>JARQOC010000006.1:327420941-327620386 GCA_033576535.1 Allobates femoralis
CACACGGTCGGCAGTGTGGCACCATCAGGGCACACATAACGGCGCTGACTGAGAGAGCTGAGCCCGGGCCTCCACGGGAACTTCAAGTTTGCGTCTCCTCCTCGGCGGGCTCCTCCTCCTCCTCGTCCCTTCTGCATCCGGATCTGCCTCAGGCTGAGGAGAGGTGGGTAGGCGGGAGCTAATAAGGTGGGCCCAATGATGACGGGGGGAGGGGGCAACCTGGCCGGCCCAGAGCCCAAAAATAAATAAACAAATAAATAAATAAAATAAAATATGCTTAGGCACCAACCTGACAGAATTCCGGTGCTCTAGGCACGTGCCCACAAGTGTCTAAGGGCAAATACGGTCCTGAGCAGTGCTAGTACCGGAGCCACCAAGCAAGAGTCGGGTTGCAGTGCCCGAGCCAACAGAGGAGTCACCGACCACCACACCTGAACCACCAGACAGGATACCGCAGACCAAGGGTGACGCCAATGAGTTGGAGAGCAGTAAGGGCTCAGCAGAGGTCCAAGGAGCTAAAGGTGGCAAGGTGCACTGGGCTTCCCATGAAAGCTTGATGGGAGGAAGCCCAATTGCGGCCCAGGCAGAGAACCGAGTGTGGAGAAGGCAAGACGATGGCTACTGGACATGGAGGCAAGCCGAGGAAGAAGAGGAACGCAGAGACGTTGGCAGCTGCAGGAGGAGGCTAACTTGGAAGAGAAAAGGTGCATGAGGCAGACTTTGGTTCCGAACCCGGAAGAGTGGTGCCACAGGGTAGTCGTACATTTTCACCTTAAGGATAGCTGGTGATTCATTAAGGAGTATGGACTGGAGCAGGAGGTGTTCGCCAGTCGACAGGACGTGGAGTCCTATCTCCAGAAAGGATACCCCGCTCGAGACCTCCGCCCAGGTGAGGAGGTTGGCTACACCCGGTGCATGAGACGGTGGGGCTGGTACGCCTTGCGTGTATATAAGATCCTGCAGCCCAGACCCCGTAAACCGAGCGGATAAACTTTCCAGGGGAGAGGACAATTTGCAGGCAAGTGGCCGGTATCCCTAGAGTGAGACCAGGAAAGTTGTGTAAATAGTAGTTATTGTGTTCTTGTGTGTAAATAATGTGAGCAAAAGAGTACGAGAGTGCCATAGTAATGTATAAATGTATAATAGCATGTAGATATTTAACCCGCCATGGACACTGTATAGTTGGGCGGAGGACATTGACCAGGACTTGTTCTGAGCCCCGTAGGGGTAATGCTCATGAGACTCTGGATTTGTTTTTCTGAGTGAGCACCTTTTATTCTTATTATTTTTAAAGTTCCATATTTTTGTACGACTGGACTTGATACTTGACTCTGTTATGCAACGTTTAAGATTTCGTGCCTCCTGAAAGGGAAGAAAAATGCTGAATAATTGTTATTGTTAAGGATGTTGTTGATATACATATAGAAAAAAAAATGTTTGTGAGTGTCAGAGGTACCGGGTCGCTCAGGGGCAAGCTTATTCTGCCAAGGGGGAATGTGGCGCCCCACCAGGTAAGCCACCACCAGAGGTACTGCAATCCTGCAGTTAGGGAGTTTAGTGCCCCTGTTCTCCAGGTGTCGGGATTGGGCAGTTGAGCCCAGAAAACACACACACAGTAACAGGCCCTTGGGACAGTGGATGGACCCTGAGGGAGGACCCACGCCAGAAAAGGGGGACAGGACAGTGCAGTAAGGGAGACAGTAGAAGGAGACCGGAGAAGTAATATCGGGGAAGGCAGTAGAACTAAAGAGCAGTGCCCGGGAGAGTGACCTAATGGCATCCGGGACACAAATAAGCACTCGTGGCTGTCGGTACCAGAGTTCTGTGCTGAGGAGAGTGTTGAGAGCCTGGAGGGCAGAGCGCTGCTATGCTCGCTTCAGAAGATAGCGCAGAGAGAGAGGAAACCCACCAGAGACTGAGAGACTTAGAGAGAACAGGAAGGGCACCAACTGTGGCTTGACTGCACTGATACGGCTCTGGAGAAAGAGCGAACCGGAGACTGGCAAGAGTCGTACCTGGCGGCCATGTTTAACATCGGAGTAAAAGTAACAGAACTTTGGTGTGAGAGACTTTTATTTGCTTTAGAGGCCGCCCAAAGCACCGAAGGTACTGTTGACGGGGTGATCATCTGTCAATGTACGAGCAGGGGGAACCACTTCGCTGCCCTGGGGACTACGCTCCACCTGTGGGGAGTGACACCATCTCAGCTGCTGGTCATCATCCCCAGAAGGCCTGAAGCAGCGGCGGACACCCTGGCTGCATACCCCGGGTGGTGTCAGGAATACCCTTTATTCTCTCAGATTTTCTCTGTCATCATTCCCCGTTTATTTTAAATGACTCTGCCAAGGTCATGGGACCAGGTCTCGGACCCTGTCTGTCCCCATGAAAAGAACCAAAGAAAGGTGAACTAGAACAATGAGTAACCACCTGGTTCCCAAGTCTTCCCTGGCCCTAGAGTGAGCGTGTCACCTACACCCCAGTTCCAAGTCTTTTGTAGCCGCTACAATATTTGATGGTGGGATGGTGTTCTCAGGCTGATGTGCAGTGTTAGTTTTTCACACACATAGTATTTTTGTCATGATGACTTACGATAAAAGTGGAACCAGGGTGCCTCTTCTGCCCCTCAAGCTAGGGAGCCCTGAACTCACCCTATCTCAGAGGTACTCATGATGGTGGAGAGGCCTGAGTATTCACCTTAGCCCTGCTCCTGCTCAGCCCTGAGCTGCTTCCCACTCCATCTCCCCCCAGAGCAGTAATTAATGAAATGTGGTGCCCCGCAACGAGAGCGTCACAGGAAGGTATTGCATCCCTGACTGAAGATGTAATATCTCCCGTCTCAGTGCTGACATGGTTAAACCCAGAGCTCCATACACCACACAACACACTAGAGGTAGAGGGCCAATCAGGTCCTGGTGGGAGGAGTGTAAGGTGTAGTGTGGGGGAAGTTAGGAGAAGTTAGTAAGTAGTTGGAGTAACGTAGGAGAAGAAGGAGCAGGGACTGTGCAGCCCTGAAACCAAACTTACCGGCAGGGCACCATTAAGCGGTGACCCAGACTGGAACACGGGCAGCTATCTAGCGGGTCCAAGCGTACCCGTGCCCAAAGCACCGGACCACCGGTTCCGAGTCGAACAGACGTCCATCGCTGCTCTGCAAACCGGAGTGAAGGAACAGCTTCTAAGGAGCGCCTCACTACAGCCCTTATTCAGCCGTCTTGCCAGCCGGGTACCCACCACTGGGATACAGGACCTACACAGCCGTTCGTAATTCCGGCTAAGGAATCCACTAGAAGTCTCCCTAGTACTCTGAACTGGTACGCTAAGACAGCAAAGGCAACCAATACAGAAAGGTTAGACAAAGGAGGAACACCCTGGAGCTCTGGACTAAGACCAATCACTGTTGGGACCACCCGATCCGTTACTCAAAGACTGTATACCGTGTACTACACCAACCGTTACAGTAAAGACCCGTTACAGAGGAATCTGGTGTCCGTGCCTGTCTTCAAAACTGTTATTAACTCTGCACAGCAACTACCTGAGCTGCCGTATTCCATCTGGTGCAGCTCCTGGCCCCGGGGACCCCTGCTCATCCTGTGGGGACCATCCCATCTAGCTGCCGCACATCCCCCGGAGGCCCAAGCAGCGCCGGTGCAATCACCAGACTCCCACAGGTGGCATCACGACAATCAAGAATTATCCCAATCCTTTAATCCCCTTTGATCTGACCACCAGGCCCCACAGCCTCAGGCGCGGAACCGTGACGAGGGAATCATCGCCTGAGACGTGAGCATCCGGCAACGGTGAGTCAGAAACTCACAGATAAAGACAGACGGGGGAACCAAAACACAAGCTCCCAGCACTCACACAGGGAGAATACAATATAAGATTTGGGAGAAAACAAATGCAAGCAGGAGATAAAAATACAACAAGGACGTTTGCATCATACACCAAACAAGGTACAACTGTTTCCCAGAAACTGGAACACCAAACCACAGACTGATATCACTGAAGCAAGATGAAGCTATAATCGGCAGACGAGACTGGGCTCCACAATATTGTAGATGGCTATGATAGGACAGAAGCAACCTGAAACTCCAGCAGCACATTACCAGCCATCAGGAAGTTAACTCCTGCAAGACTGAAGACCAGTGAGCACAAAACAGTTGATGTCCAAACCCAGGCTGAGCAAAAAAGAAGTGTGAACCGAGTCATAAGATGGCAAAACACCAAATGAGTGCAGAGCAGAACACTACATGACAGTTTTTAGTCCAAAAGTTCTACTTTGGTCTCATCTGACTAGACCACCTTATTCCACAATAACTGTGTCCCCTACATGACTTTTTGCAAACTGCAAACATTATTTCTTATAGCTTGCTTTCAAAAATGGTTTTCTTCTTGACACGCTACTATAAAGGCCAGATTTGTGGAATATACAGTATGACTAATAGTTGTCCTTTGTATTATTATTATTATTATTATTATTATTATTATTATTTTATATAGCACCATTAATTCCATGGTGCTGTACATGAGAAGGGGCCACATACAAAATTATAGATATAGTTTACAGTAAACAAATTAACAATGACAGACTGGTACAGAAGGGAGAGGACCTTGCCCTTGCGGGCTTACATTCTACAGGATAATGGGGAGGAGAAAGTATGTCAGGGGTGTACAGTTTCTCCCATCTGAGCTGTGGATCTCTGCAACTCCTTCAGAGTTACCATGGGCCTCTAGGTTTCTTCTCTAATTACTGCTCTCCTTTCTTGACATGTCAGCTCAGGTGAACAGCTAGATCCTGGTAGGTTTGCAGATGTACCATACTCCTTCCAGATTTGGATGGGGGATTGAACAGTAGTCTGTGAGATGTTTACAGTTTAATCCCTGACCTGTCTAGTGTGTTCCTTGGTTTTTTTTGTCCTCAAACAATCCTGAGGCCTTCAAAAAACCACAGTAATTATATTTAGATTAAATTACACACAGGTGGACTCAATTTACTTAGTGTCTTTTGGAGTCAATTGGACACTCATGACTTAATTTAGACTACATCAGACTACAGGAAGCTGAATGAGAATGTCACAGATCTTAGATTTAAATTTTGAAAAATATTTGGAATACCATGTATCATTTCTTTTACACTTCAAAAATACTTGCTAATTACTGTTGTTATATCACATAATACTAAAATAAAATACATTTATTTTGTGGGTGTAAAATGAAGTATATTTATATATAAAGTATATGCCAATAATGGGGGACATACACATCAGGATAGGGCCCAGGATAAAGGACATGTACAGTCATATGAAAAAGTTTGGGCACCCCTCTTAATCTTACTCATTTTTTTTGTTTAAAATTGGTATTTTGCAACAGCTATTTCAGTGTGATATATGTAATAAATGATGGACACATTAATATTTCAGGTTTGAAGTGAGTTTTATTGTACTAACCAAAAATGTGAAATATGATATGCATTATTTCAAAATTTGACAGGTGCCAAAGTATGGGCACCCTTCAGATTTTCATGATTTGAATACTCCTAACTACTTTTTACTGACTTACTGAAGTACTAAATTGGTTTGGTAACCTCATTGAGCTTTGTACTTCATAGCCCGGTGTATCCAATCATGAGAAAAGCTATTTCAGGTGTCCACTTGCAAGTTGTTCTCCTATTTGCATCTTCTCTGAGGAGTGGCATCATGGACTCCTCAAAACAGCTCTCAAATGATCTGAAAAAAAAAGATTGTTCAACATAGTTGTTCAGGGGAAGGATACAAAAAGTTGTCTCAGAGATTTAACCTGTCAGTTTCCACTGTGAGGAACATAGTAAGGAAATGAAGACCAGAGGGACAGTTCTTGTAAAGGCCAGAAGTGGCAGGCCAACAAAAATATCAGAAAGGCAGAGAAGAAGAATGGTGAGAACAAAGACCTGCAGCATCATCTTGCTGCAGATGGTGTCACTATGCATCAGTCAACAATACAGCGCACACTGCACAAGGAGAAGCTGTATGGGAGAGTGATGCGAAAGATGCCGTTTCTGCATGCACGCCACAAACAGAGTCGCCTGAGGTATGCAAAACCACATTTGGACAAGCCAGTTTCATTTTGGAAGAAGGTCCTGTGGACTGATGAAACAAAGATTGAGTTGTTTGGTCATACAACAAGGCGTTATGCATGGCGCCACAAAAACACAGCATTCCAAGAAAAACACTTGCTACCCACTGTCAAATTTGGGGGAGGGTCCATCATGCTTTGGGGCTGTGTGGCCTCCGGGGTCGATGGTACGACAGCTTGGATGGTGCAGTTCCCTGCAGGTGGAGCTGAGTCCCCGGGGCAGGACAACACTTGTGGTGGTGGTGCTGAATATGGTGTATGGGTAGTGCAGCAACTCGGATAATGGCGACACAGAGGCTGTATGACTCTGTACAGGTGTTTACTTGTAAAAGTGCACGGGTCAGGTTCACAGTTACACAGTTCTTAGCGGGCAGCTGGCCAGGAAGTCACTGAGGAGAATAACGTCTCTTTGAGGCTCTTAGAGAGTACCTTCTGCTATCTTTCACTGTCCCGTTAATTTCCTTGTGCCTCCTTACTTCCTTGCGCTGCCTTGCACAGCCCACTTGTCTACTAGGCCCGTGGGGTGCTCTAAGGTACCCTTCTTTTCTTCTAAGGGACTCACCCCTCTTTGGTGTCCCTGGTGGGGCTGCACGTTCTGGACGGGGTAGTCAGGGCTTATAGTTAAGCCCTCGACGTACCGGTGTTGATGGCTCAGGGATAGACTCCTTCACCACAACTCTGAGCCGCTTCTCCATTGTGGACCAGGATTCACCCGGACTGTAGCAGGTCCAGCTTTGGGTTCTCCTCCTGCTGTCTGGGTCGCCGCTTCTTCTGGACGCCCTCCCTGTGGTGTCCCCTCAAGGGTCCGTCTCAGTCTCTCTACACAGACGTTCGGCTTCTGCTTCCACGCTCACACTGCTCTAGCCTGAAACTCCTCCCACCAGTGCTGGGTCTCTCAGCAGAGAATTTAACCCTGTAGTCACCTGCTCTAAGTGTGTGAAAGCAGGATGAGAGCCTCAGGTCAACGCTACACACCCTTAGTGACAGGAATACCGCACACTCTGTTGTAGGTGCAGTACCCCTACTGTGGTGCACTGACCACTGGGGCACCACACTTGGTAACCAGGGAAAACAACGGGTAACTAAGCAGAGCGCTTAGTAACCTGGTATTTACCATGGTTAACACATTGATTGTTGGTCTCCCGCTGTCACACACAGCGATACTGGTCGCCCAGCGGGAGACCAGCAATCGAAAAATGGCCCTGGCCATAATACCAACAATCAGCGAGCTGATCGCTGATCGTTGCGGTATGTCAAACGTAGCAACATTGCTACGAGGTCACTGCAACGTTACAAGTTCCAGCGACATCATTAACAATGTCGCTATATTTAAAATGGCCTTTATACTTTGATAAATGCTTCTTGTTTGGTGCTGTAATACTATCTTGTCTCCCAAGCAGTTTATCTATTATAATAAAACCCTAAGGCTACTTCCGTCAGGATGTAACGGTATGCTCCGTCACATCCTGGCTGAAGTAGCCTCTACACCCACTCTGGGTGTTCCAATACAGCCGCCCGTTGCCGGGAGCGGGGCTAAACAAGCCCCACACCTGCCATCGGTACCCTCTCCTGCGCCCCACACACTCCCGTTTCCCACCACTGCCCGTCACACACCCACTCATAAAATAAAAAATCATTATGTTCACCTATCCTCTATCCAGCGCTGCCTCCAAAAGCAAGGTCCGTCTGATTAGAGGACCTGTGATGATGTCACAGAGCATCACTGGGTCACATGACTGCAGTTACCACGGTAACTGTGGTCATGTGACCCGATGATGCTCTGTGACATCATCACAGGTCCTCTAAGCAGACGGACCTTGCTGTTGGAGGCAGCGCTGGATAGAGAATAGGTGAGCATAATGATTTTTTATTTTATGAGTGGGTGTGTGAGTGTGTGCGAGCCCGCCCCCGCCGCCACAGCCGCCATCCATCTTGCCCCGCACGCTCCATCCTGCCCCGCTCACCACCATCCTGCCCCTGCCACCATCCTGCCCCGCTTGCTCCATCCTTCCCCGCTCACCACCATTCTGCCCCCCACCACCATTCTGCCCCCCACCACCATCCTGCCCTGTTGCTCCTTCCTGCTCCGCTTGCCACCATTCTGCCCCCCACCACCATCCTGCCCTGCTTGCTCCATCCTGCCCCGCTTGCTCCATCCTGCCCCCCGCCACCATCCTGCTCCTCCGGCTCTATCTTGCTCCTCCGGCTCCACCCTGCTCCTCCGGCTCCATCCTGCCCCACTCGCTCCATCCTGCCCCGCCACCACCATCCTGCCCCGCCACCACCATCCTGCCCTGCTCGCTCCATCCTGCCCCACTCGCTCCATTCTGCCCCACTCGGCACCATCCTGCCCCTCCCCACCACCATCCTGCTCCTCCGACTCCATCCTGCTCCTTCGGCTCCATCCTGCCCCGCTCCCAGCATCTTGCCCCGCTTGCTCCATCCAGGCCTGCCGCCACCATCCTGCCCCCCCGCCACCATGCGGCCCCCCCGCCACCATCCTACTCCTCCGGCTCCATCCTGCTCCTCCGGCTCTATCCAGCTCCTCCGGCTCCATCCTGCCCCGCTCCCTCCATCCTGCCCCGCTCCCTCCATCTTGCCCCCCGCTGTTCTTGCTTCCCCACCTCCATCCGGCCCCCCCGCCTCCATCCTGCCCTGCCGGCTCCATCCTGCCCTGCCACTTCCATCCTGCCCCCCCTCCGCTTCCATCCTGCCACCTCTCCGCATCCATCCTGCCCCCCTCCGCCTCCATCCTGCCCCCCCCGCCGCCTCCATCCTCCCCCCCCGCTGGCTTCATCCTGCCCCGCCCGCCGGCTCCATCCTGCCCCGCCGGCTCCATCCTGCCCCGCCGGCTCCATCCTGCCCCCCTGCCTCCATCCTGCCCCCCCTGGCTCCATCCTGCCCCCCCCCGGCTCCATTCTGCTTCGCTCCCCACCATCCTGCCCTCCCCCCGCCACCATCCTGCTCCTACGGCTCCATCCTGCTCCTCCGGCTCCATCCTGCCCCGCTCGCTCCATCCTGCCCCGCTCCCACCATCCTGCCCCTCCCCGCCACCATCCTGCTCCTCCGGCTCCATCCTGCTCCTTCGGCTCCATCCTGCCCCGCTCGCTCCATCCTGCCCCGCTCCCAGCATCTTGCCCCGCCGGCTCCATCCTGCCCCTCCACCATCCTGCCCCGCTCACTCCATCCTGACCCTCTTACTTCATCCTGCGCCCCACCACCATCCTGCCCCCCCTGCCACCATCCTGCCCCCCCCCCCCACCACCATCCTGCTCCCCGGCTCCATCCGGCTCCTCCGGCTCCATCCTGCCCCCTCCCTCCATCCTGCCCCGCTCCCTCCATCCTGCCCCGCTCGCTCCATCCTGCCCCCCACAGTTCTTGCTCCCCGCCTCCATCCTGCCCCCCCGCCTCCACCCTGCCCCCCCTCCTCTTCCATCCTGCCCCCCTCCACCCCCATCCTGCCCCCCGCCGCCTCCATCCTGCCCCCCCCGCCACCTCTATCCTGCCCCCCGCTGCCTCCATCCTGCCCCCCTGCGGCTCCATCCTGTCCCCCCAGCTCAATCCTGCCCCCCCAGCTCCATCCTGCCCCCCCGACTCCATCCTGCTCCCCCACCACCATCCTGCCCCCCCCGGCTCCATCCTGCCCCCCCCCTGGCTCCATCCTCCATCCTGCCCCCCCCCACGGCTCCATCCTGCCCCGCTCGCTCCATCCTGCCCCCCCAACACAATCCTGCACCCCCTCCCGCGTCACCATCCTGCCCCCCTGGCAGTTAGCGGTCATGTGACTGATCAGCTGATCGGTTTCCCAGGCGACGACAGGCGGACAATTGAGTATCCTCACTGAGGATATTTTTACTTTTACTGTGGATGAGCGGGGGGCCGCGGGGACGGTGTATTGCCATATACCATAGTGCTGCTATACATGTACTGTAATGTACTGCAATATACTATAGTGCTGCTATACATGTACTGTAATGTACCGCCATATACTATAGTGCTGCTATACATGTACTGTAATGTACCGCCATATACCATAGCGCTGCTATACATGTACTGTAATGTGCCGCCATATACTATAGTGCTGCTATACATGTGCTGTAATGTACCGCCATTTACTATAGTGCTGCTATACATGTACTGTAATGTACCGCCATATACCATAGCGCTGCTATGCATGTGCTATAATGTGCCGCCATATACTATAGCGTTGCTATACATGTACTGTAATGTACCGCCATATACTATAGTGCTGCTATACATGTGCTGTAATGTACCACCATATACCATAGCGCTGCTATATATATATATATATATATATATATATTATATTATATATATATATAATTGCCGTAGCGACTTCCGTCGCACACGGCGCTACTTCCGTGGCTTTGTTCGTACAAGTCCCAGCAATGCAGAAGTCTCCATAACAAACCTGGCCAAATGAACTACAGACGCCACAGAGAATCTCTCCCTCTCCCTCTCCCTCTTCCTCTCCCTCTCTCTCTCTCCCTCTCTCTCTCCCTCTCTCTCTCTCCCTCTCTCTCTCCCTCTCTCTCTCCCTCTCTCTCTCTCTCTCTCTCTCCCTCCTCTCTCTCTCTCTCTCTCTCATATCATGGGAGTTATCAATGTTCTATAGAGCCTTTTTGAAATGTTTTTAATTGTATTGTCTTGAATATGTTGTTTTGTACTCAATACAATTGGATTATATTTTATTCTACACAGTCAATCCCAATCCTTTATGCACGCTTCTTTCTTCTTGGTTCTGATATTTTCAGGATTTGCACTCACTATATACACACACTCAGCCCTGCACTCACTAAACACAGACACACTCATATACACACACTCAGACCTGCACTCAACACAGACACACACTCACCCTACACTCACATCACACCCTGCCCTGCACTCACGTCACACTCTGCCCTGCACTCACGTCACACTCTGCCCTGCACTCACGTCACACTCGGCCCTGCACTCACGTCACACTCTGCCCTGCACTCACATCACAATCAGCCCTGCACTCACCTTGCACTCATGTCACACTGTCTCTAACACAAATCCTGTGTCGCTGATTGGTCGCGGCTGGCCAAGTGTGACCAATCAGCGATGCGGGATTTCCGTTACAGTGAAACAGGCACAGTCCGCCCAGTCTCTCAGACCCCCTCCGCTTGGTTTCCCACACGCTGCTCACCGACTCCATGATCCATTTGCCCACCACTCAGGTCAAACTCGCCCTGCACTCACATCCCACTCACCCTGCACTCACTTCACACCCACCCTGCAGTCACTTCACACTCACCCTGCACTCACGTCACACTCACTCTGCACTCACATCACACTCACCCTGCACTCATGTCACACTCACCATGCACAAGGGGCGTAAATGCCTCTCACCATAAGATACGGATCACTAGGACCCTGAAAGATGACCTAAGGGTGTGGAAGTCCTTGTTAGCGGGTTACAACGGTCGCACTTATTTCCAAGAACCTGAGGTATCCAGCTCGGATATCTCGCTTTTCTCGGATGCAGCCGGGGCATGCGGCTTCGGAGTCTTCCTAGGTCCAACCTGGTGCGACGGCCGCTGGCCAGACACATGGGACCTAGCGGGCTGGACAAAGAACCTCACTTTGCTGGAACAATTCCCCATAGTGGTAGCCACGGTGCTTTGGGCCAAACAACTCGCCAACAAACCAATATGTTTTTGGATGGACAACGCCAGTGTGGTGCATGCAATCAACCGGTTGGCATCATCATCACCGCCGGTCATCAAACTGATTCGCTACCTAGTTCTTAGGTGTTTAGAACACAACATATGGTTTCGGGCCCGCCATGTTCCCGGGGTGGACAACCGCATTGCTGACACATTGTCACGTTTTGATTTTCAGACATTTCGAACATTGCACCCGGAGGCGGACGGAATGGGCACAGAGTGCCCGAAGCTCATGTGGAAGCTCCTGGAGAACAACTGATGCCTCTCGTTCAAACATCAATAGCACCAGTCACCTGTCGCTCTTATGGTAAGGACTGGAAGGAATGGTCCAAGTTAGCATCAGCGCTGCCACAGCAGGTCTCTTCTGCCTTTTTATGCCAAGCTGTTTCCCAATACTTAGCAAAGCTGCACGCCAGCGGCGTTTCTTGCACATTTGCGCAGCAGCCTCTAGTGGGTTTAGCCTTTAACTTTTGCCTATGCGGTTGGCCGGATGTCACAAAAATGTTCCTTTTCATGCAAGCCATTAAAGGTTGGAAGAGGAAACGAGTTAGCTCTGAGAGCAGAAGGCCCATATCTTTCACAGTGTTGTCTAGCATGATAGACAGCCTACCAAATATTTGCCCCACGGTCAGGGCCGACTCCAGATTTTTGTGGGCCCCGGGCGAAACAGTCTCAGTGGGCCCCTTTAACACATACTATGATTCATGAATATAATATAGAAGCTGCAGGTTGTGTATATGTAATATAGAGGCTCCTGAGTGGGCTGTATATATAATATAAAGGCTGTCCAGGGTTGTATATATAATATGGAGACTGTCGGGCTGTATATTGGAGAGAGGAGGAAATAAAGGATGAAAATACTTTTGGCTCTTTGGTGAGTTTATCCATACCACAGCAGCGCGGACCGTGACACACCAGCACTCCCATCATTTTCTTGGGCTGTATATATGACATAGAGGCTGCGGGCTGTATATATTATTTGGAGGCTGTGCTGGGCTATATATACTATTTGGAAGCTGTGCCGGGCTGTATTTATAATATGGAAGCTGTGCTGGACTATATACATTATTTGGAGGCTGTGCTGGGCTGTATATATTATTTGAAAGCTGTGGCAGCCCAGCAGCAGCCTCCAAATAATATATCCAGCCCAGCACAACCTCCAAATAATATATATAGTCCAGCACAGCTTCCATATTACATATACAGCCCAGCACAGCCTCCAAATACTATACATAGCCCAGCACAGCTTCCATATTATATATACAGCACAACAGCAGTCTCCATATACCTCAGCAGCAGACTCCGTATACCCAGCACATCCTCCATATACAGCCATCACAGCTCCGTATACTGCCAGCACAGCTTCTGTATACCCCGACACAGCCTCTGTATACCCCGGCACAGCCTCCGTATACCCCGGCACAGCCTCTGTATTCCCTGACACAGCCTCTGTATACCCCGACACAGCCTCTGTATACAGTCAGCACAGACTCTATATACAGTCAGCACAACTTCTATATGCAATCAGCACAGCCTCTATATACCCCAGTATAGCCGCTATATACAGTCAGCAATCTCTATATACCCTAGCACAGCCTCTATATACAGTCAGCACAGCCTCTATATACAGTCAGCACAGCCTCTACATACAGTCTGCATAGCCTCTATGGTACATATAATCCCCCATCCTGCTGTTCTCAGTTAAAAAAAAAATAAACTGATCATACTCACCTTCCATCTGCTCCCCCGGGGCTGTGTCCTCAGATTCTTCCCCACCACATACTTATAGCAGCAGCTCCTGGGACTGTGGAGCTTCCTCCTTCCTGCAGCAGTGTGATGAGCTCCAGGGTGATGACTCATCACTCTGCTACAGTCTGCAGAGGAGGAAGCTCCACTGCTCCCCAAGCCAGCACATGGCTAATCTGCATAACATGCAAATTAGCCATATGCACTGGGAGCTCAGCGGAGCACTCAGCTCAGAGTCTGCCCAATGTGCCCCTTGTTCACAGGGCTGTCTGTCCCTAATGGGCCCCTGCCTGCCAGTGGGCCCCCCAGCTGTTCAAGGCCCCTGCACATGCCGGGGTATGCCGGGTGCTGACGCCGGCCCTGCCCATGGTACACGAGGTTTTGTTTTTTTCAGCTACTTTCGCGCTCGCCTTTTTTGGTGCACTCCGGGTAAGCAGGCTTGTCAGCAGATCTGCAGAGTGCCCCGGCATCTTGCTGCGTGTGACTACGTCATTGTGTGCAACAGCGGGGGCAGGGTGCAAATCAGGCGATCCAAAACTGACAAGGTGGGCCGGGGAATATGGTTCAATTCAAAGAGTAGGGCATTGGAAGTCTGACGCCTTTTTTCGCTACATCAGGCCAGACTTAATTTAAATGTAATCAACCCAATCCAAACCACACCCCTCCCTAACTCCCTCCCCCCCCCCCCCCGACTTTTTTTTTCCCCCGCAGAAGACACATCCTCTACTGAGGTTGGAACACGGTTTCCATATCTTAGGGCAAGGCAGTCAACCTACCGGATACTGACAAGACGTACTACACCCTTGGCAAGGGTTCGATGTAGATAAAAAAACTTTTTCGATAACTATCATATCCTAATAGAAAATATGCAGGATACATGCAGTAGCAACCACACTGGCCACTCAGGGGAATGGGACCAGCAGCGATACGGGGATGTGTCAGTCGTTACATGGCTAATAACCTTTCTCTTTTAGATTCGGCCAGACCCAGCATGTGAATCTTGGGCCATTCTCAGGTATATTGGGCAGCAAGGCGAGCGGAAGCCAGGAGACCGGGAGGTGGAGACCTTGGATTCCGGGATCTGCTGTGCATTGGAGAGGCATTCAGGGGCTGCCGTGAGTACAGGTCCTGCCTGAGGAAGTGACCATATCTCTGGTAGCAGCAGGCCCCATAATACTAGTCATCCACGCAGGAGGTAATGACCTAGTTACAGTTAGGATTCAAGAGCTCCTCGCCATAATGCAGGTAGACCTGGAGACGCTCGGGGGGGGAAAGTTTCGGTAATCTACTGATAGTCTGGTCCAACATGCTACCCAGGGCGAGCTGGCCAGGGGCAAGGGATGTGGTGGCAGTTGAGAAGTCAAGGAGGTACGTCAGCACGCGCATAGCCAGATTCGTATCGGCCAGAAGGGGAGTAGTAGTTTGTCATGATATTTTGGAAGCCGACATCAACCGGTTACTGCTGGAGGGTGGGTTCAGCCTCAATGACATAGGCCTGGACATATTCTTGTCGGACATTCAGGACAGGGTGGAGCAGGCTATAAGATACATGTGTGGGGGTCACAGCTCGGGCGCTAGCCCTCACCACTCCGTGGCCGGTGGAAGAGGGAGTTGGTGAAAGTCTACCTGCCAAGAACAGCCGAGGCATCGGGCTCTCTCCCCTCAGGTTTTAAGGCGATTAATGCCTGGTTTTCGAGCTGCGGCCATATAACTATCCAACCCCCTTTTAAGCAACTTTGAGTGGTGTTACGTTGATGCCCTCAATAAAGAATTCAAAGATATACAATGGTGTGGTCTCAATCATTGCACAGCGGGGAGAAACGGTGGTCGGGGTCTTGACAGTCTGTAAGGCACCTCGGCAGATACCGATGCCTCTGACTGACGTGCCCCAGTTCCTGTCTGTACATCACTACTCCTCGCCGGGTAATGGCTCTTAGCCCCCCTCTCTGCCCCCTCTGAGCCTCATTCCTCAGTGCCTGCAGCCCGCCTCCGGGCTATAATTAGCAACCCCCTAGCACATCCTGCCTCTTACCACTCTGCTCTCAGAGTGAACATCATCACCCGCCCTCCCTCCCTAGGACGGATACGTCGCGAGACAAGTCGCAGCCGGTGGAAAAGGGAGTTGGTGAAAGTCTACCTGCCAAGGACGGCCGAGGCAATAAAGAATTCAAAGATATTCAATGGTGTGGTCTCAATCATTGCACGGCGGGGAGAACCGGTGGTCGGGGTCTTGACAGTCTATCTGTGATCGCTCAGATGCTCCCTGCTCCTACTCTCACTTTGCTCTATAAGATCAGGGATCAGGCAAGAGGCATCTGCTGTTCAGTATAGATGTGTAGGACGGCTTAGTGTTAGTACTATGTTGCTTAACTGCGCATGCACGACTTAAACAGAGACAAAACAGCCAGCAGAAGCATCACCAGGGGCCGCCATTCTTTCTATTATAGGTAGTTATCTTTAAAATGGGGTATCATTTTCAACAAAAATAAATTTCTAAATTACGCTGGGGTCAGACTAGCGTCAGCCTGTTGGCTGGCAAATCTGTTTAAAACGTAGAATTCTTCGAACAGAGTATTGCCAACATTTTTACTTAAAGGGGTTAAGTCGTGATTACATTTACATTTACCATAGCAGGAAACATTTTTTTATGTAAGGCTCAGGTCAGACTAGCATCAGCCTGTTGGCTGCCATATCCATTTAAAACTTAGAATTCTGCAGCCTCAGCGCATAGCGTTAACGTGCTGTAACGCTGTGCTCAGGCTGCCTATACATTTCCTATGGTTACCGGTGTTCCAGCGCAGGCGCCCGCTTGACACAGAAGGACTAAATATGTGCTTTTTCTGAGCGCACACGGAAACACGATTTGCAGCATTTTCTTGTGCGCTCAGAAAACGCTCATATCTCGTCCTTCTGTGCGCTGAAAGACCGGTAACCATAGGCAAGTATAGGCAGCCTGAGCACAGCATTACACCACGTTAACGCTATGCGCTGAGGCTGCAGAATTCTAAGTTTTAAATGGATATGGCAGCCAACAGGCTGATGCTAGTCTGACCTGAGCCTTACATAAAAAAATGTTTCCTGCTATGGTAAATGTAAATGTAATCACGACTTAACCCCTTTAAGTAAAAATGTTGGCAATACTCTGTTCGAAGGGTCTTCCTAACAGGATACAACAGAAAAATGGACATTACTTATTTCAGCGGTTTAACATTTTAGAAACCTGAAGGAGTTAAATAATGTTCAAAAGCCTGAACGTAAGAGCCATAAATTATTTTTTATAGAATTTCGTATGGTCATCGTTTTGAGCATTTTCTCCACTTATAAAGAAGTGTGCTCCTACTGTAATAGTTAAAAAGGGAATATTGGAATGACTATCTATTTTCCAAATGCCAGGTCAATCTGCATAAAGCCCTACCATGTTTGACCACCATTTTAATTGTTTTAAAACACTCATCTTGTAAATTAAAATTTCTTTTTTTTTCAATTCTAGTAATTAGACATTGATTTCTGCTGTAAACTTGTTTTTTTTCAGAAATCCTCATGTTCCTACAGAGAACCTCCAGCTGAAACAGCATCAAGCATTGAAAATCTTGCACCTCTGCCAACTACCTGCAAGTTTCAGTCTGATTTCTCCTTCGCCGACATAGACATAGAATAATCAAGAAAAATGTAGTGTACAATAGAGGGGTAGAATTAGCATATATAATACATAATCTTCATTAGCAGAGGGAGTTCCGTGTTCAAGCTTCCTGAGACACACACGGAATATATTTGTGCTAAAGGTGAATGGAGCCACAGTGAATAATTACACAATATAATTACACAATCCCTGCAGAACGGCTATATTACCCCGCACTCGTCTCCTGTGCATGTTTTCCAACACCCACTGTAACTATTGCCAACTGTTAGGCTACAAAAGCTATTTCATAGTGTGAAGTAGCACATTCCTATAGGCTCTTTAACCTAAAAAGGACATATCACTAATATTATTTATTTACATAGCAGAAGTAAAAACTTGTTTTTTTTAAACATAGGTAATTAAAAGAGATTCACCTATTGGTGGCATGACCTTTCTATTGAAATTATGCAACTTCAATCCAAACTTGCCAACAAATACTCAAGATCATATTTCTATAATATATTGCTTTGGCTTTGTCACTTTTTCATGATATACACTGCATACATTCCAACGTTTGACGAGCAGAATACAGATAAATTATCTAGTGTGTGTAGCACGACACAGCAAATTTGACCACACCTCTAGCTACACCTCAAGCCACACCTATTTGCCATTTCTATCTACCCTGGCAAGACATGTGGGAGTGGTGGTGGCAGTTAGTAACATTCAGCACCCACACAGGACTGCCATTCATACCCTCAGATCAGGAACTGTCAATCTACTGCTCATTTTCCCCAGTCCTGCATGCATGGTGCCTCGGAGTGATACTCGACTCTGCCCTCTTTTTCAAGCCACATATCCAAGCCCTTGCCACCTCCTGTTGACTCCAACTCAGAAATATCTCCAGGATTCGTACATTCCTTGACCAAGAAACAGCAAAAACACTTGTGCATGCCCTCATCATCTCACACCTCGACTATTGCAACCTCCTACTCTCTGGCCTCCCCCCTATCCCTTTGCACCACTCCAATCTATTCTAAACTCTGCTGCCCAACTAATCCACCTGTATCCCCGTTATTTCCCAGCCTCTCCTCTCTGCCAAGCCCTTCACTGGGTTCCTATTGTCCAGAGGCTCCAGTTTAAACTTAACTATGCCATACAAAGCCTTACAAAACCTGTCTCCTCCATACATCTATGACATGGTCTCCCAGTACTTATCTACATGCAACCTCCGATCCTCTCAAGATCTCCTTCTCTACTCTTCACTCATCTCTTCTTCCCACAACCGCGTACAAGATTTCTCCCGTGTCCCAACACATCAGACTCTCGCCCACCGTAGAAATCTTCAAAAGGAATCTGAAGACCCACCTCTTCTGACAAGCCTGCAATGATCCTCAGTCTACTGAAACGCCGAACTACCAGCTCAACCCTCTCCTAGTGTATCCTCACTCATCCCTTGTAGACTGTGACCCCTTGCAGTTAGGGTCCTCTTTCCTTCTGTACGTGTGTGCCTTGTGTTGCTCATGTTTATTGTACTTGTCTATGTATGCCCCTTTTCACATGTAAAGCACCATGGAATAAATGGCACTATAATAATGAATAATAATAATAATCTGCAGAAACTGCGAAGAAAAAACAGCCGTGAAAACACAGCATTTATGCTATATATCAGGGGTCTCAAACTCCAGGCCTCGAGGGCCGCACACAGTGCAGGTTTTCAGGATTTCCATAGGATTTGACAGTTGGTAATCAAATGACCAACTGTCAAATTCTAAGGAAATCCTGAAAACCTGGACTGTATGCGGCCCTCGAGGCCTGGAGTTTGAGACCCTGCTATATATGAACAAGACCTCAGCGTTACTTTTTTTTAAACTTTTTCTAGGTTTATAAGCGAAAAATAATCAATCACGCTATTTTTTATTCCATTTACTGAACAGGAACAGGTCGTTACAATCACAGAGAGGCCAATTATGTCCATGCTGTTTTGTAATTTGTGATGTTTATTATTATTTTTTAAAAAAATACACCTTTAAAATGACCATATTGTAATTGTTTTTTATTATTTTTTAGTTATTTCATAGGAAGAAAAAGTCTTCTTATATTTTCCCTCTAGAATACAGGGACATAGAAATACAATAATATGTACAGATGTATCTTTATGTACCAGAATAATCTGCGGGCTCAGAGTCTGCACTGCAGCTTTAAGTATACAGTACAAAATCCTCGCAGGGACATCAGCAGAGCTTGTGGATCTTGGCTATGTTGTAGGTTGTGGGTTTGAGATCTGGGGAGAAAATAGACGTGGCTACTGGGCGGTTTATTGATATGCATAATTATAATGCTCAGTGTCTCATTTTTTCACTTTTTTTCATAGCTGAAATATTGCTTTTTTCTATTATGTTTTAGCAGAGTGCCGCTGTTTTGTCTATTACAATGTATAGTGTTTGGCATTGAAGCTGTGCACACAGACAGGATTGAGTGCCAAAGATTTAGATTATGGGATCACACCCTATGGCGCACCTTTCCCCGCCCATATTGGTCCATGATACTATTGATCTCTGGTAGCAGTTTCTACTCACCCATAAAATAGGAGGTTTTTAATCCAGATTGAGGATGAGACTGATTTAGGTAGCAATCCAGTATAAGAGACATGTCTCAACATCCATATTTATAAAGCTAAGTGTCTCATTTTTTCACCTTTTTTCTTAGCTGAAATATTGCTCTTTTTATATTATGTCTTAGCAGAATGCTGCTGTTTTTTCTATTAAAATGTATCTCCAGGCATGGCTCCTGCTTCTGTAGGTGTTGAATCTCGGGGGCCAGACAGATCTTCATATACTTTGGGTTCTCTGATGCCCACGATGGCACGATCAGTAAACAAGACTATGTATTAAATATACATACATTATCTTATCACTATACATTATACATTTAACCCCTTCACCACCCAGCCTTTTGTGACCTTCCTGACTTGGCCATTTTTTGCAATTCTGATAGGTGACAATTTCTGCGTTTATAACTCTGAAATGCTTCAACAGATCCTAGTAATGCATCATCTCCATATGCAGCCCCATCATCCCCATACACAGCCCCCAGCATCCCCACATGCAGTCCCCATCATTCCCACATGCAGCCCCCATCATGCCCATATGTAGTCCCCATCATCCCCACATGCATCACCCATCATCCCCACATGCAGCCCCCAGCATCCCCATATGCAGCCCCCATTATCCCCATATTTAGCCCCATCAGCCCAACATGCAGCCCCAATCATCCGCATATACAGCCCCCAGCATCCATATATGCAACCTCAGCATCCCCATATGCAGCCCCATCATCCCTATATGCAGCCCCCTTCATCCCTATATGCAGTCCCCATTATCCCCACATGCATCACCCAGCATCCACATATGCAGCCCCTAGCATCCCCATAACCAGCCCACATCACCCCCATTTGCAGCCTCCTTCATTCCCACATGCAGCCCCCATCATCCCCATATTACAGCCCCCAGCATCCATATGTGCAGCCTCAGTATCCCCATATGCAGCCCCATTATCCCCATATGCAGTACCCATCATCCAGCCCCCAGCATACCCATATGCAGCTCCATTATCCTCATATGCAACCCCATCATCCCCATATGCATCCCCAGCTCCCCATATGTAGCCACCATCATCAAGTCACCAGCATCCTCATATGCAGCCCCCAGCATCCCCATAACCAGCGCCCAGCATCCCCATATGCAGCCCCCATCATCCCCATACACAGCCCTCATAATCCAGCACCCCAATATGCAGCCCCCAGCATCCCATTATGCAGCTTTATCATCTCTATATGCAGCCTTATCATCCCCATATGCAGCCCCATCATCAGCATATGCAGTCCCCAGCATCCCCGATTATACAAACACACTCTCACCGCCTCATGCAGGGCACCGTACTGAGGGTGGGAACGGGGCATGATTGGTGGGCATTTATGCCAGTGCTGTACTGAGGTCTTTCAGCTGTACATGCACAACAAGCAGCAGTCAATAAGACGCACCATACCTTGTGATTCCGCTGCCGCCGGCTCCTGCAGCACCCCAGTGACATCCAATCACCCCATGTCAACCAATGCCTGCCCTCCTGTGCAGTAGGGGACAGGGGGTGATCTGATGGCACTGGGGTGCTGCAAGAGCCAGCGTCAGCAGAATCGCAAGATATGGGGGGAGGGGAGCATGATCGGCAGGCAGGGGGCGATCACCAGAGGGCAGCAGCACAGTGGGCAGTGGCACAGCACCTCTCTCTTCAGCCTCCGGTCCACAGAAGGGATGTGGTTGAGGAGGGAGGGCTCTGGGCAACACACCTTACACCGCCCCTCCACATCTGATTGGAGAGATAGTGTCACATGGACACTAGCCCCAATCAGATCTGGGGGTTGACACAGAGGTCACCTAGCTCCAGCCAATGGCTGGTACAATTGCTGTATCGGCCATGGCTGGATCACAATGTATCAGCATATTGCAATTGCTGCAATTGGCTGTTGTTCCTTCAACAGCCAATCACAGCGATCGCAGGTATGGGATGGCAAAGCCATCCCCCCTGAGGTTAACGAGGGGTCCTCTCTTACCTGTAACTCTGGTGACATTTTGCCGACCCCAGTCACCAAAGCTACAGAACTGTGAACCCGCCATGACGTTGTAAAACGTCAAAGGTCGGGAAGTCACCAAAACCTATGACGTCGTATGACATCGTATGACATCGTATGACATAAAAAGGTTGGGAAGGGGTTAATACTTCTACTATATACCTTTAACAGGAATTAGACAGGCAAACATAACTGTACATGATAACTATTACAGCACATTACATTACAGTTCACATAATACACAGGGCCTGTTTTGGACAAAGTGGAGTCCTGGAAAAAGTTTAAACTGGGACCATAAATACTAACATATTGCCCAATCACACTCAACATTTATATGGGCTGAATTCAGACTGGAAAAAAAGCGTTTTCAACAATATTCAAGTCTTTCTGCCCTTGTTTTGCTGTCCTCTTTACACATGATGACAAAGACTGATCAGCACAGATCAATCACTAATAGATCAATCTGTGCCCTACATTATCAATTTATCAGCAGCTCTTCTGTAGTTTGCGCCAGGCAATCTGCTGCTGACAACAATGATTTTTCTTTCACCATAAACAATCTGATCACCCGAGGAATGAGCAGCATTTTGTCCTTCATTGGGCAATTGCTAACATTTTTATACATATGAACTCTTATCTGTGCACCCAGGATTTATAAATGGATTCTATATTGTCATGTTCCATACCCGAGTTGGCCCCTCACGCTTCTGGGCATGCTCTGTCTCTGTCAGGTTGCCCGGCATGACATCATAATTATGCACCTCCAGTCATGGGCACACCAAAGTTAACTGGAACACGACAAGACTCTGCATCTGTATACACGTCAGCTCAGTGTGTGCCCAAGGAAGCAAATCTAGCTTAAGTATTAGCTGGGGTTGGAAGGTCCCTCTACCACCTGCTCCGGTACCAGAAAAATGCTTGAGCCTATCCATGCGTCTGACTGCTTGTTATGACTACTGAGCGCTCAACCATGGTATTGCTAGCTTGTCACTAATGACTACTTTAAAAGATATCAGTTAGAAAGCTTTGCTCTGAGGGCTTCTGGCTCTAATTGATGAAAGACAGCAGGTGTACAAAACAGGTGATAGTCCAGCAAAATGTCCAGAAGAATAAAATAAAAATTTCTTTAGTTTGTTTCACTAGAAGTCATAAACAAGTTAAGTAGGGAAATCCCAGTAGGTTAAATGTTTCGTATATAGGTTCTTAGTCATAGCATACATATGTTACAGTACAAATTCACTTATTAAAATGGTGTCTGGCAAGAAGAGACAGAGAAAAAAAATTTGCATAAATGTCTTATGTTTATCAAGACGATAATTTCCACCTAAATTCTTTTTTAAATAGTAAAAAAGAAAAGACATATTCAATAAATATATAATAGATTAGATTTGATATTCTGAAGTACAAAGTCATACTAGTATCAATGTGTGGACTCTAAAACATTAGCCAAGAGAGTAGCCTTTGACTGCTGGATTAAAGACTAGTCAATCTCCTCAATTCCGGGATACTGTATCTGTCAAAAACTGAACTTCTCGTGTTTCTTCCCTCTCCTAATCTTCCGAAACCTAATATTGCCATTTCTGTATGTGGTTCTACCATTACTCCTCAGCAGCACACTCGCTGTCTTATTATTTGACTCGGATGTCTCCTTCTCTCCCCACATCCGGTCACTCGCTCGCTCATGTCACACTTACACCTCAAAAACATCTCTAGAATTCAACTGTTTCTTACTGTTGATTCCGCAAAAACTAACTGTCTTAATGTAGAGAGAAGACATGATGTTAGAGACAGCAGACAGACAATCACTGGTATTTTATAGTAATGTGGAAGTGATGTCAGCAGAAGATGTATATAGCTGGGTGTCGTCACCATAGAGATGGTACTGGAGACCAAATCTGCTGGTGGTTTGTCCGATAGGGGCAGTGTATATAGAGAAGAGAAGGGGACCTAGGACTGAATCCTGAGGAACCCCAACCATGAGGGGAAGAGGAGAGGGAGAGGAGCCGGCGAAAGATACAGTGAAGGAACAGTCAGAGAGGTAGGAGGAGAACCAGGAGAGAGCATTGTCCTTGAGCCCAATGGAGCGGAGCATAGAGAGAAGGAGCTGGTGATCCACCATATCAAATGCAACAGGATCAATAGGTAATAGTGACCATGAGATTTAGCTGTTAGTAGATCATTAGAGACTTTAGTGAGGGCAGTTTCAGTACAATGTAAAAAATGGAAGCCGGATTGTAGAGGGTCAACAAGAGAATTGTCAGAGAGATAGCGGATCATATGGGAGTGGACCAAGCGTTCCAGGAGTTTAGAGATGAAGGGGAGATTAGAGACAGGTTTGTAGTTAGCAGCAGAGTTCTCGTCCAGAGATGGTAATTTTAATAATGAATATATGATGCCATGTTTGAAGGAGGGGAAAACACCAGATGAGAGGGAAAGATTAAATATTTTAGTTAGGTGAGATGTGACAGTTGAAGAAAGGGATTGAAAAAGATGAATAGGGTCGCTGGTACAGGTAGTAGGGAGAGGAGATGCAAGAAGCCGGGTGACATCTTCCTCTGTGACCAGATCAAAGACTGAAAGTGAGTTGGATGATGTGCAGGAGGGAAGAAAATGCATGATGTTCTGAGGCTGTAAGGAAATTCCCTGTCATATGTGGTCAATTTTGTCCTTAAAATAGTTGGCCAGATCGTCAGCGCTGAGGCTGGTGGTTGGGGCCTGTACTCTTGGACTGAGGACAGAATGGAAAGTGTCAAAGAGTCGTTTAGGATTGTTGGCTAGTGATGTGATGAAGGTGTTGAAGTAAGCTTATTTGGAAACGTGAAGGGTGGTGTTGTATGTTTTCAGCATAAACTTATAATGGATGAAATCTTCGGCCAGATTGGATTTTCTCCAGAGACGTTTTGCGTACCTGGAGCACCGCTGGAGAAACCATTTTTGCAGTGTGTGCCAGGGTTTCCGCTGTCGGTGCCGAGTTGTTCTAACTGTAGGAAGTGCAGCTTCATCCAGGGCACTTTGCAGTGTTTCTTTATAGAGATTTAAAGCAGAGAAAGAGAGGGAGGAGATTTGGGTGAGTGAACACTGTAAATTCTTTATAAGTTTTTGAACATTAATGGCATGTATGTTCCTATAGGTTGACGAGTTGGGGGTGTGATTGAATGGTTGACAGTACTTGACTGAGAATGAAAGAAGGTTGTGGTCAGAAAGCAGAAGAGAGAAATTTGTAAAATCATGCATTGAGCAGAGCCGGGAGAAGATCAGGTCAAATGTATTCCCATCTTCATGTGTGGCAGAGTTACAAAGTTGTGAAAGACCAAGAGAGGAGGTTATGGTTAAAAGATGAGAGGCACATGTGAAGATGGGGCTGTCACTAGGTATGCTAAAGTCCCCATGATGAGAGTGGGAAGATCGCAGGCTAGAAAGTGTGGAAGCCAGGTGGCAAAGTGATCAAGAAATTTACGTGGGGGTCCTGGAGGTCGATAAACCACTGCCACTTGCAGGGAGAAGGGCCTGTAGAGTCTTACAGTGTGGACCTCAAAAAAGTGAAGATAAGTGAGGGGACAGATTGGATAACCTGAAAAGCACAATTTGTTGACAGCAGTAGACCAACACCTCCACCTGGTCTATTCTCAGGTCAAGGGGTATGAGAAAATTGGAGGCCACCATATGAAAGAGCAGGAGCAGCGATAGTGTCCAGCTGCTGAATTCAGGTTTCTGTAAGAGCAAGGAGGTTAATGTTGTGTGAAAGGAAAAAGTCATGGATGTAGGAGACTTTGTTGCATGCTGAGCGAGGGTTCCAAAGGGCACAGTTGAAGGAGACAGAAGGCATGCAGGGGATATTAATTAAATTCTTGGAGTTTCTGAGAGTAGTAGGGAAGGAGTTAAGTTTACTATGATAAGAAGGGCCTGGATTTGGTTCAATAGCCCCTGCAACTAGGAGCAGAAGAATAAAGAGAGTGAGTAGATGGTTAGGGTGTTTGTGAAGCCGTCTCTTATGTTGCATGGAGGATGTTGATAAAGCTGGGTTTATTAACATTCTAAAAAGAGCATGAGAGCAGTACTTTGGAGTGGGGAGCAGGGAGGGACTGATATGGATGGAGTGAAGTGAGTGTGTGAAAAAGCAAAAGTTATGAGGCATGGAAGCAGCTAGCACAAAAATGATGCAAATACAAATAAGTGAACACATATTGCAGCACAAGTGAAAGGTATATGTCTGTTTGTTTGGCATGACTTACCAGTTTCCTGCCCCATTTAACTGCCCAGTATGTCTAATATTCACTGCTTATTCCCTTATTTTGATTGTCAGCCAAGGTAAAGTCAGGCAGCTGGAGGTGGCAGCCTGCAGCTGTCTGCTTTATCTGCACAGAGTAAAAAATACCATGAAGCGCTACATCGTTTTTTTTAATTAATTATTTTTACACTACTATATGTGTGATGGACCCAAGAGGCAATCACAGATGCTGTCTCAGAGAATTGACGTCTGTGATTGGCTACTGGAGTAAGCTGAAATGAGCCCATACATTCTAACATAGTAGATTGCAGGTTCCTCGAACAGACAGTCGTAGATGACCATTCTATGTTACAGCATCTGTGATTGGCTGTTGGAGCCAGTGCAGTGAATATCACAGTAAGTTAATGAGCGGCCCTGGAAGTAGATGAAGCGGGACGGCGGGAGACGGGACAGATGGGACGAAGTATGTTTGTTAATTTTTTGCTTTCTTTTATAGCCCCCTCCTCCCCATCCCATTACTGTAACGTCCTAGTCAAGTTCGAGTCACGTTCGACTCTGAACCTGGAGTTTAAAAAAAGTCCATGTGAGTCCGCCGATCCCGAACATTGGTGGGACATAATTTGGTAAATCAGAAGTTACAAACCCAAAATGGTGCTGTGAGATGGGAGTGCAGCCAAAAAAAGATGAAGCTGCTGGAAGGTGAGTATAATAATATAATGCTGGAGGGGACAAAACAACACTCAAGCACTGAATAGAAAAATGTGGGTGTAGTGCTTTAAGAGTTACATTTAGAATACCGGTACCTCTATAAATCAACCATCCATTATTGAAATGATGCATTCTCTAACTTTTTGGCATAGCTTGGGTTTTTACATGATCATCTTGACTATGCCAAAAGCAGTTACGATTTTAGTCCTTTTAATACATATGGCAATTCTTTTTGCTGTCTGTGAATTAGACTAGCAAATGTATATATTTGCATATAGATTTGAATAATCATTTATGGTATTTTCTGGTATACTGTAAATCATTGTTAATCTGTTGACCTTAGAAGGCCCAGCTCCCTCTTTTAATCCCACCCACTTGTCTTGTCACTTTTGAAAAGTGGTAGAGTGCAAACCCAGAGCAACTGCGTCTATGTACAGGCTGGATATGGATAACAGATATTCTTGCCCTATAAGATAGCCATCAGAAAATGTATAGAATAAATGAATTCTTGAGTTGGCTTGTTGCTTTTAAATGTATCAGAATACCTCATTTTTCTTATTATTATTAGTTTTAGGTTCTAATTGTGTGAGTGCTTAGGGTTAAACATTGCTGCTACACCTATACCACCCTCCTCCTGTGGATGCATTACATTTTCTGGTCTATAACCAGCAAATGGCGAGTTGAAATTACCCCAAATTATGAATCTCACTGAAGTAATGACTTCATTTAGCATTTGTAAATGGTGCAGTATTAATATGGAGATTTAGCCACAAGCGACAAGTGACCTCTTTATACGAAGAACTGCATTTTTCTGCATTCCGGCTATAATTCTAATCACTGGATCACAGCCAAGTCTTGGACAAATAATACTATATACAGTACTTTGGAAGACACAAATTTACTGTCTCAAGAAATTGTACATATCAACCAGTCAACCAAACAAGACTAGCTTCGCTCAATACAAATGTATAAAGTGGGCACGTCCGACTAGTGGGAGCAGTCATCTAGTAGGCTTGACCTTGCTCCCTACTCTTGTATCAGGCAGGGCCCACTAGTCGTGGGCTCCTGCCAGGACTGCTGTATGCATACCGCATAACTGTGGTCTGTTCCCAGTTTAGAAACATCGAATCATTTCAGCACACAGTGCGCATGCTGGGAAGATTGATAATTCTGCAGTCTGTGAGGTAACGCTTACTGAGCGTGTTGGGATACACTCGCTTAGCTGCACAATTCAAGCACATAGCAACAGTTCTTATAAAAGATAGTCCATCTCATTTATTATCAGTCATAAACTGCTACACCGGGTATGCAGCTGATAATCATGACCACAGTTCACACAAGGAAGTGTATATAACATATAGTCCTTCACTTCAGCAGATTAGAGGGATTAGAAAAAATAAAATAAAAATCAGCAGCTGCGGCTGCAATTAGAGGGATTTGCCCTCCGTTTCTGTGTGCTGATCCGGTCTGGGGCTGTCAGGTTCACCCCTGACAGCCCCGGATCGGATTAAACCATGGTGTGAATCCGGCCTGCTGATTTTTCAAGATTGTGGCTAGCAGGGAGCTAGCCACAGTCCTGAAATTACAGCAGCATGCAGCCGCAGGTGTCCAGTGCCCGGATCCTCCCGGATCGGGGCAATCCATCCCTATAGACTCCCATGTTAGGAGAACCCGGGAGAATCCATGAGGATCCGATTTGGGGAGATTTTTCTCCCCGGACACAAAAATGCTGCATGCTCTGATTTCGTGTCCGGGAGAAAAATCAGATTCCTCACGGATTCTCCCGGACACATGGAAACCGGATGGCTGATAGCGGCCGTCCAGCTCCATCCGGTCCCATAGGATACTATGGGGCCAAAATCTGGCTCAGATTAAACCGTGGTGTGAAGCCAGCCTTAATGAGACCTCAAGCCGACCTCACCATGCGCATTGTGCATGCGCGGCCTCTCATTTACACCTAAAGGGTGTACACGTCACCAGGACCGGATGTGACGCAAATAGCGTCATACCGGCTATTACGCTCATACAGCAGGGTGAGGAGGACTAGGGTTAGTTATCACGCCCATCGGGGCCTGATAATGAACTGCTCAGGAGGGTTTAGAGTCTCACAGGGAACGCCCTGTGAGACTTATTCAATGTCAAGAAGTCGCTGATATGTAAGTGTATAATGGTGTATTTCACAATGTTACAAAACGCATTTTTTACAGAAAAGGACCGCTGCTAATGATCTTTCAGGGTGCAGGGACAGGTATTAATAGGGTTGGGTGTGATTTGGATGGGTCAGGTTCCCTTTAATTTTGTAAGTATAACATGAAAAATGTGGAAAAGTTCATGAGGTTAGGAAATGTTTTTCAAGACTACCGTATATACTCGTGTATAAGCCGAGTTTTTCAGCCCAAAATTTGGGCTGAAAAGTCCCCCCCTCGGCTTATACACGGGTCTATACGGTAGACCCGTGTGGTGGGGGCTGTGTGGTGGGGGCTGTGGAGGCTGGAGGAGGCGGGGGGGCTGCTGTATGAGCGGCCCCGTCACGTGGGGCCGCTCATTATATATGCACTGCTTCCCCCTGTCAATCAGCGCAGGGGGAAGCAGTGCATATGGCCCCCCCCAAAAGCTGGCACTGTCCCCCCTTGTAAGGGCCCCCCCCGGTGCTTATACATTACCATTCCGGTTTTCTGATCAGCGCGGCTCCTCCGTGCTGCGTCGCCGTCTTCATCCTCCCGCGCTCGCTGCATCCATCCGGGTTCTCCGGCGGTCGCAGCGATATGACGTCATCGCGCGACCGCCGGAGATCCTGGATGCAGCCAGCGCGGGAGGATGAAGACGGCGACGCAGCACGGAGGAGCCGCGCTGATCAGAAAACCGGAATGGTAATGTATAAGTAGCGGGAGGGGGAGGCCTTACAAGGGGGGACAGTGCCAGCTTTTGGGGGCTGCTGGGTACCCCAGGGGGCTGCTGGGTACCCCCTGGGGGCTGCTGGGTACCCCCTGGGGGCTGCTGGGTACCCCCAGGGGGCTGTTGGTACCCCCAGGGGGCTGTTGGTACCCCCTGGGGGCTGTTGGTACCCCCAGGGGGCTGCTGGGTACCCCCTGGGGGCTGTTGGTACCCCCTGGGGGCTGTTGGTACCCCCAGGGGGCTGTTGGTACCCCCAGGGGGCTGCTGGGTACCCCCAGGGGGCTGCTGGTACCCCCAGGGGGCTGTTGGTCCCCCCTGGGGGCTGTTGGTCCCCCCTGGGGGCTGTTGGTACCCCCAGGGGGCTGTTGGTACCCCCAGGGGGCTGCTGGGTACCCCCTGGGGGCTGCTATATGTACCCCTGGGGGCCTGCTGTATACTACCACTGGGGCTGCTGGGGCTCCTGTATACTACCACTGGGGCTGCTGGGGCTCCTGTATACTACCACTGGGGCTGCTGTATACTACCACTGGGGCTCCTGTATACTACCACTGGGGCTGCTGGGGAATCTGTATACTACCACTGGGGCTGCTGGGGCTCCTGTATACTACCACTGGGGCTGCTGGGGCTCCTGTATACTACCACTGGGGCTGCTGTATATACCACTGGGGCTGCTGGGGCTCCTGTATACTACCACTGGGGCTGCTGGGGAATCTGTATACTACCACTGGGGCGCTGGGGCTCCTGTATACTATCACTGGGGCTGCTGGGGAATCTGTATACCACACTGCTGGGGGCTGTATAACTGTGCTGGGGTCCACCCTCGGCTTATACACGAGTCAATAGGTTTTTCCAGATTTTTGGGGCAAAAGTAGGGGGGTCGGCTTATACACGGGTCGGCTTATACACGAGTATATACGGTATGTATTATCATTTAGTGGCTGTTTTTGCTGAATAAATGGTATCAAATCTACACTACTGCTAAATAATCCAATTCAAAGCGATTGTTATAGAATATGGTGATTTAATCTATGCATTTTCAAAGTGTAACTCTGCTTCTTCATCAGGAAATATACACCAGTTCTGAAGAAAAAGCAGGGTTATGCTTAGAAAAAAACACCATATGCTACAATGATCGCTTTGAATTGGTTTATTTGGCAGCAGCGCTGATTTGATAGCATTTTTCCTGATATCCTGTATAATGAACTTGCCTTGGTGCACGTGGTTTTTGTGGCAGCTACCTCCAACGCTTTCATTTGCTTGTGTCACATCCATACAAGGTGAGCACTATATCACTTCCCTGCTAATTCTTCCTCTCCCTGAGTAAAACTGCTCATGTTTTTTGACCAAACTATACAATTAATTGGCCAATAATTCAAACAGTTATTTCTATGTTACTAAATATTATAAGATGCACTATTTTTCCCCAAAATTGGGAGGAAAATAGAAGTGTGTCTTATAATTCGAATATATCTTACCAGGGGAAAGCAGTGGAGCAGGGTCACTGGAGGCAGGGCCACAGCTGATAAAGTCATCACCAGCATGTGTGTGGCAATGCTTCGGACCCGAGGATGAGAGGGAATGCAGGTGCCATTGATGTCAGGGCAGTGTACATGATGGGCATAAGGAAAATGGCTGCTGAGGCAGTGTATGAGCAGATTGAGCTCTTGGAGAGCTGAGATTTTAGTCTGCGAATGCAGCACTTACGCCGATAAGGACCTTAGGAAAATGGCTGCGGAATCAGCGCCTGGACAGGTTGAAATCTTGGCTTGTTTTCCTTATGTCTATCATGTACACTGCCTGGATATCAATGGTACCTGCATTGCATCACTGGGACATCGCCCCCTCCCAACCTTGGCCGCAGCATTGCCTCACGCATGCTGCCACCAACTTAATCAACAGCGTCCCTGCTCCACCACCCCCCATGGTAAAATATAACCAGATTATAAAATACACTCCAGGATTATAAAATGAACCTCTTTTTTTGATATGTAAAAATTATTTTTTTCCCTATTTCGTCCTCTAAATTTTGGGTGCATTTTATAATCCAGTGTATTTTATAATCCACAAAATAGAGTAGCTAAAGGTAGGTAGATAGCATTAAAATAAGTAAGTTTTCAATTCACTTATAGGGAATTGGTCAGCTATTTTATGCTCTCCCAGCTATCACTATCTGTACCTGTAGCTTCATAATACTATTCTAACCATCCCTGTCTGAGCTTATAGTGTAATGTTAAAGGTGAAAAAAAGCATTTATACACTTACATTTTCTTATGTAAATGAGGCGATGTATAGACACCTTGGAGGATGTAGTCTATCTGGCAGGTTAATAGTTAACATTTCTGCCAAATGCCAGAAGATGCTGTGGGACTTGTGACAATCACGTGACTATAATAGACAGAGCTAAGTCTCCAAAGCCAGAATGATTTTCCATGCTTAGCTCTGCCCGCTATGGTCACATGATCGGGACATCACACAGGTCCTTTATACAGAGAAGTTTTCAGTGGGCTAAATATTAACCTGCCAGAGTGACTACATCCTCCAAGTTGTAGTCACTGCCTCATTCACATAAGGAAATGTAAGTGTATGAATGCTTTTTTTTCACCTTTTACATTACACTATGAGCTCAGACAAGAATGATTAGAATAGTACTATGAAGCTGCAGGGACAGACAGTGATAGCTGGGGAGGCATAAATGAGCTGACAGGTTCCCTTTAAATCTTCTATTTGCCCCCATTCACCTTATTAGTATTCTTTTACTTTTCAGTTTTTACCAATAGGAAAAAAAAGTTAAAGATAGTCTGCGCAGCTGAATAAACAGTTTTTGCACATATAGTAGTAGAAGAAAAGAGGACTTTTATATAACTAGGCATTTCAATGCCGAACTGGCATATTTTCAAGTGTAAAAGAATGACCTTTTAAATATTATTGTTTAAAGCTCATTGCCACAGGGACTGGCCACCACTGCTGTCTTCCGAGTGGTGGTAAAACATGCTGTTTACACTGAGGTCCAGGATCTTTAGGGACTGCTTGTGCGTCGTCTTCTTAGGCCCGTTTCACATCACGATTTTGTGCCTGTCCATGGGATCCGAGTTTGAAGGAGTGACAGGGACAGACAGGGTTAATTATATGTACTGAGCACTGCCTCTGGGTATGCTCAGTACATAAGCAAAGAGCTGACATCGGATCCGAGTTCAACTCGGATCCGATGTCCATAGGCTCATATGCTATCGGGGCTCGGATCGTCTCTGATCCAAGGCTGTCCGATTTCATTCTCGGACACAAAAACGCAGCAGGCTGCGTTTTTGTGTCCGTGCTGAAATCGGACAGGATGGTGTCAAAATCGTCAGATGGTGCCAAAATCGGATGGCAATAGGCACACATCCGATCCGAGCCCCATAGGGATACATGGGATCCGATTTTGGATCCGAGTGTATCCGTTTTGAAGCGGACACACTCGGATACCTTGAAATCATGATGTAAACCGGGCCTTATACTTGCCACTTCCTTCCTCATTAAGTTACCAGATAGTCTGGTGTGCTTTTGAGTATGGATTTTAAGAACATTCCCTTTAATGCTTAATTCATGATACATCTACAAACCATGATTACAAATGAATTAAACAATTACAATACAACAAAAAGAAAGCACATTCAATGTACATTCCTCCTCAATAAATGGAAACATATTGCACCGTTCCACAGGAAGAGATGGAATCCTCATTTCATTTATCTACCAATAAAGAGATTGCGCTGGAATCCTTCAGGGCCTGGATCTTCTCCCGCCTCACTTGTGTTGAGCTGTGTTTATTCATCTGTACGTGTTAATGAGCTAAATACAAAGTAGTGTTTGAAAACGAGCTGATAATGGTGGTGATTAGGGAAAATGGGATTAGAGATTAATGTGACTATTTAGTATAGTGTTCACTGTTCAGATACTATCTATGGACTGCAGGCTATAATGTACAGGTGGAAGCAGTGGGCAGGTACAGATGGCTGAACGCTAATTAACAAATGGCAGGCTAATGAGGCTGATTGTTGGCATTTGCAAGCAATTACAGGTACTGCTTTTAATGATATGCTAAGTCTTTCCTTTATTATTTTAAGCTTCTTTCTTAGTTCTGTTCTTGCAATCACTTAATCCAATCATTTACTTACAACAGTTTGAAAATACCATCACAGATTCTAGAAAAACATTTATGCAGTGTATTGTCATATTAGTCTTCAGAGTGTTGATAACATTAATTATTTTGCATAGATTTAAAGTTACAATCTCCATAGCAATTGACACAATTTATAAGATAACATGACGGTTTATCACATACTAAAAATTAGATTTTGCTACTTTGTTGAGAGCATTTGTGGAATTAAAGGGATCCTGTCACCTCCAAAACGCCACCTAAGCTTCAAAATCATGTCCTGCAGCATCCTATCACTAATCTCACACTTCTTTTGTCTCAGAAAAGCATCCTGTGAAAGTGGAGAAAAATGTTTTATAACTTACTCATTAGCGATATTAATTAGCAGGGGCTATATTCTTTAGTCCCTAGGGCGGGCCCTCTTCATCATAACATCACGCCCTAATAGGCGTGATCTTCTATTCATATTGTATTCAGCGCCTTCCAGCTCTCCTCAACGCTGCCTGGGCTGTAATGATGTGAATCACGTCATTTCCGGCATCAGGTGTCGTCAGTACACCCGCGCCGCTCCGTAGGCTTCAAGCACCACATTGCGCATGCAGTGTGGGTGTACTGACGTCACCGATGCCGGAAATGATGCAATTTGTGCCATTACAGCCCAGGCAGCGCCGAGGAGAGCAGGGAGGCGCTGAATACAACATGAATAGAAGATCATGCCTATTGTGGCGTGATGTTATGATGAAGAGGGCCCGCCCTTGGGGGCTAAAGAATATAGCCCCTGCTAATTAACATCGCTAATGAGTAAGTTATAAAATGTTTTTCTCCACTTTCACAGGATGCTTTTCTGAGACAAAAGGAGTGTGGGATTAGTGATGGGATGCGGCAGGGACATGATTTTGAAGCTTAGGTGGTGTTTTGGAGGTGACAGGATTCCTTTAAGTTGGAAAACTGGGTCCTTAAAGAGGTTGTCCACTTGTTAATCAGCACATTTGTTCTTGTAAAATAACACTTATTATACGATATTGTTCCAGTGGTATCAGCACTCGCTCTCATGGTACTCATGTGACATTATTATGTCATGTGAGCTTTGTGCACTATCAGCATTGGCTTCAATCTTCCCCCTTCGGACAAAGAATCATAGAATGGTAGAGTTGGAAGAAACATCCAAGGCTCCAATGTCATGTGGTCCAACCCCATGCTCAAAGCAGGATTCACTAAATCATCCCAGACAGATGTCTGTACAGCCTCTGTTTGAAGACTTCCATTGAAGGGGAACTCATCACCTCTCATGGCAGCCTGTTCCACTCATTGATCACCCTCACTGTCAAAAAGTTTTTTTTTCAATATCTAATCCGTGTCTCCTCCCATTTAGTTTCATCCCATTACTTCTAGTCTTTCCTTATGCAAATATAGCTGATGCCTCTACAGGGTGATAGTGTGGCGCCGCACTGGTTGGAACACCACGTAGGGGTACTGCACCCGTAAAAGAGAGTGTGGTACTCCTGTGACTGGGGGATTTGGATGTCACATAAGGGACCCTCAATTTACCCATCCACACCTTAGCGCATGTGGGATGTGGGTGAACCCGTTGTCAGGGAGACACAGTCTCGGTGGGAGGAGCTAGATGGGTTAGTGGAAGAGCGGGAAGACAGTTAGGAGAGTGAGGGGAGTGAAAGTCTGAAGAAAGCTCCTGTGGGGAGTGAGAAGGACAAGACGGAAGAGGAACCGTCGTGAACAAAAGGGACCCTAGGGGCACCAGGTGTTGTGGTGCACCCGAATCCGGACCCGGTATGACTACCAACCAGAGGGGTTCAGTCCCGGAATGGAGGACCGGCTCCGAGCATGGTGCGGGAGTCTATCCCCGAGCCGTAAAACCGGAGGCCCAATCTTCTTTAGGAAGTCGTGGCTGAACACCCGGCGTAATCCCTGTGGGCCTTAAAGGGCAAAGGTAGCAGGCATTGGTGGAACCTGTGTATTCGGATAGCCGGTCCACCATCCTAGCAGCCAGTGGTGTAGTTGATGTCCACAACGGGAGGGTACCTGTACGCATTTTGAACTGTAGGGAGGAAGAGGTTAAGCTACCCTGGTATGCTACTCTTGCTAAATTATATACAGTTGATAACAACGCAATTACCGCCATGGAGCCCTTAGACTTGCCCGACCCGGCTGAGGGCAATGGCTCAAAAGAAAAGTTAGAAGATTGGTGTCAGCAGTTGCACGTCGGCACCAAATCAACACTCTTACACCATAAGTGTGGAGTATACCGGGTAGTTAGAGAATTTACACAGATTTTTAGCAAGCATCCATTAGACTTTGGGTAGGCAAAGTGTATACAGCATTGTTTACCAACCGGGGATGATCCACCTATCAAGGAAAGGTATAGGCCTATAACACCAGCACATTACCAATGCGCAAAGGAGATGTTGCGGGAAATGAAGAAGGCTGGGGTGATTAGAGATAGCTGAAGCCCATGGGCAGCTCCACTAGTCCTAGTGAAGAAAAAGGATGGGACAATGAGAATGTGTGTAGATTCTAGACAGATCAATCACATTACACACAAAGACGCATACCCATTACCTAGGATAGAGGAATCATTAGCCGCTTTGAGAACAGCTAACTATTTCTCGCTCTTGATCTCACCAGTGGGTACTGGCAGGTCCCTGTAGCAGAGGCTGACCGGGAAAAGACCGCCTTTACGACACCTATGGGCCTAAATGAATTCAATTGTATGCCGTACGGACTCTGCAATGCTACAGGAATGTTTCAGAGGCTTATGGAATGCTGTTTGGGTCACCTGAACTTTGAGACCGTGTTGTTGTACCTAGACAACGTCATCGTATACTCGAAGAAATACGAGGACCACCTGAAGCATCTAGCTGAAGTCTTCGAGGCACTGTCCAAGTTCGGCCTGAAGGTGAAACCATCAAAGTGTCATCTCCTCAAACCTAAAGTACAGTACCTAGGCCATATAGTAAGTGCACAGGGTGTGGCTCCAGATCCGGAGAAGATCACTGCCATCCAAAGTTGGCCAAAACCTAACACTCTCAAGAAAGTGCGGCAGTTCCTAGGGCTTGATCATCAGAGACTTTACCCAAATGGCCGCACCGCTGCAGAATCTTCTAGTGGGTCAGACCCAGAAAGCTAGGGGCCCGAGTCTGGCTGTCAAGTGGGGAACCGAGGAGGAAGACTTGTTTCAACAGCTGAAGAAAGCATTGACTGGTGAAGAGATCTTGGCTTACCCAGACTACAGCCAACCATTTATCTTATATACCGATGCTAGTAATGTAGGATTGGGGGCTGTACTAGCGCAGAAGCAGAATGGAAAAGAAAAACTAATTGCCTATGCCAGCAGGAAACTTAGGCCTACTGAGAGGAATTCTGATAACTATAGCTCATTCAAGCTCGAATTCCTAGCCGTAGTGTGGGCCGTGACATAACGATTTAAGCACTATCTGGCAGCTGCTAAATTCACAGTTTATACTGACAATAATCCCCTGACTCACTTAGAAAATGCTAAACTAGGTGCAATGGAACAACAATGGATGGCCGGACTATCTAACTATAGCTTCACCAGCAAGTACAGAGCCAGGCGAAAGAATGCCAACGCTGATGCTTTATATAGAATGCCTCATCTTCAGGATGATGGAGAAGACTTGGATGAGTTGGAAGAGGTAGAGTTGCTGCCTTCCACCATAAGCATGTGTCCCACTTATGAAGTGAGTGACCAGCGACCCCAGAGGCAGAAGTTACCATAGATCCATTGCCTCATCACAACTGGGCTGAGATGCAAGATGGTGATCCGGCTTTGAATCTGGTCAAAGACTTACTGCAACAAGCAGGGGCACACCCAAGCCCAGATGCCTCAGTGGAGGCATTGCAGCTCTGGAAGGATAAAGGAAGGCTGTTTATCTATGCTGGTAAACTATGCCGACGGCATATTAACCCCAGAACCCGAGAACAAGTATGGCAGATAGTGATCCCAAGAAAGCATGCCCGGATGGTTCTGGAAGCATATCACGATAGGGCCGGACACGTCGGCTGGAAGAAGCTGGAGGCCCTGCTGTGGGAAAGATTTTATTGGATTGGTATGAGACCAACCATTGAGGCCTGGAGCAGGAACCTGGGCCTTTGTAGTCTTCGCAGGAAAGATCTTGATAGTCAGAGGGCTCCACTGCAACCTATTGTCACTAAGAAGCCCCTGGAGTTGGTGGCTTTGGATCACATGAAATTGACCCCAAGTCGATCCAGCTATGTCTACGCCCTCACGATCATGGACCACTACTCTCGATTCTTGGTAGTGGTACTTGTGAAAGATCAGACGGCACTCGAGCCTTTCAAATGTACTTCTGTAGACCTCATGGTTACCCGGAGCAGGTATTAACTGATCAAGGTCTGACCTTTGAAGCGGAAGTGTTTCAGGAATTCTGCAATCTTTATGGGTGTAAGAAAATCCGGACTACACCTTATCATCCGCAGACAAACGGTTTAAGTGAAAAAATGAACCGAACTGTGATGGATTTGCTGAAGACCCTTCCAATAGAAGAAAGGAACATGTGGCCGGAAAGGCTGCCAGATCTAGTGGATATCTATAATAATATTCCAGTAAATTCCACCAATTTTAGTCCTGCTTACCTAATGAGAGGTAGACCCAGTAAGCTGCCCATTGACCTTGAAATGGGGGTATTGACTCCTGCAAGTAACCTTCCGGAGATGGACTATGACGCTGAGCGTCAACAGAAGTACCGCCAGGTACAAGAATGTGTGGAGAGAAATCTGGCTCAGGCTCGGGAGAAACAAGAGAGGGTCTACAACCAAAATGCACCAGCCGGCCCCCTGGAACCAAGAGAGCAGGTCCTGAAGCAGAAACGGCGGATTCACAAATTAGATGACCAATGGGAGGCCGAGCCCTACACTGTGATGCCGTCTCATCTTGATCCTCAGAAGGTTTGCTTGATAAGCCGGGATGGGGGAGAAACCTCAGCTACTGTCTCCCGAGACCATTTGAAATGATGTCTTGAACAGCTAAGGAGTCCTCAACTGGGCTTGTCAATGCCTGTTCACAAACCAGAAAAAGAGGAGATAATTCATACCATGCTGGGTGACCTCCCTGCTTCAGAATGGCTTCAGATTGACGGAGTCATTGTGGTTCCAGTGCTCACTTTCTCTATGCCAGTGACTGATCCACCTGCCAGGACCTTACGGGCTGAAGACTTTGATGAATACGACACCCCTCGTGCTACAATGGAACCTGTCAGTCCTTGGGTGAGTCAGAGTATACCAGTTATTCCACTAGAATCACAAGCACTAAACAATAGTGTACCCTCTCCACACATAGCTGATACTGATACAGATTTAAATATCCTGACAGAAGCACCGGTATTGCGTAGGTCAATGCGTAGCAACAAAGGTTGGGTTCCAGCTCGGTATGGATATGATTAGCCCCGGGAGAGGGAAGTAAAATTTGTAATGTAAATAGTGTAAATATTTTTTTTTAGTTAGAAAAGTTAATGTATCCTTGTAAATCAGGGGTGGGGAACTCCAGTCCTCGAGGGCCGCAAACAGTGCATGTTTTCAGGATTTCCTTAGTATTGCACAGGTGATAACATAATCACTTGCACTGGTGATGATTCCAATCCCTGTGCAATACTAAGGAAATCGTGAAAACCTGAACTGTTTGCGGCCCTCGAGGACTGGAGTTCCCCACCCCTGTTGTAAATAGTTGGAGAATATTGGTTTTTTTTTATATGACTTATAGCAGCCCGGTGGTGATAAGGACACTGGAGTGTCATGCAAGAAGATTACCACTGGGGCTGCACGAGCAAACTGGCCAGTCAGGCTGGGTAAATGTAAAGACTTTTGTTACTTTTTGAACTTTTATTCTTATTGTTGGACTGCTTTTCCAGTAACTTTGCTTGATTTTTGTAATTTTTCTTTTGAATCTCTGTTATTAATTCCTGCTATGGTATGTTATATTTGTATATGTTTTCTCAGTCCGGGAGTACTGAAATTAACCAAGGTGGAAGTGTGGTGCCTCGGGGTCCGGTAATCACATTACAAGATTGGAAGCAAGGCATCCACCAGGTGAAGCATACATATAACATATCCCAACCTGGGCCTGTAGGGGGAGCTCTAACAGCTGAGGTCAGGTCAGTTGCTGATGTCAGTAGAGGTCCCCTAGATATGCAGGTGCAGGGGGCGGAGCTAGTCAGTTCCTGTCAGGAGAGCTGAGGTGACAGTTGAGGAGAGCAGAAGGAGGAGAGGAAAGTGATCTTGGGGACAGGAGCCATGTTAGGCTGGTCCAAGGAAACTGACAGTGTGTGGAGCCCATAGCCAGGTCCTGAGTAGGAGAGAAGAAAGATCTGGGAGTGGTAGTAGTGCCAGCAAGCCCAGAATTAAGTATAGTACGATCACTGGAGACCGAGATCGTAAAGGATAATACACCAAGCGGCCAAATCCAGACAACGGATAGTTATACACTGCCCCGTTCACTGTAAAGCTAAAGAGACACAGCCGCACTACAGAGCCCAGGAGAGCTAAGTAGAAATACAGCCAAGAGAAGGGTTCACACTGCTTGTCCTACACCTAGTACAGAACAGAGAGGGTCACAGCATTGCTTTATGCAGCCAGGGCCCAACGGGCACAATCTAAAAGGAAAGCCTCAGGACTTGCCTGGCGTGGAAAGCCTAAAATTACCACCAAGCTCTGGACCCCGTGAACTTTAGAAAACAGTACCTGGTACTACCTGAGATCCACCATTAAAGGTAAAGAAAAGACTGTTACTCTTGTGTCTCCACATCATTGTTTGAGCTAATTCCTGCATCCCCATCAACACCAATAACAATTATTATCACCAGCTCAGGGATCATCCTAGCCCTACCTGTGGAGGGTTTATCATCCTGCTGCATCCCAAAATCATCCCCTGAAGCTGAGATAAGCAGCGGTGGTCATATCCGGCCGCATCCCACAGGTGGCGTCACTGACAAACTCTTATTTGTATTTGTATTTTTTACCTTTTAATTGCGGTCCCTCCAGGGCCATGGAACTGGTCCACGGCGACCACGTGACATCCCCCTGTAAGCAGAGAATAATGACCGGTCCTGAGTAACCCATAGCCCTGAGGGAGATACACCTGCATTAAGAATCTGCAAGTAAAACCCATACATTTGAATAAATACTTTCCAACATGCCCTCGTTCACCAATTTATTACTTCAAAATAAATCCTGAAAGTTCCAACATGATCCAAAGAGTAATGTCCCACAATGTCCATTGATTCCTAAAGAGCAATACATCCAAAGGATCCATGGATTCATAGGAATCATTTGTTCTGGAAAATTCTTAAGTGGTCCCAATGAGTCTGGATCTAAATCCCATTGAACACCGGTGACCTGTGAAGAGATCTTAAATTTGCTGTTGGGAGATGACAGCCTTCAAATATGAAACACCTGGAACAGTTTGCAAAAGAAAAGTGGTCCAAAATTCTACTTGAGATGTGTAAGAAGCTTTTTGATAGTTATAGGAAACTAGATGGTGGCCCGATTCTAATGCATCAGGTATTCTAGAATATGTATGTAGTTGACATACTGTGACTGACATAACTTGTTCAGTCAACGTGAGTGAACTACATATACAGTATATACAGTTGTGGCCAAAAGTATTGACACCCCTGCAATTCTGTCAGGTAATACTCAGTTTCTTCCTGAAAATGATTGCAATCACAAATTCTTTGGTATTATTATCTTCATTTAATTTGTGTTCAATGAAAAAACACAAAAAGAATTGTCCTAAAGCCAAATTGGATATAATTCCACATCAAACATAAAAAGGGGGTGGACAAAAGTATTGGCACCGTTAGAAAAATCATGTGATGCTTCTCTAATTTGTGTAATTAACAGCACCTGTAACTTGCCCGTGGCACCTAACAGGTGTTGGAAATAACTAAATCACACTTGCAGCCAGTTGACATGGATTAAAGTTAGCTCAACCTCTGTCCTGTGTCCTTGTGTGTACCACGTTGAGCATGGAGAAAAGAAAGAAGACCAAAGAACTGTCTGAGGACTTGAGAAACCAAATTGTGAGGAAGCATGAGCAATCTCAAGGCTACAAGTCCATCTCCAAAGACCTGAATGTTCCTGTGGCTACCGTGCGCAGTGTCATCAAGAAGTTTAAAGCCTATGGCACTGTGGCTAACCTACCTAGATGTGGACGTAAAAGAAAAGTTGATGAGAGATTTCAATGCAAGATTGTGCGGATGGTGGATAAAGAACCTCGACTAACATCCAAACAAGTTCAAGCTGCCCTGCAGTCCAAGGGTACAACAGTGTCAACCCGTACTATCTGTCAGTGTCTGAATGAAAAGGGACTGTATGGTAGGACACCCAGGAAGACCCCACTTCTTACCCCGAGACATAAAAAGTCCAGGCTGGAGTTTGCCAAAACTTACCTGAGAAAGCCTAAAATGTTTTGGAAGAATGTTCTCTGGTCAGATGAGACAAAAGTAGAGCTTTTTGGGCAAAGGCATCAACATAGAGTTTACAGGAGAAAAAAAGAGGCATTCAAAGAAAAGAACACGGTCCCTACAGTCAAACATGGCGGACGTTCCCTGATGTTTTGGGGTTGCTTGCTGCCTCTGGCACTGGACTGCTTGACCGTGTGCATGGCATTATGAAGTCTGAAGACTACTAACAAATTTTTTTAGCATAATGTAGGACCCAGTGTGAGAAAGCTGGGTCTCCCTCAGAGGTCATTGGTCTTCCAGCAGGACAATGACCCAAAACACACTTCAAAAAGCACTAGAAAATGGTTTGAGAGAAAGCACTGGAGACTTCTAAGGTGGCCAGCAATGAGTCCAGACCTGAATCCCATAGAACACCTGGTTACCGGAAGTGGTTGATCGCAGTTATTTTGACTAAAGGTTGTGCAACCAAGTATTAGGCTGAGGGTGCCAATACTTTTGTCTAGCCCATTTTTGGAGTTTTGTGTGAAATGATCAATGTTTTGCTTTTTGCTTCATTCTCTTTTGTGTTTTTTCATTGAAGACAAATTAAATGAAGATAATAATACCAAAAAATGTGTGATTGCAATCATTTTCAGGAAGAAACTGAGTATTATCTGACAGAATTGCAGGGGTGTCAATACTTTTGGCCACAACTGTATGGTGGTACATTACAGTACATGTATAGCAGCGCTTTGGTATATGGCGGTACATTATAGTACATGTATAGCAGCGCTATGGTATATGGCGGTACTTTACAGTACATGTATAGCAGCACTATGGTATATGGCGATACTCCACTCCCCGCGGCCCCCCCGCTCCTCCACAGTAAAAGTAAAAATAAAAAAAATCTTCAGTGAGGATACTCACCTGTCCGCCGGCTCGCTCAACCTCCGTCTTCTAGGTCCTACAGACCTTTTGGACCTGTCGTTGCCTGGGTGGCAGGATGGTGGTGGGGGGCAGGATGGAGCGATAGGGGCAGGATGGAGCCAGCGGGGCAGGATGGTGGCGGGGGGGGGCAGGATGGCAGGATGGAGGCAGGATGGAGGCAAGATGGCAGGATGGAGGCAGGGGGGGAAGGATGGAGGTGGGGGGCAGGATGGTGGTGGGGGGCAGGATGGAGCGATAGGGGCAGGATGGAGCCAGCGGGGCAGGATGGTGGCGGGGGAGGCAGGATGGCAGGATGGAGGCAGGATGGCAGGATGGAGGCAGGGGGGGCAGGATGGAGGTGGGGGGGCAGGATGGAGCCAGCGGGGCAGGATGGTGGCGGTGGGGGCAGGATGGCAGGATGGAGGCAGGATGGCAAGATGGAGACAGGGGGGGCAGGATGGAGGTGGGGGAGCAGGATGGAGCGAGCGTGGCAGGATGGAGCCAGCGGGGCAGGATGGAGCAAGCAGGGCAGGATGGAGCGAGCGAGGCAGGATGGAGCCGGGGGGGCAGGATGGAGCCAGTGGGGCAGGATGGAGTGAGCGGAGCAGGATGGAGCGAGAGGGGCAGGATGGAGCTGGGGAAAGCAGGATGGAGCTGGGGGGGGCAGCATGGAGTCTGGTGGGGCAGCATGGAGCCGTGGGGGCAAGATGATGGAGCCAGGGGGCAAGATGGAAGATGATGGAGCCAGGGGGCAAGATGGAGCAGGGGGGCAGGAAGGAGCCGGGAGGGGAAGCAGGATGGAGCCGGGGGTGCAGGATGGAGTCGGGGGGGCAGGATGGAGCCGGGGGGGCAGGATGGAGCTGGGAGGGCAGGATGGAGCCAGAGGGGCAGGATGGTTGCTGGGGGCAGGATGGAGTGGGGGGGCAGGATGGAGCCGGGGGGCAGGATGGATGCGGGGGGCAGGATGGATACAAGGGGGGCAGGATGGATGCAAGGGGGGCAGGATGGAGCTGGGGGGGCAGGATGGTTGCGGGGAGGGTGGATGTGGGGGGGGGCAGGATGGAGCCAGGCGGGGCAGGATGGAGCTGGTGGGACAGGATTCCCCACGCCCCCTTCTGTTCTCACCCATCTTCTGCAGCTGTGTACCGCCGGTCATGTGACAGGGCGGGCTGTGTGATGTCACATCCAAAGCCGCGCGCATTCAAAATTAGAAGATTATATAGTAGCTGTAACCTGGCGACAGTGACGCATAGGCGTCGCTATCGCCAGGCTACATGCATACGGCGCGGCGACCACTGGCACCGGTAACCGCTGCACCTCGCCTCCTGCACCACACCTCACCTCCTCCCTTTCTCACCCGTCTTCTCCCTGTGTACATCGGTCATGTGACAGGGCGGGCTGTGTGATGTCACATCAGCCCACCCTGTCACATGACCGATGTACACAGGGAGAAGACGGGTGAGAAAGGGAGGAGGTGAGGTGCGGTGCAGGAGGCGAGGTGCAGCGGTTACCGGTGCCGGTGGTCGCCGCGCCGTATGCATGTAGCCTGGCGATAACGACGCCTATGCGACACTGTCGCCAGGTTACAGCTACTATATAATCTTCTAATTTTGAATGCGCGGGTTTTTGCATATTTTGCGTTCATTGTTTGCCGCGGCAAACAGACAGACACGATTAGGAGATTATATAGTAGATGATTGATTGCAGTTATTTATTCCATAGGATATGCAACCAAATATTAAGTTGAGGGAGCCAAACATTTTGTCCAGCCTATTTTTTGGAATTTTGTGTGCAATTATTTCCAATTTATCCTTTTAGCTTTGATTTATTTTTTATGTTCTCCCAATACACACAAGTAAACAAATATGTGTACAGCAAAACATGTGTAATTGCAGTAATTTTCCGGAAGAAATACTTAATTTGCTGAAACAGTTTCAAGAATGCCAACTAGTGATGAGCGAGTACTGTAATATTCGCAATCACTCTACTCGTTACGAGTATTTTGTAATAATCGCGTATTTGTTCCAAATAGCGAGTACAATGTAAGTCAATGGGAAATGCGAGTAATTTTCTGCTGGATCCTACAAAGAAGTCTGGAGGCCTGAGGAAAAGGCTGAAATGGATGAGAAAGTGGTGAATCAGAATGGGAAGAGCCTGGAGAATATGCCTGCATGCATTTCTGACTCACATATGGTTTGTGGGAATAGCTTTGTCACAGGATTACGCCACTGTTATAGATACACAGATACACAAGAACAGCTACCAAACCTAACCTAAATCGCATTCAACAGGCCAAACAGGTTCAGAAACATATACAAGGCTAAATAAACCAGAGAAAAAAAAAATATCACTTTAGCATTTGTTCACACATACTGTTATGGCTTTTTACAATTGGGAGGGCCCTGACTTATTATACATTTGGTAGGTCCCTCTTTCATAAATCATTTTTAGTTAGCTATTCCAAGGCACTTTACAATGTACCAGTAGGTATGTTGATCTTTGACCTCAGAGACCTCTGGTAGCTCTGTAAGATGCGTTTTGGAGGGGCTGCTCTAACATAGACATTTGGGTGGTCCCTCCCTCATTGAAACTGTGAGAGTGGAATACATTTTCCATGGCAGTTTAGAATGTGCCCAGTGTAGTGTTGGGCTTCACCCTCCTCTACCTCCATGACATTTTGCAAGCATAAATTCAAATGTTCAGAGGGCCTGCAGTAGCAAGGAAACCTGAGTTTAGAGAGGGCCCAGAGATGGCCCTGAAGCATACTTTTTGGAAGGACTGCTGTTACTTAGACATTTGGGCGGTCCCTCCCTCATTGACACTGTGATAGTGGAATACATATTCCGTAGCAGGTTACAATGTGCCCATTGTAGCATTGGCTTCACCCTCTTCATCCTTCTCCATGTCCATGACATTTTGCAGCCCTAAATTCAAATGTTCAGAGGGCCTGCAGTAGGCAGGAAACCTGAGTTTGGTTCAGCCCAGAGATGGCCCTGCATCGTACATTTTGGAGAGACTGCCTTACTTAGACAAGTGGGAGGGTCCTCCTCTATATTTTTGGGAGGGCCCTCCTCTATACTTTTGGAAGGGCCATCCTCTATACATTTGGGAGGGCCCTCCTCAACACTTTTGGGGGTGAAACCACTGCAAGTTGGCAGTGGTCCTTTTTTCCCTGATATTTTTGGGGCACAGTTAGTTTGGCATTTGGCATCAATGTGTGCAAATATTTACCGAAAACCCAAAATGCTAAAAAAGACGGTTGTTAATGGACAGGGACGTGGGCATGGGCATGTTGTCATTGGTGGGCGACAAAGAACCTGTGACAGGTCAGAAGAAACTTGATGCATCTGTTGCACCCCTGCAGGGGATTGCCACAGGACCCACCATTGCAGGGAGGGATGTACACCTTGGCACACACAGCATACAACACCTTCCACCCCAGACCTGGAGGGGGAGCACCACTGGCTGTCCTTAAGACAGATCCCCTATAAAGATACAGGCCTGAGGGGAGGAGTCAATTAGTTCCAGTTAGTCAGTCTGCACTCAGCAGTGAAGACAGCAGTTAGTTCCAGCTGGACAATACAGTGGAAGGGCTAGAAGGAGCTGGTTGCTGGGATCAAGCCAGGCCCAGAACCAGGAAACCTGACCCAGCTGTGCTGCACCCTATGGAGAGGGACAGAGGCCAGTGGGAGAAGTAAGAAGTAGGAAGAAGGGAACAGATCTAAGAACCCTTTAGCTACCCGGACACCGAAGCCCGAAACTGCTAATAATCTATTATAGCAGGAAGCGCCCGGGCAGACCAGGAGGATCTAGTCCCCCTGAAGTAAGGAACAGAAGACACCAAACCTGACCAAGCATAGGACCAGGGACCTAAGCAGAGAATAGGGATCTCACAGAAAGGTCCGCATTGTCGGTTGTGGAACAGCACCCTGAGAGAGAGAAAGAGCGGCAGGTTCAGCTACAGGCAGAACTTACCCCAAACACCACACACGCTAATAGTGTGAACGTCCCAAGCTGCACCGAAACCTGGTTACCCTCCTGGACCATACCTGTTACCGGACATCAGTAAAAAGGTATCAAAACAAAAACAATTGTTTGTGTGTGCCTGCTTCTCCGCCGCCTGCAGCTTTCACAGTAGAATCGCTAGTACTACTCCCCTCATCCACCCCGCTGCCCTGAGGTAACGCTCCACCTGAGGGGAGCTGTATTACCCAGTGCTGCATTCCCATCACCTCATCGTCCAAGGCACGGAACCAGGAACCGACCAGCCGTGATCCCCCACCGAAGTAACCACCTGTCCCGGTATCCGAGCACCCCCTACCCTGTCGACCGGATCACATCCACTATATTTCTGGCAAAATTTACTGGTCTGGAACATAAACGTGCCTGGAAGCCAGAAGAGTGAGAGCAGATTCTGTCTTGGATGGCACACAAGGCCTTTAGTCTACGCATTTCTCAAGGAGCACCAAATCTTCCACCACTACACAGTCAATTGTCAGTACACAGAAGATTGGATTATCCAATACTCAACCTGGTTCTCCTTCTTCCCACGATCATCAGTCACAGGAGATATGACCCCAAGCTTCCAACTCGTAGGATGCGTTTTGTATATATATCCTTTGTTTGACTATACCCTCTGACTGTGCAGCATTGAAGAGAGACGTTAAGAGGTGGCAAGCGTTGATGCGCAAGTACTTGAGGACCCACGACCGGAAGAAAGTCACTTTGAAATACCTGATTTATTGTCTCCAGACGAGGACAATGATGATGGGATACAGTTGCCATCAGGTCAACCTACAATGACAATTGTGAGAGAGGATGACACAGAAGATGAGTTGGTTGATGATGAGTTCACTGATCTGACCTGGACCATTGGCACGCATAGCCAGCACAGCAACACAGAGGAAGATTGATACGTAACACCAACACAGGTGCCATGGGGATGGGGTAGTTGTTTGACCAGAGTGAGAACTGGGTCAACTGTTCCTAAGAGCACCACCACTGTGGCCCAAATCAGGGCATGGGAGAATTTGGCCATTGTCTAGAATATTTTTAATGAAAGTCCTTCAGAGAAAAATATTGCAATCTGTAGCATGTGCCATACCAAGCTGAGCAGAGGTCAGGGCAAAGGCAACCTGAGCACCACAAATATACGTAACCACATGGCAGCCACGCTTCCCAATAGGTGGGCAGAAAACCAGGGTACCAAATCTGTGTCTGGGGGTCAAATCACTGTCATGTCGCCTGTGCTTTGTTCTTGGCAATCTGCTGTCTATGAAGCAGGTCCTCATACCTCCTGTCTACAAGGTGCGGTTGCACAGAGAAAGCAAACATCAACCTCATCCAGTTAGTTGTCCAAGCGAAGGGTCAAGTTGTCTGAATCAAAGAGCTTGGAAAGGGAGCGTAATTAACCAGACACATACCCACAGGCACAAATACTAAAATCACAGATTGCCCAATTGCTATCTATGGAGATGGTGATATTTAGGCTTGTGGGAACAGAGTGTTTACGTTACCTCTTGCCTATGGCCGCCGCACCTAGCCACCACTATTTTAGGTAGTATGTTGTCCACAACTTACATAAAAAATGGGGAGACAGAAGCGCACAATAGGGTCTTATCCAATGATAAAATCGTTTCACATATATGGATCCAATGGTAACTTTGCTCCGGAGGAAGTGTACAGTGTGTACACGAAACGCGTAGAGTTTGTGGAATAAAAAGAAAGTTATAATCACTGCTTGGTCCTTGGATTAACTCCTTGTGAACTTTGGACTGGAACAGCGCGATCCTGAAAGCCGGACTTCTCTCCTTTCTATATACACAACTTACATAAGCATGTGTGAATCAATATCAACCGTGCTGTCACCAACGCTGTAACTAGGAAGGTCAACATAACAACAGACACATGAAGATGTTGTTGTCGACAGTTAGGGATTATACATTTCTGTGAAGGCACACTGGGTGAACCTTGTGGAGGGTGGGACAGAATGACAGCCTGGGATATCACACATCCAACACATGCTAAGAGTAGTCAGTCCAACTACCTTCATGGTTTCCATCTACTCATGTGCTAGTTCCTGTCTCACCTCCTCCTCCTTTTTATCCTCCACGTCATACTGCAGCCCTATACTCAATTGTTCGAAGGGTCTGCAAGCCTGACTGGTGAGGACCCAGAGGTGGTCCTGCAACATTATAACATACAGTGCTGTGCAAATTAATTGGGACAAAGCAAGTTTTCCTTGCATTAATTTTACTATTTCTGATAAGTGTTTTATCAGTTCTTGGTGTCGTTTTCCTTTTTCTTCCACATTTCCCTTTTTGTTTTGGAGAAAACGATCCAGTTTCATTGTATGTGCGAATTATTCTTGAAACAGTAGATTTTCCAATACCAACGGTGAAAGCGATTTCTCTTACAGTCAGACTTGTATGTTCATTAAGAGTAATAATTCTAGACCTATTGCGTGGAGTAACATCCATTTTTACAGGCATTAATCACACTGAGAGAAAAAGTACACTAAACCACTCCTCACAGAAACAAGCTCTCAACTGAAGCTGAGGAGCAGCTAGCTGTTATTTTCTGACTAAAACCAGTCAAACCACATTTGTTACTCAAGGTTGTACACTCACACCTGTTCAAAGCAGTTAAACTGGTTTGAATCTGCTAACCAACTTACGATTTCACTAAAAAAAAGTCTTTGTCCCAATTAATTTGCATAGCACTGTATGTTTGGGAGGGCTCTCCTCTATTCATTTGGTGCTAAAACCACTGCCTTTAGAATAAGGCTAGGGTCACACTTGCAATAGCTCTTACAGCTGACGCAAGCACTAAAAACTTAGAAATTTTCCCTGCAGCTCATAGCATTAACGCTATGCACTGTGGAAAAACGCTGCCCCATAAAAACCCTCTGTTTACCTTAGCAGTGGCCACACAGGACGTGCGCTTTATCACCTGCAGCGTTTCCTGTGCGCTCAGCTAAAGTGCACGTACTGTGTGGCCTCTGCTAAAGTAAACAGAGGGCTTCTATGGGGCAGCGGTCTTCCACAGCATATAGCGTTAATGCTATGCGCTGCAGGGAAAATTTCTAAGTTTTTAGTGCTTGTGTCAACTGTAAGGGCACAAGTGTGTCCCTAGCCTAACACACCATAAGCAAAGCCATGGTTGCTGGCACTGAAGGTCATCTCATCTGTACATTAGGGAGGTTCCTCATTCATACATTTGTGAGGGCCCTCCTTTATACTTTGGGAAGGGCCCACTATACATTTTGGAGGGCCCTCTATACATTTTGGAGGGCCCTCCTGTATCTATTTGTGAGGGCACTTTTTTTTATATTTTTGAGGGCCCTCCTCTATGGGCATGGTCGGCATGTGCAATAATGGGAGTTATTTGGTGGCGGCTTTAAAGTTAAGCAAGCTGCTACACGTGGCATGCATGGCTTACAAATGGAACATAGTTGTTCAGAAATTATTAAAAACATACCCTGACTTGCTGTACATACATCAGAAGGTGTACCATATTATTACCCATTTATGCCATTCCTCTATGCTTTTGCTGGTCTTGCAGTGCTGCAAAACTGCAAAACTGCTTTAATTTGACTAGTCAACTACTCATTTGCGACCTGCACATGCGGTTGAACTGAACATATGATATGTTATCAAGGTTTAGTGATCAGCAAAGGGCTGTAGCTGAATATCAGCTTCAACATGTCCATTACATTGAGACTCACACATCACACACAACTGCCAATTGATTGTGGATCAATGACAATTGTGACGTTCTTGAGAACTTTGAGTATTGCACCAAGCTCGTGAGTGGTTATCTATCAAGCTATTATAAGCGTACCTTTCCTGCTGCTCTGTCTGTTGTAACAATCACTACATAATCTCAAAGAGGAAGCTTTCAATTACCAACATGTGGCTATGAATCAAGATTTCAAAATGGGTGATACTACCCAGCCCAGCCAATAATCTGAGCCAACATTGGGTGATGATGAGGAAGATGAAGAGCAAGAGGACTTGTTTTTCTGTGCTACCAAGGGGACTACCATTGCTACAGAGGGGACTCCCAACCCCAGCTTGGAAGGGCTGGAGAGGAAGAGGTGGAGGAGGAGGTGAGGCAGTGTGAGGAGAGGATAGATATTGTTCCTCTCTTTGCTGACACAGAACCTTTGCCTGTTTGAAGCTTGGCCCACATGACACAGTTCATGTTTAGGTGTCTGTTTTCAAACACATTTTCGCCAACAACCTATACTGGTTAGCCACCTTTGTTGACCGACGCTACAAGGAGAACATTTCTTCTCTTCTTTTGGAGTCTCAAAAGGGTTGCACAATGGAATCCTTCAAGAGGTGCTGTTGTATATCAGTTGCTGAAAAACATCACCCTCTGACAATGCTGGTGGCAGAGGTACCAGCTCTTTTCAATAACAAGGAATAATGGGGAGAGACACGCACACCTGCTCCAACAGAGGTGGGGGAAAATGTGCACACACTGTGTCATTTTCAATAAACCAGAACATCAGCAAGGGCTATCTGTGCCTGTAACAATGCCAAGGAGTTAAAAGTTAAACAACTTGCTCAAGGGATACTTAAGTGACCATACCTGTGTCATTCATGATGATTCAATTTCCTTTAATTATTGGGTATCCAAGCTGAACACATGGCCTGACCTCTCCTTATATGCCTTGGAGGTGCTGGCCTGTGCTGCTGCTAGTGTCATGTCAGAGCATGTTTTCTGTTATGGTGGGGCAACCAATCATCACTAATATGCACACATGCCTCTCCATGGAAAATGCAAGCAGATTTACTCTGATTAAATTCAAGAAGGACTGGATTTATACCCAGTTTGTAATCGAATGCCTCCAAATGACAGCAACACAACTTAAATTACGCAAAAATGTTAATTTTTTAAAATGATGTGAACTACAGATAACCAAACCTTGTAAAGGTCACTGAAATACTGAACCACATTCAAATCAATGTTGGCACGATAGTGGTATCACCGAAACAGAGCTTCAATGTTGATCAGGAATAGGGATATGAGTAACAGGTGTAGTCATGGTGCTCAGAGAGCGTAGATAAATTCAAAAAACACAACAAAAACACCTCAAGAAATGTCTCATCATTTGAAAAAATTATGCCCAGATTGCACCAAAGTGGCATCAATTCACCTAGAATAAAAAGTGTAATTCAACAAAATACATCTTTTAGCATTCTGAAAATACTGCTGACATATGCAGCACTCCACTTGGTTGTTGGAACACGTACAAACAAATTGTGTATCAGTGTGAAACCACTTGTACTTCCCCTGTGTTACCTGCTTCCCAATATGTTGTCCAGGAAGCAGCCATGATGCCACCTGCACACAACCTGCAGTTGCACATACACAACAAACATTTAGCATTGAACAGTGGACGTATGTCATATATACTTCTGGTGTCAAGCAAAATGTGACCCTCCAAAACTGACAGGGGGAAGATTGAATAGTGCGTGCTTTCTGCCAAACACAATTACATGGTAATAGCACTGCTTAGGATTTTACAAGCACTATAGGTAGGACTGTATTAATTCTTGAGCATTTGGTGGCACAATCCTACCTAAATGTCAGCACAAAAACAGCGAGGAAAATAGCCTGGTACGTGCTTTACAGCAGGCAGTGAGAAATATTTGGACTACTGCTTTGCAGAGGGCACTAACCACCTTTTTAAGTGGACTAATATGGACAGCAGAGGGCAGGCTGTCACCAACATAACAGCAGGGAAGTTAGCCTGGTGCGAGTTTTGTAGCAGGCAGTAGGAAATGTTTGGACTACTGCTTTGCAGAGGGCACTAAACACCTTTTTAAGTGGACTAATGTGGACTGCAGAATCCAAGCTATGACCCCCAAACAATGAAGAAATTAGCCTGGTGCGAGCTTTGTATCAGGTAGTAGGAAATGTTTGGACTATGTCTTTGCATAGGGCACTAAACACCTTTTTAAGTGCAGTAATGTGGACAGCAGACGGAAGGCTGTGACCACCAAAACAGCATGGAAAATAACCTGGTCCATGCTTTGTAGCAGGCAGTAGGAAATGTTTGGAGTACTGCTTTTGTGGTACCCTGCTCACGCAGGTAGCCAAAGACTTCTCTCATGCACAGCTGGGTTTCCACAGCAGGTACCTACTACATACAACACCTTCCACCCCGACACAGTAGGGGGAGCACCACTTGCTGCCCTTAGGCAAGATCTCCTATAAATACTGCTGCTGGGGGAGGAGTTAGTCAGAGTGTGCAGACGCTAGGAGAGCTGCGACGACGTCCTGGTGGTCAGTGCTGCGTTTAGGCCCGAACCAGTGACCCGGAGTGGCCCTTCTACATCCCACAAGCCTGAGTGGGACTGAAGGCAAGGAGCTTAGGACAGAAAAGGGAGCGAGGAACTTGAGAGAGTTCGTCCAAGGAGAAGCACCGGATATTGGGGATCCGCACCTGTGGGACACTGTAGGACCACAGAAAACCCCGTCACACCGTGGAGGCTTCGGCTACCCGGTATCCTCTGTGGGTCAATAGAGGGAATCAAACACAGCAGGGCAAAGCCGCAGTGTTCAGAGAAGGTAACCCGGAGACCGCACAGGAGGAGAGGAAGACACTACAGTCAGGAAGAGAGAGGAGGCAAGTCAGGCTGCAAGCAGGCTGTGCTTCAAATATCACTACAAAGCAGAGGAGGCCTTATACCCACTTGCTGTGGGGACACACTGTGCAACCTGTCCACCCGTCAGTGCCCTGGACCGTTTTACCTGCTTAACAACAGTAAAAGAGACTTCCCTGCGTGTGTGTATCCTTCTTCTCCACTCCCAGTACTCTCATAGACTGCTCCCGTACTCCCTAAACCATCCCAGCTCCACTCCAAGCTGTCCCTCCTCACTATGCTTCCCCAGAGATCCAGTCCTACCTGCGGAGGACTTCATCATCTCAACCGCAATACCACCGACCTCTGGCGGACTGTGGTGGCGCTGGTGCTACTCACCAGAAACTGCACCACAACAAACTGAAAATAATCCCTTGTATATAAAACCCCCTTTTCAAAAGACACCCCAGGACACGGAATCCGGCGCGGCCGCCATCCCCCGTGACAACCAGAGATTTAACCCTTGCCGCTTGACCCCCGAGTACCCCAAAGCCCGGGCGCTACACTTTGCATAGGGCACTAAACACCTTTTTAAGTGTAGTAATGTGGACAGCAGAAGGCAGTCTGTGACCAGAAAAATAGCATGGAAAAAAGCTTGGTCCATGCTTTGTAGCAGGCAGTAGGAAATGTTTGGACTACTGCTTCATGGAAAGCACTAAACGACTTTTTAAGTGGACTAATATGGACAGCAGAAGCCGGGCTATGACTCCAAAAACAATGGGGAAATTAGCCTGGTGTGTGCTTTGTAGAAGGCAGTAGGAAATGTTTGGATTACTGCTTTGCATTGGGCAATAACCTCCTCTTTAAGTGGATTCACCGAATTACGAGTTCAGAGTTATCCAATCTAAGCTATGTAATGACTTCAGGATTAACTTTTTCTTTTAGATACGTTTATTTGTACAATTAAAAAATCCGGAGTGGATTATTGATTACAGTGAAAAAGTGATAAAATCACAATGAAAACCCACCCCCAAGCACATGGGGCACATGCTTAAAAGAAGTCTGTCAGCAGGTTTTTCCTATGTAATCCATAAGCACACACATATATACAGTATATACAGAGAAATTCTACCAGCCAAAGCTAAAGATGAGCCTATTAACAAAGTTCCACATCATAAAAGGTTAATGTATTCAGTGGACAAATCCATTCTATTAAATAAACATACAGGTGCATCTCAATGAATTAGAATATCATCAAAAAGTTAATTCTTTCCAGTAATTCAATACATAAAGTGAAACACATTTATTATATAGAGTCATTACAAACAGAGTGATCTATTTCATGTGTTTATTTCTGCTAATGTTGATGATTATGGCTTACAGCCCATGAAAACGCAAAGGTTATTACCCTGTTTCCCCTAAAATAATACGGGGGATGATATTGCATGGGAATATTGGGGCTGCAAGAGGATGATGGAGAAATTGGGGGCCGCAGGGGAATATTTATTGGGGCTTGCAAGGTGATGGAAAAATAATACATCCCTGAAAAAAAGACTTAGTGCATTTTTTGGAGCAAAAAGTAATATAAGAGAGTGTCTTATTTTTGGGAATCATGGTATATCATAAAATTAAAGTAGGAGGGATGAAGGGTTGTAAATCACGCTGCCGTATTCTACGAGACATTAAAGGGTGAATAGAATATTGATTTAATAGTCAACGCCTTTCAGGACTCCCTGAAAAATCCTGAAACATGGCAGTATGATATTGATTTGTGCTGAGGAAGGGGCCAGGGAGCCCTGAAACGTGTTGACTAATAAATCAATATTATATTCACCCTTAGATGTCTCGTGGAATACGGCAGTGCGGTTTTTAACTCTTCATCCTCCCAACTCTAAATACACCACGCTGGGGACTGCAGCAGTCGTGACATGCTTTTATAGTGGTTGTGACTCTCAAAACCACACAAGGTAAAGCCTCTGATGCCTATTTAGGTAATATTTTATCTTTCGGACTCTTCATCCTCCCTACTGTATGGCTGTAAGCCATAATCATCAACATTAACAGAAATAAACACTTAAAATAGTTCACTCTGCTTGTAATGACTCTGTGTAAAGTACGGTATGTGTGTCACTTTGCATATTGAATTACTGAAATAATACACTGGTTATTACTATGTGATATTGCATCTCTTCGCCAAAGTCCTTATGTGAACCATGCCTTACACTTTCTATCGTGTTCCAAAATCCTTCTATACTTCTGCACCATAAGAGCAATCACGTAACATCTTCATCAACCTGATTCTTTATAGCAGCTACATAAAATACATTACAAGCACTCTGCTTGTTTAAAATATCATTTAGAATTGAATATATATTCCTCGTCTATCTCTGTCTGCAGAGAAAAATATGAGTTAAGTGCCTTTGAGAAGGGAGGATGTGTTCTATTGCTGCTTGCAGATTTATATTCTCTTGTTCCTTCTCCAAACTTTCCTTGAGGACAGCAGAGAGGACAATTGTCAAATTGAGTTCTTAGAGCAAATTACAACCTTAATTGGCTTGTTTTTCTTTTAATTGCAGAGTTCTTGGGTTAATGAAAGCTCAGGCTGAATCTACAGCTGTGTTTTAGCATTAGTTGCCAAGAGAACACTTCAAAAAATGAAAGCGCTTTTCTCACCCATATCTATAAATGGAGCTGAGATATTATTTAAAGGGAACCAGACAGCAGATACACATTGCCCACTTGATAAGTAGTATGTATCAGACACTGGCTGTGTGATATTAGACAGATAACAAAAAAACAGCTCCACTCTGGAATCCTAAGGGCGGCTTCACCCTGACAGCCATGGACTGGATCAGCACACAGGACTGGAGGGCTAATATGCCCTCCGGTCCGGTGTGCAGCCACACACAGTTCCTGCTGCTGATAAGTCAGGACCACGGCGCCGCAGTCCTCACCTGTCAGCGGCTGCAGCAGCGTGCACTGCACACCGGACCGGAGGGCATATTAGTCCCCCAGTCCTGTGTGCTGATCCAGTCCATGGCTGTCAGGGTCATCCCGGACAGCCCCGGACCGGATCATGCCACAGTGTGAAGGCACCCTAAGACATATAATTGAATATAGAACAATATCATAGTTAAGGAGAAATTTAAAAATGAGACAGTTAGCTTATAAGTATTGCCATATTGATAACTGCCCAGTAGCCACATGGAGGCGTGTCTCGTGTACTGGGTTCCTAAGCTTAGTCACAGCCTCAATCAGGATTAAAAAGCCTCTATTTTATGGGCAAGTAGGAACCTCCTAACAGAGAACAATAGCATCACAGGCCAATAGGGGAAGGGTGCCCAACAGAAGGTGTGATCTGATATTCTAAACAAGAAGAAAATCTATATTCAATTATATGTGTTAGCATTCCAGAGTGGCGCTGTATTTTTGCTACAATGTATGGCGTTGCACCTGTGTACAATATAGGATTGAATGCCGCAGTATATTTCTTGTTTAGATGATGGAATCACACACTGACCACCCTGCCCCCTCATTGGCCTGTGATGCTATTGCTTTCTGTTAGCAGTTTCCTACTCACCATAAAATAGGAGGTTTTTAGATAGGACCGTTCTGATAAGGGTCACCGTGGCGAGGTGGAACGGCTTAAGTAAATTTTTTGCAAAAAACATATTAACTAAGTACCCTGTTTTTGATACTGTTTTTTACTAAGCACTTGCTTTTTATTATTACCTTTTTTTGTGTACTTCCACACGTTTGTTATACTGTTTTTTTCTGTGGTCTTGTTGGGGTTTGCTTGTTGTGTGTTTCCTGAATTTAGAAGGCTCTCTGAGCACGATGCCTACAAATGTCACTCATTCCCCTGTTCCTGATCAATATTAAAGCTTGAAATGCTGGGCCAGGTGTTGTTCCAGGCATCTACAGAGCACCATGATAAAAATGTTAACTCTTGGGAATAGATGGCATTTTTCTTGGTGTTTGACCCCAACTTTTAGCTGTTTTTGCAGCTTTTCGGACCCCATGAAGGTGTTTTCTATGCCTTTGGCTTTGCCTCCCATTGATTTCAATGAGGTTCAGAGGTTTGAGGAACTGTTCACCAAACATCTTGCCATTCGGCAAACCAAACCGAATCTGAAATTCAAAAGATTCGCTCCTCTCTAATAATAACTACTAATCAGATGAAGCACCTACTGTAGAATGCTGGCAAGAAGTAGGAAATTAACAGTGCTCTGATCTGGCTTTCACAAAGTATATATTGGGCCACTGAACCAGGGTGCTGTGAATTTTTTGCTCACCTCTAGTATACATTATTATATAATATACTATCACATTATATTTTTATACCAGATACAATTGTGTAGATTTATTAATGTGATGACTTCAACATACACCAATGTATATTAAAGGATTGTAAAGTTACAGTATGATTATTTAACTACAGTATTGAAGCCAAAATCATAAAATAAAGAAAGTTAAACAAGTAGGATAAAGATTTTCTCTTTTATTACAAATGTGTAGATAGCATATAATCTATTACAAACAACAATTATATCTACCGGTACTTACATATTCACTTGACTGTCTCGCAAACATTTAGAGCAAAAATTTACAAATGACCCTATTAATTACGGAGTGCACCCTGCACCGTCAGTGTACGATAGAAATACACAGTGAAGAATAATAAAAGAAATGTTGTGTGGATGGTACAGAGGATGTGAAAATATGTCTCCAATAGATGCACCTGTCGTGCTACGGTATGAATTTCAGGTCAGCAAATGGATATAAATTGGATTTCTCTGCAGTTCCTCTTGGTTGTTTAGAGCTGCAAGGCAGGCAGGATTTCAATAAATGCATATCTAGCAATGCTCCGATGGGCACCGCTTCTCTTCAAAGTAAATATTAACTCATTCAGGAGAACACCAGGTACCCATTCAGTCATTGTCGATAGCCTCTGGCAATGAATGAGTAAACCAAGCAACCGTCATTTTATCTGTCACACACACCTTACTGCCTGCTGTGTTTGGCTCTAAGCATCTCCTGTACCAACTTACTCTGCTGCCATGTTCTGCTTCTCCAAATCTCTCATGTTGTACCCATAGCACTCCCCCAGGCAAGTATACACACGATTCAACTGCCAGAATAGTTATACACCAGTACATGTTCACAAAGTTATATATTCTAGGGTCATGAACATATCTTTCCGATGGGATTCAGGGAATGGACATTTTACACAATTTTATGATGACGTAGATAAGGATGTAGACAAAAGCATGAGTGCCCATGCAAAGCAACAGCACCCTGGATGGCACATCGAGAATTTATTGGTCTATGTGGTGCCTCTACTATAAGTCTACAATAGATTATGCACTGACACATGTAGCATGACAGAATTCTTATATTAAACCATGAAAAACTTCTGACTCTTAGAATGTAATGAATTGGCGAGACAATGTAACTCCGATATATATGGATATGTGAATAAAAATCTTACTTCAATAGGTTTGTTCACATGAAAGCTTTAAGGTACCGTCACACCATCCAACATCAGCTGCGATGTCGGATGCGATGCCGCGGGTGCGCGCTCGCTTCCGACATCGCAGCCTAGGTGTCACATGGCAAGATGTTGCCGGTGACGGCGCTGCGATGTTGGCGCCGTGACCACTCGCTGGGCTGGATCAACCCAGCGAGCGATTCGCTGCTATACAGCAAATAGGCAGGATCGGCCGTGACATCGCTATTACGGTGTCACACTGAATGATCCCTCTGGTTGTGTAAGTTGAAGTTGACAGGTTTTCCTCCATTGAGGAAAACCTGTCAACTCTGACTTGAACAACTATCGTTGTTGAATAGTGCGTTTACACGTAATGGTGCAACAATGATGTAGTTTCAACATCGTTCCTGACGTCACTTTTGAACGATGTCGGGAACGATGTTGAAACGTGTAACGGGGCCATTACACACTGAGTGTTACAAGTGATCATGTTAGAAAAAAATCGGCATTTACAATGTTCTCTGCCATAACTGAAATTGGAACCACCCATTACAGTCTATGGGCGTGCAAAAAAAAAATACGGAATACTGCATCTGATCTTGACGAATTCATTGCCATTATTAACCTAAGAAATATTATTTAATCATGTACATTTTAAGTTGTTGATGTGTAAATAGGGATATCTCACGGACATTAAAGATGGACATTCGTCTATAAACCACCCATTTTTAATTGATGAGACTCTGACAATTTTTATACGCTTTCCTGACCCCTGTGTTAAGAATCAAAATTTTGCTTAATTATTTACTAGGCATAAAAAATTAAGCTTAATAGCTTTGTTTAGTCCAAAAATAACATAATAGAAACAAACAGAAAAATGGTATGAATATGGAGAATTTGTACAGGTTTTTCCACTCAATCAAGAGAACAGTGGTTGGTCTCTTCAGATATACACATTTTTAGTCTGTATATATGTAGCACATCCAATGTGTTGGCATATTGTGATGCAACAATTCTGGATAGTTGGGATATCCTATACTTCTATTTACTTGAGGGAATAATCCTTGAGGAGCAGAGGGTGTACTGAGTGGTTGGTGGGGTATAGATTCTGAATTCACCTGTGCATATGGAAAAATTGATAGATTTGTAAATCTTAATTCTCTCAGTCTGTCTTTCACTACGCACTGGTAATACCTTTTGTGTTTTTTGGATTATGTTTTTATAACTTCAATTGATTGGATGATATTTCTGGAAATCTCACAATAATTTTATTGTTGTAGCTGCGCACCTACTGTAAAACTATTGAGTATCGCTTTCTAGCCCCCATAGCATGCTGTGAGACACTGTTCTCTTGATTGAGTGGAAAAACCTGTAAAAATTCTCCATATTCATACCATTTTTCTGTTAGTTTCTGTTGTTATTTTTGGACTAAACAAAGCTATTAAGCTTAATTTTTTAAGCCTAGTAAATAATAAAGCAAATTTTTGATTATTAAAAATACCCTCGTTGTCTTTTGATGTTGTGAGCAGGTATCGTTCGCACAACCCAGCCAACGATACCTGCTCATTGCTGTGAATGGCCGAAGTCATAAACGACATCGTTATTGCGGTGTCACACACAACGATATAGCAGGTTGGCTGATCGTTGATCGTGAGGTTTGAGAACATGTTCATTTTGAACAGTTTATCGTAGTTGAATCTCGGTGTTACACGCAACAACATCATAACGATGTCACTGGAACGACTCCAAACCCGTGACGTATCAGCGACATCGTTAACGATGTCGTGCCATGTAAAGGGGCTTTTAGAATCATGACATGGATGATCGCATGAAATATCTCTATTCACAATAGTGTGCTACTCTCCTACTCATTAGATTACTGCTATTATGTCATCCAACATACCAACAACACATAATCCCATGAGCTCCATCTCTAGGAATACAGCCACACGCCTGTATAAAAAAAATGACATGATTGTTTTCTCACTTGTCATCCGTGTGCTGATTTTTTTCTACTCTGCAGGAATTAATATTTTCCAGGAATATTTTACAGTTTCCTATGCTACAGAACTCGAATGTATTTGTAAAAATTGGATTCTATACTGGGGCACCAAAAGGCATCCAATTTCTGTCTCGTACACATCCAATTTCTAATTCAATCGCAACATGCTGCGATTTTTTCAAAGACAGATTCTGTCATTGAAAAATATTGGTCACCAGCTTCGCCCCATTAACCAACTTTGCTCCATAGAGCAAAAAGAGGGACAATCTATGCTATGAGCACTGTGGCAAAGTCCCACTCCCTGTAGCTACACATATTTAACCTTTCTTTCTATCATCGCAAAAAGAGAAGTCAGAGGGGCCGTGGACGTGAGAAACTTTGTGGCATAGACCCAAATCTGGGACTGTCCAGCGATATCCAAGTTGTTGTTTTTTCTGGTGTGTTTTTCTCTCTTTTTCAGCTGGAATTCTGGAACAGCTTTTCAAATAAACACATGAGAAACAGATCATGGGTTTTGGATCCATTTTTGACCTGTTTTTGCCGTGTTTTTTCTGGTGCATTTTTTAAGTCCACAGACAATGGTTTCAATGGTAAAAGCAGATCAGAAAAGCGCAGTCATAATTGACGTAGGCTGGGGTCACAGTTGACATGCATTTTTTTAGTGCCTTTTAAAAACGCATGCTTTTTTACATGCGTTTTTCATGTCAGCATGAGTTTTTTAAGGTCTCTGATGGCTCCCTGCGTTTTTGGCTGCGTTTTTGAATCTGCACATAAAAATAGTGCTTGTAGTATTTTTTTGAGCGTTTTGAAAAACGCATGCGTTTTTGTAGAAAACGCATGCGTTTTTATAACATGGGTTCCTATGGAAAACGCATGCAAAAACGCATGTACAGTTAGCACCTTTTAGTGCCATTCAAAAACGCATGCGTTTCCCATAGGAGCCCATGTTAAAAAAACGCATGCGTTTCCGGAAAAACGCATGCGTTTTTTTAACATGGGCTCCTATGGGAAACGCATGCGTTTTTGAATGGCACTAAAAGGTGCTAACTGTACATGCGTTTTTGCATGCGTTTTCCATAGGAACCCATGTTATAAAAACGCATGCGTTTTCTACAAAAACGCATGCGTTTTCTACAAAAACGCATGCGTTTTTGGATATGCTCCAAAAACGCATGGGACTGTCACACATGCTTTTTGGCTATTAGGGCATGCGTTTTTTAACATGGGGGCCTATGGGTGCGTTTTTTACATGCGTTTTTGAAAACGCAGGTCTCTAAAAATGCATGTGAAAAATGGTACTGTGACCACAGCCGTACTGAGTATTTTGTTGTGCTTTCCTTTCTCTTTATGTTTCTATGGTGAGTTAAAAAAAAAAACATGTAAAAAATGCAGTTACATCTTTAAGTACAGATAAAAGATTTTCTGTTCTCTAATTGCATTACACTGCTTGTAATTTGCACCAAAAATACATAAACTAAAACAAGATATGTAGCAATGAAACCACAATAATCAGAGTAAATTGCTATTGTGTAGTGTTGTTTGAACACCTGCGGAGAAAAAGCAGCAGAAAACACACATACTTAAAAAAACTGAAGAATGAATTACCATAATTTTTGGACAATAAGACGCACTGGACTATACTCCAGATTTTACAGGTAGAAAAGAGCGAAAAAAAATATTTGAAACAAATGACTTTGATATGACACTCAGGCCCTGCGACCAGACATTGCTAGCATTCAGATGCAGGAGTAACATGTATCTACATACACTGCAAAAGTGAAATAAAAGGTAACAAAAGGTGTTAAAAATAATAAAATAAAATGCTCACCTACCCACCAGCTGTCCGGGACCTGAGGAGAAGACATCGGCTGCAAGGACCTTAACGATGTGAATGGCCGGTAGCGATCAGCTGATGTGTCACGTGACAGAATCAGCTGATCGCCTACCCAAACCCATCGGTCGACAGCCAGTCGTTTAAACACAGCTGATGTAACAGCTGTTTAAATTGCCCGCCAACACTGCTCAACTGATGTTGGTGGCGGGCAATTTAAACAGCTCTCAAATCAGCTGTGTTTAAATTGCCTGCCATCGACACATGAGCTGAGCGGTGTTGGCTGATTGCTACTGGCCAATCACATCGTTAAGATCCTTGCAGCCGATCAGACATCTTCCCCTCGAGTCCCGGACAGCCGGCGGATAGGTGAACATTTTATTTTTTTATTTTTAACACCTTTTGTTAACTTTTATTTAACTTTTGCAGTATTTACATTCTTGTCCTCGTCTGCCCTTTCACATGTAAAGCGCCATGGATCCTAATGGTGCTATATAAACAAATAAATAAATAATAATAATATACTACGAAAGTGAAACTACATGTCACACTTGTCACACGGGGGGGGGGAGGAACACAAGATTCTTCCTCCCCCGTGTGACATGTCGGCTCAGAGAGAGACCACAGACGACCCAACAAGGTGGAGCAGAGTCTCCATCGATCAACATCAGCTGAGAGATTGTTTAAAAGCCGGCGGCTTTTTACTGACAGTTTTTAAACAATCAGGAACCTGTTTCAGCCTTTTTCTCAGCCCCCAGACCTCTGTGTACGTTCCAGCAGACAATTACTTGCATTTCCCATTGACTTACTTTGGACTCGCTACATCGTAACGAATACCCAAGTATTAGGACCTACTTGTTATGAGTATAGTGATTCTGAATAGTTCACTACTAGTGATGAGCGAGTACTAAAATGCTCGGGTGCTCGAAGCTCGGGCCGAGCATCCCGAGATACTCGTGTACTCGGCCCGAGTAACGAGCCCAATGTTATCCTATGGGAGACACGAGTATTTTTATGAAATGACTGCCGGCTGCCTGGAAAAACCCTAAAAATGTCACAAAAGTCTCAGAAGAGTGCTGAAATGACATGGCAACACCATGGGGAAGACCCCTGGAAGCATTTCTCACTCAAAAGTCACAGATGTGAACAATGTTGTCCGAGTTTCACGCCAATTTTACGGAGTGTCCAGAAAACCTTCCAAAATGACACCAAAATGAATATTTAGGGTGGAAATGTTAAGGGCACATACCCAATAGTGAGATACAGCTGATGTATGTTACTTTTTGTGATTACATGAAAGATTTTACGTGAAAACATTGTGCGGCACTCCGATGACCCTGACAAGAGACGTACATGAAGCCCTGTCTAGAAATAATGTGCCCATTTTGAAGAACTGGGTCTATTGTAGTATCTTCCTTTGCCAGGGCAGTCCAAAATTGGGAGGTTCACCAATGCCCCTGGATACAGACATGCAGGATGGCCTGTAAACAAGAACTGGGTGTATTGTAGTATAGCCCTTTGGCCAGGGCAGCCAAAAATTGGGAGGTTCAACAATGACCCATGCTTACAGACTTGTAGTAGGGCCTGTAACCCTCAAGTGGGTGTATTGTAGTATAGCCCTTTGGTCAGGGTAGACAAAAATTGGGAGGTTCAACAATGACCCATGCTTACAGACATGTAGTAGGGCCTGTAACCCTCAAGTGGGTGTATTGTAGTATAGCCCTTTGGTCAGGGCAGCCAAAAATTGGGAGGCTCCTCTTTGTCCCTGGATAGAGATGGGCAGGAGGGCCTGTAACCCTCAAGTGGGTGTATTGTAGTATAGCCCTTTGGTGAGGGCAGACAAAAATTGGGAGGTTCAACAATGACCCATGCTTACAGACATGTAGTAGGGCCTGTAACCCTCAAGTGGGTGTATTGTAGTATAGCCCTTTGGCCAGGGCAGACAAAAATTGGGAGGTTCAACAATGACCCATGCTTACAGACATGTAGTAGGGCCTGTAACCCTCAAGTGGGTGTATTTTAGTATAGCCCTTTGGTGAGGGCAGACAAAAATTGGGAGGTTCAACAATGACCCATGCTTACAGACATGTAGTAGGGCCTGTAACCCTCAAGTGGGTGTATTGTAGTATAGCCCTTTGGCCAGGGCAGCCAAAAATTGGGAGGTTCAACAATGACCCATGCTTACAGACATGTAGTAGGGCCTGTAACCCTCAAGTGGGTGTATTTTAGTATAGCCCTTTGGTGAGGGCAGCCAAAAATTGGGAGGTTCCTCTTTGTCCCTGGATAGAGATGTGCAGGAGGGCCTGTAACCCTCAAGTGGGTGTATTGTAGTATAGCCCTTTGGTGAGGGCAGACAAAAATTGGGAGGTTCAACAATGACCCATGCTTACAGACATGTAGTAGGGCCTGTAACCCTGAAGTGGGTGTATTGTAGTATAGCCCTTTGGCCAGGGCAGACAAAAATTGGGAGGTTCAACAATGACCCATGCTTACAGACATGTAGTAGGGCCTGTAACCCTCAAGTGGGTGTATTTTAGTTTAGCCTTTTGGTGAGGGCAGCCAAAAATTGGGAGGTTCAACAATGACCCATGCTTACAGACATGTAGTAGGGCCTGTAACCCTCAAGTGGGTGTATTGTAGTATAGCCCTTTGGCCAGGGCAGCCAAAAATTGGGAGGTTCAACAATGACCCATGCTTACAGACATGTAGTAGGGCATGTAACCCTCAAGTGGGTGTATTTTAGTATAGCCCTTTGGTGAGGGCAGCCAAAAATTGGGAGGTTCAACAATGACCCATGCTTACAGACATGTAGTAGGGCATGTAACCCTCAAGTGGGTGTATTGTAGTATAGCCCTTTGGCCAGGGCAGACAAAAATTGGGAGGTTCAACAATGACCCATGCTTACAGACATGTAGTAGGGCCTGTAACCCTCAAGTGGGTGTATTGTAGTATAGCCCTTTCGTGAGGGCAGCCAAAAATTGGGAGGTTCAACAATGACCCATGCTTACAGACATGTAGTAGGGCCTGTAACCCTGAAGTGGGTGTATTGTAGTATAGCCCTTTGGTCAGGGCAGCCAAAAATTGGGAGGCTCCTCTTTGTCCCTGGATAGAGATGTGCAGGAGGGCCTGTAACCCTCAAGTGGGTGTATTGTAGTATAGCCCTTTGGTCAGGGCAGACAAAAATTGGGAGGTTCAACAATGACCCATGCTTACAGACATGTAGTAGGGCCTTTAACCCTCAAGTGGGTGTATTTTAGAATAGCCCTTTGGTCAGGGCAGCCAAAAATTGGGAGGCTCCTCTTTGTCCCTGGATAGAGACGTGCTGGAGGGCCTCAAAACATTTTTCACATAGAAAAGATGCGGGTATCCTGTCTTTGTAATGCCCATTCAAAAAGAATGGGCGTAAAAATTTACCACTGTGGGTATACCTGAAACTACAGCCAAACTATTGTAACGGTCATCATGGTGCCACATGAGGAGAAGGAGGAGCAGTCCAGCGATTAGCCAAGGAATAGGAAGACAACGTGGTGGATGATCCAGTAGCTTACCCAACCTGGCAGGAGTATATGCAGAGCGAGGACAGCAGTGCACAGGGGGAGGGAGGCATAGCATCCCAACAGGCAGTACGAAGCAGGGTCGGGTACGCAGGCATAAGGCAGGCAACCGTTCCCCGGAACAACAACACGACACAAGGTGCCTGTGCAAATGTTAGGTCTTCCCGAGTCTGGCAGTATTTTCAGTTGGCTCCAGATGACTCTAAAAAGGCCATTTGCAACACCTGCCATGCCAGCATCAGCAGGGGTACGAAAAGTAGCAGCCTGCCCACCACTAGCATGATCAGGCACATGTCACGACTTTGTGGAAACTACAACAGAGTCGAGAAGCGGTGCTTGCTGATGTCACTGCTACGTCTTTGCCTGTTGTGCGTGCGAGCCAATCCCCTGTCCATGCTGGCCGCGAACAAGCCTCCGTCCCTGCACCTGAAGTTGCCCACGTCCAAATTACACCACCATCAAGCACGTCCTTTTCCCAGCGCAGTGTTCAATTATCCATTCTGCAAACATTTGAACGCAGGCGCAAATACGCTGCCAACGCCCCACATGCCACAGTCCTGAATGATCACATTTCGCAACTCATTGCGCTACAAATGTTACCTTTCCGGCTGGTGTAGACGGAAGCATTTCGCGACCTGATGCCGGCTGCTGTCCCACGTTACTTGGTCCCCAGCCGCCACTATTTCTCCAGATGTGCCGTCCCCGCATTGCATAACCACGTGTCCAACATCATCACACGTGCCCTGAACAACGCTGTTTCAGCCAAAGTCCACCTAATAATAATAATAATAATACAGCTTTATTTATATAGCGCCAACATATTACGCAGCGCTTTACAATGTAGGGTTAGAGTACAGAAAATATAATACAGTAAGTAATTACAGTACAGAACAAATACAGTAGAATAATTGGATACAAAACAATAGGCATAGAATCAATGTAAAAAAGAAAATACAAAAAATAAAGCAAGAAATGAAGGTGACCCTGCTCTAAAGAGCTTACACTCTACAACGGGATAGGGGTTGCACAAGGTACAGGGGCTTATTGCACGGATGGTCCAGGCATCTTGAGGAAATGGGGCATAGAACTAAGCTTACATGGATGGTCATTATACAGTCTGTGTAGACCTTTTTGGTTTGGTGGAGTTTGTAGAAGAGTAATGTCCAGAGGGATAGCCCACTATCTACAGTACAAAGGACTTCTATTAGGGAGTATGATAGGCCGCCTTAAAAAGATGCTTTGTAGGGATCGTCTGAAGCCATGCAAGTTGTGGATAGTCCTGATTTCTTTTGGTAAAGCATTCCAGAGGTTTGGTGCAGCTCTGGAGAAGTCTTGGAGCCGGTACTGGGAGGATCGGATTATTACCGATGTCAGTCGAAGGTCATTTGAGGAACGTAGAGCGCGAGTGGGGTGATAGACAGAGATGAGGGAGGAGAGGTAGGGGGGTGCTGCACTGTGAATAGCTTTGTGGGTGATAAGAAGCAATTTGAATTGGATGCTGTAGTATACGGGCAGCCAGTGCAATGACTGGCACAGAGCAGAGGCATCTGAGTAACGATTGGCCAGATGGGTGATCCTGGCTGCTGCATTAAGGATGGATGGGAGAGGAGAAACTCTGGTGAGGGGGAGGCCGCTTAATAGAGAATTGCAATAGTCAAGGCGGTAATGGATTAGGGCCACAGTGAGGGTTTTTGTGGTTTACAGGGTGAGAAAGGGACGGACTCTGGAGATATTCTTCAAGTGTAAGTGATATGAGCGGACGAGACATTGTGTGTGGGAGGAGGAGAGATCGGTGTCAAACATAACACCCAGACAACGAGCCTGCTGCCTAGGCATTATCGTGGTGCCACAAACTGAGAGAGAGATGTCCGATTTAGGGAGGTTAGTGGATGGGTGGAGCAGAAGAAGTTCAGTTTTGGAAAGGTTTAGTTTCAAATAGAGAGTGGACATGATATTGGAAACTGGAGGTATACAGTCATTGCTGTTCTTTAATACCGCAGGGGTAAGGTCAGGGGCTGAAGTGTATAACCACAGACACGTGGACAAGTGCTTGTGGGCAAGGCCGCTACATCTCCTTGACAAAACACTGGGTTAATATTGTGGAGGCTTTGACACAGTCTGATCGAGGGACGGAACACGTCCTTCCCAACCAAGGATAGCAGGCCCTACCTCTGTCAGGGTTTCACCGACACTCTACAGCTCCGGAATGTCATGCTCTTCAGCGTCCTCCTCCTCCTCCTGCTCATCCTCATCCACTGTACCCTCCACACCAGTCCCAAGCTGGAAGCACTGCAGCACTGCCTCTGCGAAGCGTCAACAGGCTGTGCTGAAGCTAGTCTGCATAGGTGACAAACCCCACAATGCAGAAGAGGTGTGGACAGCTCTGAAACAGCAGGCAGATCACTTGCTCACACCTCTGAACCTAAAGCCAGGAAAGGTCGTGTGTGACAATGGACGGAACTTGGTGGCAGCTTTGAGGCGAGGCCAGCTGACGCATGTTCCATGCGTGGCCCACGTGCTCAACCTGGTGTTTCAGAGGTTTCTAAAGTCATACCCAGAGCTGTCTGAACTGCTGGTAAAAGTTCGCCGTCTGTCTGCACATTTTCGCAAGTCACCTGCTGCTTCAGCCGACCTTTGCGGATTTCAGCGCCGTTAGCGTCTTACGGCCCACAGACTGGTGTGTGATGTGCCCACGCGTTGGAATTCAACTCTGCACATGTTGGTCAGGATATGTGAGCAGATGAGGGCAGTTGTTGACTACCTGCATCACCTAAGCCGTCGGGAAAATGGTTCAAACTCCACACATAACACCTGAGGAGTAGAGATGGATGTCCGACCTATGTACCGTCCTCCAAAACTTTGAGGACTCCACCCAGATGGTGAGCTGCGATGACGCCATTATTAGCGTCACCATACCACTACTCTGCCTTCTAAAACGGTCTCTGCTGAAAAACAAAGAGGATGCATTGCAGGCCGAGCGCGATGACTTGGAGCAAGAAACAGTAGTGGGTGTGGGTGAAAACACAGAGTCCAGCCTCATCTCATCACAACGTGCAGTGGAGGACTATGACGGGGAGGAGGAGTATGAAGACATGGAGCAACTCTCTGGCCAAATTGAGGATATGACATGCACACCAGTGATACCCTCGATTCAGCGTGGCTGGGCAGAGGACAGGGGAGATGAGGAGGAGGAGGAGGAGGACAGCATGTTCAGTCATCGTGTTGGTCTGGATACTAAAGTGATGGGTGTTAAGAGTCTGGCGCACATGGCTGACTTTATGGTAAGCTGCCTGCCTCGTGACCCTCGCGTTCAGAACATCTTGGCCGACAATCAGTACTGGTTGGCAACACTGTTAGACCCACGGTACAAGGAGAAATTAATGTCTGTCATTCCTGAGGCGGAGAGGTCAGCCAAAACGCAGTAGTTCCAGAAGGCCATAGTCACGGAAGTAGGCTAATCATTCCCCTCACAAAACGCTAGCGGCATAGGGGAGGAATCGGTGGACAACCAAGGCGTTCGGCCGAGGGGGGCACAAGTCCAATCCGCCAAAGGTAGGGGAACAGTCTTTATGAGGTGGGACAGTTTTCTTAGCCCCTCACGTACCACAGCCCCTGAGGTGCGGGGTAGTGCCACAAGAAATGCTAAGTTTGGTCAGATGCTGAAGGAGTACCTTGCCGATCGAACAACTGTACTGCGAGATTCCTCTGTGCCTTACAATTATTGGGTCTCCAAGCTGGACACGTGGCATGAATTGGCTCTCTACGCCTTGGAAGTCCTGGCCTGCACTGCCGCTAGCATTTTGTCACAGCGTGTTTTCAGAGCTGCAGGTGGAATCATTACTGATAAACGCAACCGCCTGTCAACTGAAAATGCTGACAGGCTGACTGAGATCAAGATGAACAAGGGTTGGATTGGGCCAGACTTCACCACACCACCAACAAATGACAACTGAATTTAAATTTTGTAATGGGAATTTGCCATGTACCTCCACTGACCCATGGGTACACACTTCTGGACTTCCGAGTGTCCAAGTGTGGGATCAGTAATGTCCGTGGACGTGCACTCAGCCAGTTGGTAGGAAGGAGGATCAGGTTGGGAAATGTGCGGTGCAGTATCACGGCTACTGACAATTGACCGTGTGGAAGACAGGGTGTTTGTGGAGGTGCCAATCAGATTTGAAGCATTATCCGCTATCCAAGTAACAAGCTGTTGACACTAGTGTTGGTTCAAGAGCGTAGTACTGCAGCGGGCCCCAACAATTTGGGACAGGACGTGTGAGCGAGTAGATGTGCCACTTTATTGTTGCGAAATTAGTGCTTGCACACGACCTCGGCCTCTGCCTGCACCACCATCACGTTCACCTCCTTGTTCCTTGCCAACGCCCTTGCGCATTTTGCTTGTATACTGCGACAACAGTCACAGGAGAGGATTTTAGTCCCTAACCTGTATCAAGGTATGACGTACACCAGTCTGGTGACTGTTCAGATCACAAGAGATTAGGATTTTAGTTCCCTAACCTGTATCAAGGTAATCAAGGTATGACGTACAACAGTCTGGTGACTTGAATGGTTTTAGGAGAGGATTTTATTCCCTAACCTGTATAAAGGTAGTACGTACACCTGTCTGGTGACTGTTTTGATGACAAGAGTTAGGATTTTAGTTCCCTAACCTGTATGAACGTATGACGTACAACAGTGTGGTGACTGTTGAGATGACAAGAGTTAGGATTTTAGTTCCCTAACCTGTATGAACGTATGACGTACAACAGTGTGGTGACTGTTGAGATGACAAGAGTTAGGATTTTAGTTCCCTAACCTGTATGAACGTATGACGTACAACAGTGTGGTGACTGTTGAGATGACAAGAGTTAGGATTTTAGTTCCCTAACCTGTATAAACGTATGACGTACAACAGTGTGGTGACTGTTGAGATGACAAGAGTTAGGATTTTAGTTCCCTAACCTGTATAAAGGTAGTACGTACACCTGTCTGGTGACTGTAATGGTTTGAAGAGAGGATTTTAGTCCCTAACCTGTATTAAGGTAGTACGTACACCTATCTAGTGACTGTTTTGATGACAAGAGTTAGGATTTTAGTTCCCTAACCTGTATAAACGTATGACGTACAACAGTGTGGTGACTGTTTTGATGACAAGAGTTAGGATTTTAGTTCCCTAACCTGTATGAACGTATGACGTACAACAGTGTGGTGACTGTTGAGATGACAAGAGTTAGGATTTTAGTTCCCTAACCTGTATAAAGGTAGTACGTACAACAGTGTGGTGACTGTTGAGATGACAAGAGTTAGGATTTTAGTTCCCTAACCTGTATGAACGTATGACGTACAACAGTGTGGTGACTGTTGAGATGACAAGAGTTAGGATTTTAGTTCCCTAACCTGTATAAAGGTAGTACGTACACCTGTCTGGTGACTGTTTTGATGACAAGAGTTAGGATTTTAGTTCCCTAACCTGTATGAACGTATGACGTACAACAGTGTGGTGACTGTTGAGATGACAAGAGTTAGGATTTTAGTTCCCTAACCTGTATGAACGTATGACATACAACAGTGTGGTGACTGTTGAGATGACAAGAGTTAGGATTTTAGTTCCCTAACCTGTATAAACGTATGACGTACAACAGTGTGGTGACTGTTGAGATGACAAGAGTTAGGATTTTAGTTCCCTAACCTGTATGAACGTATGACGTACAACAGTGTGGTGACTGTTGAGATGACAAGAGTTAGGATTTTAGTTCCCTAACCTGTATAAAGGTAGTACGTACACCTGTCTGGTGACTGTTTTGATGACAAGAGTTAGGATTTTAGTTCCCTAACCTGTATGAACGTATGACGTACAACAGTGTGGTGACTGTTGAGATGACAAGAGTTAGGATTTTAGTTCCCTAACCTGTATGAACGTATGACGTACAACAGTGTGGTGACTGTTGAGATGACAAGAGTTAGGATTTTAGTTCCCTAACCTGTATAAAGGTAGTACGTACACCTGTCTGGTGACTGTTTTGATGACAAGAGTTAGGATTTTAGTTCCCTAACCTGTATGAACGTATGACGTACAACAGTGTGGTGACTGTTGAGATGACAAGAGTTAGGATTTTAGTTCCCTAACCTGTATGAACGTATGACGTACAACAGTGTGGTGACTGTTGAGATGACAAGAGTTAGGATTTTAGTTCCCTAACCTGTATAAACGTATGACGTACAACAGTGTGGTGACTGTTGAGATGACAAGAGTTAGGATTTTAGTTCCCTAACCTGTATAAACGTATGACGTACAACAGTGTGGTGACTGTTGAGATGACAAGAGTTAGGATTTTAGTTCCCTAACCTGTATAAAGGTATGACGTTACAACAGTGTGGTGACTGTTGAGATGACAAGAGTTAGGATTTTAGTTCCCTAACCTGTATTAAGGTAGTACGTACACCTGTCTGGTGACTGTAATGGTTTGAAGAGAGGATTTTAGTCCCTAACCTGTATTAAGGTAGTACGTACACCTGTCTGGTTACTGTAATGGTTTGAAGAGAGGATTTTAGTCCCTAACCTGTATTAAGGTACTAAGTACAAGAGTGTGGTGACTCTAATGGTCACAGAAAAGCTTGGATTCCAATCTGTATCACCCTGCCTATATCCTCCTAGATTAGTCCTGAGAAGGACTGTTCTGGTCACTGGAAATCTTGGACTCCGATCTGGATCACCCTGCCTATGTCCTCCTAGATTAGTCCTGAGAAGGACTGTTGTGGTCAGCAGCAGTTTGCAGCCCTGATCCGGATCTACCTATGAGGGCCGCAAATCTGTCCCTAATCAGCAGCAGACACTCTCCCTACACTCACTGGCTGGAAGGCTGTGTGCCGAGCACAGCGCGCCGGGACTTATAAAGGCTCGGTGACGCTGTGCAGGCCGGCCAATCACTGCTATACCACAACTAACAGGGCTGTGGCATTGCAGTGGTCTGTCAGCCAATCCCTGCACGTGGGCTGGCTCTCAAAAGAGCGCCAACATGGAGAGATGACGACCACGAGCACAGCACGAGTATCGCGAGATTACTCGGTGCTCGGCGAGTCGCCCGAGTAACAGTGATACTCGTGCGAGTAACGAGTAGTGCCGAGCATGTTCGCTCAACACTATTCACTACTCGCTCATCCCTAATTATGATATGCTGAAAATGTGGGCTGGATCAGCTCCATGTGTGTGATGTCTCCTCCCCCCTCCTCTTCTAGGTGTTTACAAATGGATAAGAGTGAAACTATTTAGAGTCATAAATTGGAGTCATTTTGTTGTAGACACAAAACTACATGCAGATCCATCCACCCATTCATCCATCCATGCAGGCTCTCTCTCCATCCATCCACCCATCCATCCATGCGTACACTCTCTCCATCCATCCATCCATCCATCCAAGCAGGCTCTCTCTCCATCCATCCACCCATCCATCCACCTACCCATCCATGCAGGCTCTCCATCCATCCATGCTTCCATCCATCCATCCATCCATCTATCCATCCATCGATCCTTGTCCTGTGTACTCACCTCACCCCAGACAGATATTCTCCTGTCAGCCCAGTGTCTGCCAGCTCCTCCTGTCACAGTTCAGCTCACACTCGGCACAGGAGGAGCCCAGGAGAGGTGGCGGCAGGGAACGGGGATTAGAAGTGTGTGGAGACATCAGATATATATATATACATTATATAACATTTCCTACTCAAGTGGTAGACATCCTCTTAATTAATTTCTTTTCCAGGATGCATTAGTTAGATGACACACACAGGATAATTTTACCATTTATGATATTTAATCCACACAATTATCATCGTTATTGGCAATATTCAACATAAAACAAGACTTTTTTACTGGAGGGTATTTATTAAAGGTATAAGAAACTAATGAATTATCTAGCAAGAAACGTTTCTGAATAATTCTGTGATTGTTTTAAATCTAAGCATGCTGATAAAAATTATCTATAATAGAAATGCATGAAAACACAGAGACAGAAAAAAATAAAAAATCTATTTATTATAAAATTCTTAGAATATGCTAGGTGCTAGATTAACATGTAGTGTTATAAATGAAATGTAAAATGTCTTTTGCTAAAATCTAGGGCAGATTTTTTTCTTTTAAAGAAACGTGGTATCTCAATCAAGAAACGTTCTTGCGGTTGTGCTTCCATTTTATTTTACAAGTTAAATATACTATGGAGGTTCATTGAGGCTTTTCAACTAGATTTCCAAATTTGCCAACTTTGGCGTTTTTACAGTGGCCTAGCCCTTTTCTTAAAAGAAATGATGGTTTATATGGAGAAGTGGTAGGTAGATTCACATAGTTTACACCACAAAGTGTTATCAATAATAGTTGACATTTTCTCCAGCTCATAATGCACGTGCAGCAAAAAAGATGCAATGAATTTATTAAGAAGCGTGCGGCTCCTAGGTGTGCAGCTTATCGTGTACGTGATGTTTCGGCAGTCTATTGTACATTTGTCTGACTCTGTATAAATATATCCATGTGAGAGTTGTCTTTCTTCTGCAAAACACATGTAAGGGTGCTGTGCAAAGCAAACTTTCTGTTCAGATGTCTTTCAGTAAAACACTATAGCGGTTCAAACAATTCTTTACTGGCATATGAGCTTACAATATATAGATGACTCAGTCATGTTGTATATAATCCTTTACAGTCACATTCAGTTGTTCTTGGGTTTTATACATTCCGCCAGTATTCAGAAAGTGAAGGACACTTATCGCATCGTCACTATTAGATGCTCACATGTGGCTTCTTCTATATGCTAATATTTCTTTCTACAGCATTCTGTACAATATTCACATTTCTGATCATCTGATACCACTGATGCTTGTTCTTTGTTATTGGAGGAGTTCGGGTAACGCCCGACACTCACTTTCCAACACGTCCTTCTCTGTCTGTTTCCTTGGACCAGCTGAACTCTACTGACAGGTAGAAGAAGAACTATGTCCATATACACACCCATTCAATCATATTTATCCCCTGAACACAGCCCAACCTGGACTGCTAGTCATAAACAGGTCAACATTTTCTGGACTAAATTCTTGTAAACATTAGTGATGAGCGAGTAGTCAGATATTTTGGTTTGGATACTTCTATCGGAATACTTTGAATGAGTCATGAGTAACAAATCCAATACAAGCCAATAGGGCACTCACGCGGATCTGAATACTAGGAGCTCTAAGGCTGGCTTCACACCACGGTGTGTTCCAGTCCAGGGATGTCCGGTGTAAACCAGGCAGCCCAGACCGTTTTTTGGCCCCATAGTAGCCTATGGGGCCGGATGGAGAGAGCTGCCATCCGGTTTCATCTCTCCAGTGGAATCCAGGAGAATTCGGATTATTCTCTCCAGACACAAAAATGATGCTTGCATCATTTTTTTTGTCCGAGGAGAAAAATCTCCCCAATTTGCCGGATCCCGGATTCTCCCGGATTCTCCCGGAACCGGGGCAATCTGGCGCTACCTAACATGGAAGCCTATGGGGCCGAATTGCCCTGGACCAGGAGGATCCGGGAACCGGACACTGGCGGCTGCACGCCACTGTTGTTTCAGGACCGCGGCTAGGTCTTGAAAAATCAGCAGCTGCGGCTGCAATTACAGCCATCCGGCTGCTCCCCGGACTGGAGGGCACATTTGGCCCTCCGGTTCTGTGTGCTGACCCGGTCCGGGGCTGTCAGGGTCATCCCGGACAGCCCTGGACCGGATCACAGCGTGGTGTGAAGCCAGCCTTAGAATATCTTATTACTCGCTCATCACTAGTAAACATCTTTGTTCCATAGTACAAAGATGTCTGCTCACTACATTTAATTGAAGGAAGCTCCATATTTTTGCCTTATTGTACCTTAATTGAACTAAGATTATCTCTAATCCATTTAATCACAATTCTACAATAATATAACATTGCAGGCACATAATGTATTCCACTCTAAACTTTTAATGGCAAATATAGAAAATAAACATTTTGAAAAACTGCCGATTCCAAGGAACACGTCCAAAGCATCCGAGGCAAAATCAAATTACTGCATTGCCTGAACGTTAGTTGAGCAGCAGCCAGATATTACTTGAATTCTGGCCCATAGATGATAAATCAAAAAATATATATATTTCGCTGTGAATAGGTACAATTTATATGTGTCCTGAAGCTGCTATGAAGGGAGGAATAATGAGCGAGGTTGAAAAAAAGATAATTATTTGCAGTTCCGTAACTTTGATCCTTGTGCACAGAAATAATTGCCGAGCTCGTTAGGTGAATCATGGTTGATTTGTCTGTCAAAGTTGTCAACGTAACCCTTTTAATGCTAACAGGTGAAGAGTAACATGCCAATGTTTGAGGGCTTACACCAGTCCCTTAAAGCCATGCAAAATTCTATGTAAATCCTAAATCTGATAATTCTGCCTTTATCATCTCCTTATAAGGAAAAATATAAGGATCACAAATTACATATGCTTTTTAGGGTCTCATTCAAATGTCCGGGATTTTCACAAATAGAACACAAGTCCATTATAGTTTGCGGGTCTGTTCACACGTCTGTGGGTTTTTCAGGCCGGGTGTTGTTGCAAAAATCAGGGAGATACGTCTGTTTTTTTCCAGCATCACGGATGAAAAGTAACAATTACTTATGAGCGAACTCTACCATGCTTGGATGCTAGGTACTTGTAATGAGCATTTTGAAGATAAGACGGGCTTGACTGGTTTACCGAGCAAAATGGAAGTCAATGGGGTACGTGGGCATTTTTCCAGAATTTCTGATAAAATGATTGAGTTCCCTATTGAATTCTATTATAGTCGGCACTCAAGTTGAGCCTCTCCCATCTTCAACATGCTCGTTACGAGTACTGAGCACCCGAGCAAGATAGAGCTCTCTCATCACTAGTACCAATACAAGTCTATGGATGTGTGAAAATCATGGACAGCACACAGATGGCCTTAGTGCGGAGAAGAGGGAGACGTTAATCTCCCTATCTCCTGCATTGCCGTCCTCAGCATATATCGCAATGCAGATTGGTGACATCTGACTGCATTGCAATGTTTCAAACGCGCCTATACACCTGTATGGGGTCATGTGATCCATATATCGCTGCCAAATGCAGCATGCTGTGATTTTTTTTCCACAGTATAATTTTGGCTCAGGAAAAAATTGCAGATGGACACTGATGTATTTACAATGTGCGAGTCCAAAACAATATTTTATAAGATTACACTTGTCCATTTAAAACCCAGGCCTTAGCATAAGACTCTGGGCTCAAAGTGACGTGTCAGAAAACACCTATTCTCAGACAAGTCTTGCAAATAAAAGCACTGGTGCAATTTGTCTACGGCAAGTGTTACACGTGTGACTTGTGACCAGAGACAGAAAATCAAAGACATTTGCATTGATTTGTGACTCTTCATGAAATTTCCTTCTTCAGGAAAATCACAATCGATTGTTATTTTCCTGAAGAAGAAGCTAGTGTTTGCTGCGAAATGTGTAGAACAAGAATAAATATAGTCACTTTCATTTCGATTGGAATTGTATTATTCTTGATAACGCAACTATTTCCACTGCATTTACTGGCCAGTTCAATCATCCCTTGTGGCAGCTACATTGGTTTTAGTTACATGTTTACTATAGTGGTTGTTACTTTTTCATCAACCTATGGTGAACTTGCCCTTCTATTCCTACCCTGACGGTTTCCCGGGTAAGACCTTGTGGTGCACTTCTTTGTCTTTTCAGATATCAGTTTGCACTTCTTAAAAAAAATGTAAGGCGTTTGTGATTTTATTGAAGCTGAAGAAACCTATTCAGATTATTTTGACTGCAATTGTCATCATTTTAACATTTACATTGAATGCAGCTCATGTCTTCATATCAGAATTATGGATTGTAGATAAACATGTGGTCAAAATTGTTGGTACCCCTTGTTTATCGAAAGAAAAACCCACCATAGTCACAGAAATAACTTAAATCTGACAAAAGTATTGATGAATAAAAAAATACATGAAAATAAACAAATGAAAGTCAGACATTGCTTTTCAACCCTGCTTCCACAGAATTTTTTTAAAAAAGAATTAAACATATGAAATAGGCCTGAACAGAAATGATGGTACCAAAAGGTGACAAAAGGGACATGTTAAATCAAGGTGTGTCCACTAGTTAGCATCACAGGTGTCTACAATCTTGTAATCAGTCAGTGGGACTGTATATAGGGCTACAGATACTCACTGTGCTGTTTGGAAACATGGTGTGTACCACACTCAACATGGACCAGAGGAAGCGAAGGAAAGAGTTGTCTCAGGAGACTAGAAAGAAAATTATAGACAAGCATGTTAAAGGTAGAGGTTATAAGACCATCTCCAAGCAGCCCGATGTTCCTGTGACTACAGTTGCACATATTATTCAGAAATTTAAGATCCATGGGACTATAGCCAACCTCCATGGATGTGGCTGCAGGAGAAAAATAAATGATGAATCAAAGAGACTGATAATACGAATGGTAACAAAAGAGCCCAGAAAAACTTCTAAAGAGATTACATAGTAACATAGTAACATAGTAACATGATATTTAAGGTTGAAGGAAGACTTTAAGTCCATCTAGCTCAACCCATAGCCTAACATGTTGATCCAGAGGAAGGCAAAAAAAACCCATGTGGCAACACTAGCTCCACATTGGGGGAAAAAATTCCTTCCTGACTCCAGATATGGCAATCAGACTAATTCCCTGGATCAACGCCCTATCAAAGAATCTAGTATATATAACTGGTAATATTATAGTTTTCAAGAAAGGCATCCAGGCCCTTCTTAAATGTTAGTAGTGAATCACTCATTACAACATCATGTGGCAGAGAGTTCCATAGTCTCACTGCTCTTACAGTAAAGAATCCGCGTCTGTGATTATGATTAAACCTTCTTTCCTCCAGACGTAGAGAATGCCCCCTTGTCCCGGTCTCAGGCCTAAGAGTAAAGAGATCATTAGAAAGGTCTCTGTACTGTCCCCTCATATATTTATACATTATTATAAGATCACCCCTAAGCCTTCATTTTTCCAAGCTAAATAACCCCAAGTTTAATAACCTGTCTTGGTATTGCAGACCCCTCAGTCCTCTAATGACTTTTGACGCTCTTCTCTGGACCCGCTCTAGTTCAGCTATGTCTTTCTTATACACCGGAGACCAGAATTGTACACATTATTCTAAGTGCGGTCGCACTAGTGACTTGTATAGAGGCAAAATTATGTTCTCCTCATGAGCATTTATGCCTCTTTTAATGCATCCCATTATTTTTTTGCCTTTGCAGCAGCTGCCTGACACTGGCCACTAAATGTGAGTTTGTCATCTACCCTTACACCCAGGTCTTTTTCAGTGACAGTTTTGCCCAGTGTTTTACAATTAAGCACATAATTATACCTTTTGTTTCCTCTGCCCAAGTGCATGACCTTACATTTATCCCCATTAAAGCTCATTTGCCATTTATCAGCCCAAGCTTCTAGTTTACATCAATCCTCCTGTAATATAAAATTGTCCTCCTCTGATTACCCTGCAGAGTTTTAGTGTCATCTGCAAATATTGAGATTCTTCTCTGTATGCCCCCTACAAGATCATTAATAAATATATTAAAAAGAAGCGGGCCCAATACTGACCCCTGTGGTACCCCACTGTTAACTGTGACCCATTCTGAGTGTGTTCCATTAATGATCACCCTTTGTTTCCTATCGCTAAGCCAGTTTTTAACCCACTTACACATATTTTCCCCTATCCCCATTGCTCTCATTTTATGTATCAACCTTTTGTGTGGCACCGTATGAAAAGCATTTGAAAAGTCCATATACACCACATCCACTGCATTTCTTTGGTCCAGTCCAGAACTTACTTCTTCATAGAAGCTTATCAGATTAGTTTGACAGGAACAGTCCCTCGTAAAACCATGTTGATATTGGGTCATGAGGTTATTTTTCTTCAGATACTCCAGTATAGCATCTCTTAGAAAATACTCTAGGATTTTACCCAAAGTAGAGGTTAAGCTTACTGGCCTATAATTTCCAAGTTCAGCTTTTCTTCCCTTTTTGAATATTGGCACCATATTTGCTATACGCCAGTCCTGTGGTACAGACCCTGTTATTATGGAGTCTTTAAAGATTAAAAATAATGGTCTATCTATGACAGTACTTACCGTATTTTCCGGCGTATAAGACGACTTTTCAAGCCCTGCAAAGCCTCTCAGAAGTCAGGGGTCGTCTTATACGCCAGGTGCAGGGCGCAACCTACTGGCAGAGAGCCGGGACGGCCGCCCAGAATGTGTGCACGGTGTCCGGCCTCTCTCTCTATGAGGTGAGAGACTAGAGCAGAGCAGAGCGACACATTAGGTGACATTCCTGCCGCCCCCAGCATGAAGAAGCCCAGACATCAAACCCCTAACAGATCGCAGGTACAGCAGTTACTATTGCTCCCTCCCTCCTGGCTGTGAGGAGGGTGGGGGTGGGGATTGTGCTCCTTGTCTGTGGTGGTGTAAGTCACTGCTTGCAGCTTTTCAATCCCCAGAGTTGTGTATGGAGGATTGTCCTCTGAAAGTTCCTCTCCTTCAAACACAGCTCTGACCATTGAAAACAAGAGGCAGATGACTGAAAAGATCCTGCGTCCTGCTGTGGGGATCCATGCTGACCTAGGAGACATGTGTGCTTATGGAGACTTCCCCCCTCCTCCCCCACAGCAGTACAGACCTGCAGACTGGAGAGGGGCTGCTCACAGTCACAGGATTCTGACTGTCTCCTCTGAGTTGAGGGTTTGTTACAGTGTAACCTGGCCAACTCTCTGTGATCTCCAGACTGACACACTGGCCCGTTTCACATCTAATGCTGTGCTGCATTTGGCTTTATTTGCGTTTGTGTGCATTTTTAGCAGTAAAAATACATACAAATGCATCCAAAAACGTCTGCTGCATCTAGGGCTGCATTTGCAAAAACGCATGCATTTTGCATTTTTGCAAACACACAGGTGTTTTTGCATGCCTTTTCAATGTATTTTGCATTGAACCATATGGGTGCGGTTTTGGATGCGTTTTTAGTGGTAAATACACATACAAAAGCAAATAAAGCCAAACACAGCTTAGCATTAGATGTGAAATGGACCACTGTTACAAATCTTGTGCTATGAGACTCTCCAGGCCAGTGCAGGTTTGCATTCATTGACTCCTGGCAGAGCCCCTGGAAATTGTTGAAATGAGAATCATCATTCCTCTGGATGCCATTGTCTGACAGGAATTTTTGCCCCCTGTACTTTCCCCCCCCCCACCCATTCTGGCATGACCCCCTCTCCATGTCACCTACCCTCCCCCTATCCCAGCGCTGGCACATCCCCCTCTCCATGTTTATAGTATATGGAGGGATTATGAGGTGCATTATACTATATGGAGCACTATGATGCTGCATTATAATGGGCGACTATAAATGATGCATTATAATATATGCAGACAATACTTTATGCAGGGCCATTTGACAGCTGTGTGGGGGTTATTATACTGTGTGAAGACATGTAGGGGCCATTATTCCTTATGTGGGTCCATTATATTGTATGAAGGGCTTTGTGGGCATCACAGTGGGGATCATACCCGTAGAAGTGGGGTAGTCTTATACGGCGAGTACATTCCAAACTCTATATTTTAACTGGAAAAGTTGGGGGTCGTCTTATACACCCAGTCGTCTTATACGCCGGAAAATACGGTAATTCCTGCAGCACTCTGGGGTGTATCCCATCCGGCCCAGAGATTTGTCAATTTTAGTGATTTTTAGACGATGCCGTACTACCTACTGGGTTAAGCAGGTGACAATTAATTGACAATTTTTGTTATCACTGATCATGTTGTCTGTCATGGGATTTTCTTGTGTAAATGCTGTTGAAAAAAAGTCATTTAGCATATTGGCTTTTTCCTCATCCTCATCCACCATTTTACCCAGATTATTTTTAAAGGGGCCAACACAATCATTTTTTAGTTTCTTCCTATTTATGTAGTTAAAAAATATTTTGGGATTATTTTTACTTTCTCTGGCAATGAGTCTCTCTGTTTCAATCTTTGCTGCCTTGATTTGCTTTTTACAAATGTTATTTAATTTTCTGTATTTATTTAATGCCTCATCACTACCTACTTGCTTTAATGCCCTAAATGCTTTCTTTTTGTCACTTATTGCGTCCCTTACAGCCTTGTTTAGCCATTGTGATTTCCTCCTATTTCTAGCATGCTTATTCCCATAGGGTATGTATTGTGCACAGGCCCTATTCAGGATGCTAATAAACATCTCCCATTTGTGTTGTGTACTTTTATGTCTCAGGATATCGTCCCAGTTTATTGCACTAAGATCATCTCTCAACCGTTGGAAATTTGCCTTCCTGAAGTTTAGTGTCCTTGTAGCCCTTCTACTTCACATCTTATTAAAGGATACTTTAAAACTTATTATTTTATGATCACTATTACCCAAGTGATCTCCAACCCATATATTTGATATGCGGTCTGGCCTGTTGGTTAATATTAGGTCCAGCAGTGCCCCCCTTCTTGTTGGGTCCTGAACCAGTTGTCAAAAACCTATTACCTTTGCTAGAACTGCAGATTTCTGTTCCCCAATGTATTTCAGGGTATTTGAAGTCCCCCATAACAATAACTTCTCTCTGAGTCGCTGTTTCATCGATTTGCTTTATGAGGATATTCTCCTCCTCTTCCATTATTGTTGGGGACTTATAACAAACCCCTATCAGTAATTTATTATTTTTTCCCCCTCCCCTTATCTCCACCCACAGAGACTCTACACTTCCATTAGATTCACCTATATTATCACGCAGTATGGGTTTTAACGATGATTTTACGTATAAACATACACCTCCCCCTTGCTTACTTGTACGGTCATTTCTGAACAGACTATAGCCCTGTAAATTAACAGCCCAGTCATGGCTCTCATCCAGCCATGTCTCCGATATCCCCACCATGTCATAATTATTTTCCAACAAAATCAATTCTAATTCCTCCATTTTGTTGGTGAGGCTTCTGGCATTAGTGTACATGCACTTTAAGCATCTCTCTTTACCTCTATTCCTTCCTACTATATTGACTGTTCTAACCCCACCCCCCATGCCACTCCCAATTTTATTACTTGTGCCCAGGTTACTGTTTACACTATCTTCCCCTCCTGTACAATGAACACCCTCCCCCCAATCCCTAATTTAAACACTCCTCCAACCTTCTAGTCATTTTCTCCCCCAGCACAGCTGCACCTCCCCATTGAGGTGCAGCCTGTCCCTAGCATAGAACCTGTAGCCAACAGAGAAGTCGGCCCTGTTCTCCAGGAACCCAAACCCCTCCTTTTTACACCAATTCCTGAGCCACTTATTTATCTCCCTAATCTCCCTTTGCCTCTCTGGTGTGGCACGTGGTACAGGCAGTATTTCAAAGAATACTACCTTGGAGGTCCTTGCCTTAAGCTTGCAGCCTAATTCCCTAAAATCATCTTTAAGGACCTTCCACCTACCTCTAACCTTGTCATTTGTGCCAATGTGCACCATGACCGCTGGGTCCTCACCAGCCCCTCCCAGTAATCTGTCAACCCGATCAGCGATGTGCCGGACTCGAGCACCAGGTAGGCAGCACACTGTTCGACGATCCCTGTCTTTGTGACAGATTGCCCTATCTGTTCCCCTAATAATTGAGTCCACCACTACCAGCACCTGTCTGTCCTGCCCTGCTCTCCTGTTTTCCCCCTTACTGGAGCAGACACTCCTCTGGCTTTCAGAGGTCATGCCCTGCTGCAGCAGTGCTATCTCTGAACTCGCACCCCCCTCATCTGCCAACTTAGCAAATTTATTGGGGTGTGCCAGATCAGGGCTAGTCTACCTGGCACTCTTCCCTTTACCCCGCCTTCTAACCGTCATCCAGCTGGCTAACTCACTGTCCTGCAGCTCCATGCTACCATCCTCCCCCACATCTATCCCATTGAGCCCAGCAGACTCCTTTCCATATTGTCTATGGATCTCAGTGTTGTCAGTTGTTCATTTAGAAACTGGTTCCACTCAGAACAAGCTTCACCATGGTCGTCCAAAGAGACAATTCTTCAGCTCCTTAGAGAATTCTTTGTATGAGTTGCCATGCTGAATCTCAAGTCACCAGTATACGAGTGTGAGTGATAACATCAAATTTAACTTTACTTTTGCTGCCTTATAGCTTCTACAGAGGGAGACAATAGAAAGGGTCGGTGCAGATCCAAGTGTAGCAACGCTGTTAGTTAGCGGTAAAGGTGGTATATATTAAAACTGCTCACCTTTATAGAGTCTTGGGAAACAGCTCATAATAAAGGATCTCCTTTGGTGTGCAGCACACTAAGCCGGAGGAATCAGGACTCTAGGAAGAGGATCCTGTTTGCAGAATGTGCCAGAAAGGGATTTCCGTTTGATTTCAGCGGCGCTTCCAAATGGAGCCAGGGATATTTCTTCAATTATAGTTTTATTAAAAGTACATTAGTGGAGATAGTACAACACGTTTCAACTCTTTTGGAGCCTTCCTCAGGTACAATTTGTTATAATGAAGGAAGCAGAGAATTTTTCATTATATAGTCAAGCTCAGACTGAATTAATCACAGAGAAACACCGCCCAACCAGTTAATTTTACTAATTGGATTGGTATTACCATGTGGCCAGCCAGAATGAATTTTAAAATTATATAAAAAAAAATGCATGGTTCTTTCTTTAGTAAGTTGTACAGATTAAAATACACACATAAAATACACACATTAAAATATGTACATAAAAATATATATACCCTAGGTATCATAAACATTATCTTGTTAATGAATTCACAAATATCTAAATGTTGTTATGAGTTGTAACCTTTTTAAGTTTCATATCTTTAATAAACAATTTATTTCATCAATAAAATCTATTGGATGGGTATGATTTATTTTTTAAAGTTTTTGTTTTTTATTTTATGATCAATATCACCCAATAAAATTACTTGAAAAAACAAATCCTTACCTATCCTAAGTGTTGTGTTTATTCCACTTTATAATATAATATCCCTGAGGGTACCTTTACACGCCGCGACGGCAGGCTGGATACATCGCGCTACTTCGCGTGCACGAGCACGCTCAAACGGCTACAAACGGTCAACGCACCCTCTTTACACGCCGCGACAAGGTGCGCTACGCCACGCTACATCTATAGCTAGCTACATCGCCGGGTGTCTCAAGTAGCCAGCTGTAGCTTAGCGTACCCGCTTCACACGCCGCCACCACAGGGTGAGTGGGAGCAACAAAGGCAGGACGTAAAACACATAGGCGTGCCACAGTCCTGTACGCCGCGCCCAAACCACAACCATTGGTCAACACTACGGAGTTGTGATTGGGCACGACGGAAAGGGCGGATGGCCGAGACGTGACGTACCAGTGAGGGGAGTGAAGCACGGAATAAGCGGTTGTGACATGGCGGAGTGTGGCGAATGCATCTAAACCGATGGTAAAGCGTCACCCAGGAGCGGTGGCAAGTCATCTACCCAGTGTGCATAAAGTAGCGGTGCCGGGGCTATGTGTACGTAGTACAAGTGTTTGCCCTGTCACGCACGATCAGCGCTTGTGACAGCGGCGTGTGTAGATAGCGGCGAGGTGCGTTTCTGCGACACACATGAGCGGCTTACAACACACAGTATGTGCGTTCTCTGTGTACATTGTATGTATCTATCTCTGGCAACAGATGTGAATGTAGTGGAACTGCTCCGTAGCAAACCTGTGAAAGATCTGTGTGACAGTGTATTACAAAACACCTGAGAAGAATATGTCCGGCATCAATGTGCTGTCTGCAGGTGAGCCTCTGCCTAGAACAAAATAAAGGCTCATGTACGTGCAATGGCCACACTGTTAGGCAAAAGTCTGGGAAAAAAACATGGCTACCCACACATATTGTCTGCACATTCCCAGCCAATAGGTGGCTATGACATCCCAGGCCCCCCACCATAAACTCCATCACATTTCCCTCCTCCACCAAGTAAACAGGCTCACACATGTGTTTGGATCCAAAAAAGTATTTAATAAATCAAAATCATTCATCGTGACCTTGGATTACAAATTGTAACCAAAAATACATCCAAATAAAAGCAACAAATAAAGTGCATGTCACAATCTGCCAACACATTGCAGAGAGAGCAAATGGAACCCACATTGGAACCTGTGGAGCATGAAAAAAATAATCAAACATCATAAACTAACTAACTAACTAACTAACTAAACATCATGCACATGAGGAAACCAAAAAATACAAAAAATGGTAAACACAAAATAAAAGGGGTGCAGCTACCCTGCTGTCACCTCCATTGGAAATTTAAATCAACCTCCCAGAACCAGGCAAACTACATGGCCTGGTCCTGCCAGCTCACTGCACCAGACCCATTGAAGTAGGAGCAGTAAGCTTCTCTACTGTCCCTGGCCTCCTGCCGAGTGCGGCCATGGCTCTGGGGCTTGAGTGGCACAATCACATGGCCCTCATCACGCCAAGACCCTGGACGGAGCTCCCCTGTTGTAGCGTCTGCATGATCTACATAAGCTCCTGGCGTGTATGATGGCCTATCCCTACGACGCAGGAAGTTATGCAGCACACAGCAGGCCACCACTACCGCGTCAATAGACTCCGGTTTCATATGCATAGCCATATGAAAAATCCGGAATCTATTGGCCATTATCCCAAACGCATTTTCAACTACACGGCGGGCCCGGGATAGCCGGTAGTTGAAAATGCGTCTCTCAGAAGTAAGGGCCCTCTGGGGATATGGCCGCAGTAGGTGTTCCTGAAGTGGGAATGCTTCATCCGCCACAAACGCAAAGTTGAGATGTTCGGTCGTCTGGTCATTTGAGGGTAAGTTTAGCCCACCATTCCCTAGTAGTGTTGCCAAGGAGCTTCGGGCAAACACACCCCCATCTGAGTTGCGACCGTTCATTCCAACATCCACGTAGAGGAACTCATAGTTGGCATCTACTACAGCCATGAGGATTATACTACAATACCCTTTGTAATTGAAAAACAAAGAGCCAGAGTGGGCAGGTTTGGTAATCCTCACGTGCTTACCATCCAATGCCCCGCCACAGTTGGGGAAGTTCCACCGGGTTTCAAACCCTCGGGCCACTTCCAGCCATTCTGCGGCGGTTAGAGGCATTTTCATGTAGGCTGGCTGCAAAGCTCTCCAGATGGCCCAACACGTTTCAGGATCAGGCGGCTCAGCAGGGGCAGGGAGACACGTGACATGTATGTGAGTGATGTCATGGACTGCCCTGTAGCCAGGAACCGCAAAGTGATCTCCAACCGCTCAGCAGGTGATACTGATGGGCGCATTATAGTGTCCTGACGCGCTATCATTGGCCCTACACGCTCCAATAGGAAGGTGAAACAGTCCTCGGGCATACGGAGATAGTTTCGGTAATCATCAGGACAGTTAATCTCCAGCTCCCGCAACAGCTGCATGTGGCCCCGGGTTTGCCGCCTGAGAAGCCAATCACGGGTCCGACAACCGCCGCTGTCTGCGCCTCATCAACCTTTCATACCGATCCTCATACCACATTTGCTCTTCCACCAACGCAAGAGCCACGATAACATTGCGGTCATGGATATTCTGCATCCTCAATATCAGCACCTGTAGATGAGAATACACAACATGAGTACATAGAACAATATGTGCCAATGTCAGCAGGTTAAGCAAGCCACACCTATTGTTGATGACACACTATAGCCAACTGGAGGGGAACTTGCGTCAGGCCCCGAAACACATCCCTGAAGACAGGAAAGGCAAACACCCAGTAGTCACCCCAATCAAAATGGAAGACGCCCAATGATAGTGGCCTCCTCTACATCAACTTCTATGGGAGTTTGTCAAAGTAAAACATCTGCACCTAGGTGAGTTAGAAAGGGACTTGTGTCACCAATAATGTATGAGAACAATTTTGCAGATGCCATTACACAGACCATAATGAAAATGTGGCCATTTCCTATTCTGGGAGGTAAAACAAACAATACGTACCCCTATAGGCTGGTCAAGTAAGCTTACAAGAAGCCAACAACTTTGCACATGAGTGAGGTTGGGTAACCATGGTTACATATGTTTTGGCTGGTGCCATTTGTCCAAACCATCTAAGTTATGTCTTCAGTGCCACACCTCCAAGCCATGTCTCATCCTATCCCCGTTCGACCCAGTCTCCATTGGCCACAACCAGTATGCAGACATTGATCCAGGTGACAGGAGTAACACATTTCTGTCTACAGTCCTGCAGGCAATCTCCTGTATGGTGTCTGGAAACAAACACAGCAATGTATATGTTCAAATATTCATAAGCACCAAACCTAATGCCTACTCAAAGTCCACACAGTACACTAGATCTTCCCCAGCAATACAGACCCCTATACACTACGCTAAAACAGTGTCCTGCGGTCGCAAATTAAAACGACATATGCACCCACACCACGCCATTTCCATGTGTGTCCACAGATACTTACTTAATGGGTCTGGCCAGCAAGCGTAATGTTTGCCGGCATGCGGACCTTTTAAAGGGCCAGCAACCTATCACGATACAGCGATCTCCACCAATTAGCGGAGGTTAATTGCGCCCCCAGGTGTCACATTACGCTGTGCGTCATTGTGTCTGCTGTGATTGGTTTAGCGGAGTATAAAGGCAGGCCAATGGCCACTACACCTTGTCCAGAGGTCCATGTGCATTGAGCTACTAGTGTCCTGCGTATCTTCTGCTGCTCTGACGGTAAGCCTCTTTAGCGGTTTCTATGAAAGTGCACGGGACGCTGATGCTTGTATTGGCGGCCGCTTAGGCAATGTGTGCATGGGCGTCTTTGATACGGGCTTTAATTTTGGCCCTCTAATTATACAGATGGGTCAGTTTTTCCAGTGTATGGTAATAGCCAGGTATAGCCACTACTGGTATTGTGAGTGTATACATTTGGTCTCTGATGTAATTCGTGCGTCAAACATATAAAGTTTAGATTTACAACTTTCATGCACATCTGCATTTGATGGCTGCAATTATTGGTCCCTTCATTGCAGGGATTCTTGTTACCTCAGTAACAATTGTATTCCCATGGATGGCCACACAACTACATGATGATGTGTTTGCACATTACATGTAGTATGTGCAGTCTTGCCACCAACCACGCCCTCCTTTCTCATCTGCTTAATGTTAACCATTTTGCTCAGTACAAAGGTAGTAGCTACCACACAATGTCTTTGCTCACATGTTGGCCTACAGGTTGGTACGCACACACCGTCTACAGGTGTTGTTTTAATATGAACAGTGGGCTCTTAAATCAGGCTTCACACATGTTTAGGGGGCCACAGAGTACCTGACATGTGTAATTGTGTCACATATGTATTTTACTTTGGACGGTGTGACATTGTGCAAATGGCACACATAGGCCAAGTTGTCATACCAGTTATTGCTGCCTATAATGTACATATGAGAACCTTATGAGCATGTAAATTATGTTCACAAGGTTTTCACAGCTCGATATGGCTAGTGTCGTGACGGTCTGGATTGGCTGTGTTTTGTCTTCACCAGATGCCGAGGTGTACTGTGGAATTTGAAACCCAGCTTCTCACGGAGTATCAGCGGCACGAATGTTTGTGGCGCAGCTCGCTGCCTCAATATAAAAACCAGGCAGCGAGGTCCGAGGCCTACACTACTCTTGTGGCTCTAGCCAATCGCTTGGAGTCAAGGGTAGGCAGGAGTTGGGACCAGAATGCGGTGGCCTTGAAAATTAAAAACATGCGGCAGTCGTTCATGCGGGCTCACAATGACTACCTGCGCCGTCGCTCAGGAGCTGGAGCTGAGGAGGTACCATCACCTACCCTATGGTACTATCCCCTCTTCACCTTTATCCTGGGCGAGGTGAGCTCGCGTCGAACGACTACCAACTGCCCCGTAGCTGCGTCCCATGTAGGCCCGGATGAGTCACCATCTGCGCCACAGGAGGTGGGTAATCGTGTTACAGTGTTGTCCCACAATGTTGCCTTCACATGTGTGTTTTGGCCAAACCAGAACTAGCACAGTTTTCACAAATTTTCGGCCTTGGTGTGGGAAACCTTTTTGTGTCAGGGAATCTTGCCTCCTGACATGATTTTGGCTTATATGAATTTAACGCAGAGAGCCGCTTTCCAAAATAGCATTTCCACCACATATCGGTACACCGGAAAAATGACATGTGTACCGAAGTTTACATTATTCTTGCATTAACATGAAAGAGGCACATAGTGCCATCTACTACAATTTTGCTGCCACACATGTGTGTTGGCTCTGGTGCAAGTGGGTTTTTGTTTTTTGAAGGTTTGATGGTTTTACATCAGATTTGTAATACAAATGGGAAGGTGGGCAACTTCTGTGTTTGGCCAGCCCAGCCCCCAGTATCAAGGTGTTGTGGTGACATGTACTAATTGGGTTACGGCTCTCTGTGACTGACACCTCAATCTGTATTGTGCTGAGTCCCGGGAATCGTAGAGGTGAGTGTCCAGCCGCAATACAGGTTTTGGTGTTGTAAAAGTTTGGTGGCTTGCTGTTTGTAGATTCCTTCCATATATCTTGTTAGTGCCTTTACTTTAGTGGGAGTGGTGTATTGTGTCCTGTGTCCATGGTATGGTGTGGTCCTTGCCGTCACTAATGTTTGGTTTTGTTTCCTCTCCCCCCACAGGCCCCAGAAGAGGACGGCTCCATGGCGGAGCATTCTGTCGCTGATGATGCTCAGCCCATGACATCTGGGGCTGAGCAGGAGGGCGGGGCTAGTGATGTGGGTCCGGGCCCAGGGCCCAGCTCACGGATCCGTCGTCGCCGACGTCCTGCACCACCAGAGACGGAGCTGGGCGCCTGGGCCCGACGCGTGCTTTTGAATGAACAGCGGACCCACATCGACAGCGACGCCCTCTACATGAGCGACAGAATGCGAGGGATGGAGCCGCTCCAGAAAAAGATCCTTCTGAGGGTCTTCCACAATGCCGCTGATGCTGCCGATGATGGGGCCCTTCAATGGGGCTGCCACGTCCCCCCCCCCATGCAACACACCTTGTGGCCCCTTTCACCAGCTGCCCCATCTCGGCCCGTGAGAAGACCGGCCCCGCCACAGTCACCCCATCCCCCCTCAACACGTCGTCGTACAACCAGACGTTCTGGGGCAGGTCGGGGCTGCCCTCAGAGGAGGGGGGATGCGGCATTGTCAAAGCCGACAGAAGATGATTAATTTGGACACTAGTAGCCAATGCACCAAATTGGCACTCTGGACTTTTTCATGTGGAGGCACCTTTTTATTTTTCCCTTATGTTTGTGTTACACTTTTAAGCAGATTTGCTTCTTATGATTTGTTTATGATTTACTAAATATGATTATATAAAATATTAGAACTAACTCAATTGTGTTTTTCTTTTGGCTTATGGCTTGCGGGGGGCAGCCTGGGTGAATGGTGTTGTTCACAATATAGTTTGGGGCAAGCCACACAATATGGGCCAATGGCCTCAGTGTAGGACGACCATAGGTTCCTTTGTACTGTGGTAGGACATTGACAAAGAGCTGTAGTAATGTGTGTGAGATATTAACCTGTTGAACATTTGCCCCCCCATAGTATTGTTGTGACATGAGTGAGGCAAAGTAAAAATTACAAATACTTTTTATTGGCTACATACATGTGTGGAAGTCATTTGCCACTAAACACAGAATGCAGCTTTCTGATAGGTGTAGCCATCCCACACTCCTGATGGTCTCAATGTGGGACAGGATAGGTCCATGAGGTAAAGGGCTGGTTAATCCACACTCCTGATGGTCCCAATGTGGGACAGGATAGGTCCATGAGGTAAAGGGCTGGTTAATCCACACTCCTGATGGTCCCAATGTGGGACAGGATAGGTCCATGAGGTAAAGGGCTGGTTAATCCACACTCCTGATGGTCCCAATGTGGGACAGGATAGGTCCATGAGGTAAAGGGCTGGTTAATTCACACTCCTGATGGTCCCAATGTGGGACAGGATAGGTCCATGAGGTAAAGGGCTGGTTAATCCACACTCCTGATGGTCCCAATGTGGGACAGGATAGGTGCAACGGGCAAAGCCGTGGCCATACCACAATCCCCCTTTTGTGATAGTGGAACACTATAAGAAAAGAGCCCAACGGGGGCAAAAAAGAAGAAAAAACATAACCACATCAAAAGCCTAACAGGCAACGTCTGTAAGTTCAAGGTCCAACTAGGACAACACATTTGGGGGTCAGGGGGGCAAATCTGTTTACGGGGGGTTCCACCTTAATGTTGGCCATCTTGATGTTTCAGGACGGTATCCACCATGGTAGACAGGCGGGTAAGGTCCTGTATTCCCCGGTGTAGGGCCCGTTGAAGTCGGTGGGCAAACTGGTGGTGAGCCCTCACGACGTCCTCCATGGTGGGTACACCTGTATTGTGTGTGTGGAAAAAACATCATTAGTTCAGAATACTACCTCTGGTGTTTGTGTCAGGTTCACACAAGCAAGATTGTCCTTACCCTCGGGCGCATCATCATCCTGACTATCAGGGGGTGATGGGGAGGCACTGATACTCCAGCCGGCAGCTCCAGCACGTTCTCCATCTGCAAGAGTGTGTGAAGGACATTATGTCAGAAATGGCTAGCTTTTCCATTTCCCACGTAACAACAACAATGCTTACAGTGTTCGGCCCCTCTAATCAAACTGAAATCACTTACCGCCATACACATCCAACGCAGCTGGATTTGGGGGTTGCGCCCCAGCTTCAGGTTGCCGACCAGGCGAGCCCACCTCTGCCTCCACCAACGCTGGGTCAGCAGGGTCCTCCTCCTCCTCATGCCCTGGTGAGGGCCTATTCCCTGGTGGGGATGGTGGCCCAGCTGGCTGTTGACCCGGTGGTGTGTGGCCTCCAGCTGGCTCTTGCGGCGGTGGGGTTGGTGGTCCACCTGCAGCCAGTTGTGGGGGAGCCTCATCGGCTGACACTTCCGCATCTGCAGATTATGAAACAATAATTGATGTGTCAGCATACTGTTTAGGCTCAGAGATGTATTGACAGTTCAATATTTGTGTTATGTGTTTGTTGTTTTTCATATATGGGATGATCTCATGTATTCTGTATGGCGTAGGTATGTGGCATGAGTGTGTTAATTGGTTGGAGGGCATGTAACACTGTCGAGTAATCTTGGGTGGCACATGAACATTATTTGTAGGCAGATGTGTAGTCAGTGTATCTATAATGTGCGCCCTATATTGTCCCCCATTGCATGTCTGCCGGTGTCCCTCTCACTATACCTAGGATGTGTGTGAACGATTTTTAATGTTTTTGTTGTGCTTACATACAATACAAATCATGTGTGGCCCTCTAAAGTACTCACCACGCAGCCTGGCAATCCTGTCACGGATATCGAGTATGCGGCCTGGGCATTTGTGCTTCAGGTCCGCTATCTTCTTCTGGACGGCTTTAGCGGTCCTCTGCACCCCCAGTTGGTTGAGCAGAGCCCGCTGAATCCGCCCAATAGTGGCGCGATTGCGCAGCCTGGGATGACGGTGGTGCCGGTGACCCCAATAGTCATACCGGTCACAGTAGTCTATGAGGATGAGCAGTTCAGCCATCCCCCACGTAGCAGCGCGGTGAACGGCCGCCATGACTGCAATGGTGTGTGCAGAGGAGGGGCTGGCACCTTGCAAGCAGAGTGAAAACGAAACTATCGTAATTACGTCATTACGGCCACGTTCCGGGTCACGCACCCTTTGAACTAGTCCTACGCGCAGTGACACGGGCGAAGCACTTCTGCGGCACCTACTGTACAACACCCACAGAGCGATGCGTACAGCAAGCCTATGCGCTGTGTACTGACTACTCGACTTCAATGCGGTGTCTGTATACGTGCATCAGTGTTTCAGTTGTGCGCAGACACTTAAGGAACACTTTTATGCGGCATCTGCAGTTCAATAAAAAGGCAGCCCGGCCCGTAACACATTGTTCACCGCTGTGTCCAGCATTATTTATTATGTGTTCACAGGATGTGAACACTGTATCTGAGAATCATGGGCCATTTGGTTTGGTTTCCCGTAAGTTGTGGGCCGCGTAATTGTACTAAGGTATGATCGTGCATACGGCGCGTATGTGTAGTGCTGAAGGGACAGCTCATCCAAGATGGAGGCCTGTGCGCCAAGGGCCAATCGGCACGCAGAAGCTTCCACCAATGATCGCACATGGGGCGCGGTAAGACGGAGCCGAGGTGACGCCTTAGCTACATTGCAGCTACAGCCCCGGGTGTCCAGGGTTCCCTTCCGTTGCCTCTTTACACGCCGATACAGCTCGCTACCATCGGCGATGTTGCCTTAAGTTTATGAGCAGAGACCATAAACAGATATATCTGTCGACGGCTGTAGCGTCGCCTCTTCAGACGCCGCTACTACAGGCGATATGGACGCTACAAGCTACAATTGTAGCTTGTAGCGCGATGTATCCAGCCTGCCGTCGCGGCGTGTAAAGGTACCATGAGAGTTAGAGTAATATAATACAGCTCTCCTATGTGTCTCCATTTCACATCAACCGCAATAGCGGTTAATGGAGAAGGAGGTAAAAAATATAATGAATGTGTATTTCTATGGTTTGCTGAATGCTGATTTCTCAGGGAAAAAAAAAGGGCACAGTCTGGTTCTCTTGGAGGAGAAGGAGGTAAAGAGTATAATGAGTGCCTTTTTCTATGGTTTGCTGAATGCTGATGTGGCACCCCTACTGGGGATTGCCACAGGACCCACCGATGCAGGGAGGGATGTACACCTTGGCACACACAGCATACTACAACACCTTCCACCCCAGACCTGGAGGGGGAGCCACACTGGCTGTCCTTAAGCCAGATACCCTATAAAGATCCAGGCCTGAGGGGAGAAGTCAGTTAGTACTGAAGTTAGTTCCAGCCGGACAGTACCATGGACGGACTGGAAGGAGCTGGTTGCTGGGACCAAGCCAGGCCCAGAACCCAAGCCAGGCCCAGACCAAGCATAGGACCAGAGACCTAAGCAGAGAATAGGAATCCCACAGAAAGGTCCTCATTGTGGGTTGTGGAACAGCACCCTGAGAGGGAGAAAGAGCTGCAGGTTCAGCTACAGGCAGAGTTTACCTCAATCACCGCACACGCTAATAGAGGAGGGCTCACAACTCTCCAAGGTGAACGTCTCAAGCTGCACCGAAACCTGGTTACCCTCTTGGACCGTACCTGTTACCGGACATCAGTAAAAAAAAGTACAGAAACAAAGACAATTGTGTGTGTGTGCCTGCTTCCCCACCACCGCCTGCAGTATCCACAGTAGAACCGCTACTACTAGTCCCCTCATCCACATCTGTGGGGGGAGCTGTACTACCAAAGCTGCACTCCCATCACCTCAGCGGCCGGCCGCAGTACTGGTAACCCTATTACCAGGTGCCACAGGTGGCGTTATGATACCATTTCCCCCATCATCATCACCCCCAACACTGAGGGTCCAGGGCACGGAATCGGGAACCGACCAGCAGTGATCCCCCCATTGAAATAACCACCTGTCCCGGTATCCAAGTACCCCCTATCCTGTCTACAGTATCACTGATTTCTCAGGGGAAAAAAGGCATAGTCTGGTTCTCTTGGAGGAGAAGGAGGTAAACAGTATAATAACTGTCTTTTTCTATGGTTTGCTGAACGCTGACCCTGACCCTAGGGATAAAAAAAAAAAAAAACATAGTCTGACTCTCCCGGAGGAGATGTGACCCCATTCCATTCCACATAAATCGCCATAGCGGTTGTTAAAGAAGGAGGTGAGGAACATAGTAGTGTCTTTTTCTATTATTTGTTAAATGCCACTTTCTCAGAGGGATGTTGGAATTGGAACATGGCATGCATCTGGTCTATACTCTGCTTATCTATTATATAATTGCCGTAGCTGACTTCCGTCGGAGCGGCGAGACTTCCGGTGGCTTGGTTAGCGAGCTGTTTCTTTCTCCTGGACTCTGTCCGTGGCCGCGTAGCGGCCACGGCGACTCCCGAAGCAATGCCCGCAAAGCGGGCATTGTGAGTCGTTGCAGTCTTGCGAAGCAATGCCCGCGAAGCGGGCATTGCGAGTCGCTTGCACCCACCGCTAACCAAGCCACAGAAGCCCATACCACTGTAGTGTACACCGCTATAGTATACTACAGTCCCATAAGGGCCGACACGCGTATGCCCATGGGACTGTAGTATACCATCGCGCTGTACACTACAGCGCCATGCTCTAAAACACCCCTACCCCTGTCGCCCTAAGCCACTACCCCGCCGCCGACACTACCCTCTGCCGCAAGCCCCTACCCCCTGCCGCCCTAAGCCACTACCCCGCCGCAGCCACTACCCTCTGCCGCACCTAACCCCTAAGCCACTACCCCGCCGCCGAAGCCCCTACCCCCTGCCGCCCTAACCCACTACCCCGCCGCACCCACTACCCTCTGCCGCACCTAACCCCTAAGCCACTACCCCGCCGCCGAAGCCCCTACCCCCTGCCGCCCTAAGCTACTACCCGCCGCAGCCACTACCCTCTGACGCACCTAACCCCTAAGCCACTACCCCGCCGCCTACCCCGCCGCCGAAGCCCCTACCCCCTGCCGCCTTAAGCCACTACCCCGCCGCAAGCCCCTACCCCCTGCTGCCCTAACCCACTACCCCGCCGCACCCACTACCCTCTGCCGCACCTAACCCCTAAGCCACTACCCCGCCGCCGAAGCCCCTACCCCCTGCCGCCCTAAGCTACTACCCCGCCGCAGCCACTACCCTCTGCCGCAAGCCCCTACCCCCTGCCGCCCTAAGCCACTGCCCCGCCGCAGCCACTACCCTCTGCCGCAAGCCTCTACCCCCTGCCGCCCTAACCCCTAAGCCACTACCCCGCCGCCGAAGCCCCTACCCCCTGCCGCCCTAAGCCAACCCGCCGCAGCCACTACCCCGCCGCCGAAGCCCCTACACCCTGCCGCCCTAACCCACTACCCCACCCGCCGCACCACTACCTCTGCCGCAAGCCCCTACCCCTGCCGCCCTAACCCACTACCCGCGCAGCCACCCTCTGCCGCAAGCCCTACCCCCTGCCGCCCTAACCACTACGCCGCCGCAGCCACTACCCCGCCGCCGAAGCCCCTACCCCCCTAAGCCACTACTCCGCCGCACCCACTACCCTCTGCCGCAAGCCCCTACCCCTGCCGCCCTAACCTACCCCGCCGCCGAAGCACCTACCCCCTGCCGCCCTAAGCCACTACCCGCCGCAGCCACTACCCTCTGCCGCAAGCCCCTACCCCCTAAGCCGCACCTAACCCCCTACCCCCGAATCCGCACCTAAACCCCTACCCCCCCTGCCCCCTAAGTCCCGCCGCCTCCTAAGCTCCCGCCGCTAACACCTAAGGCCCTACACCCGAAGCCCCCGCCGTCCCCTAACCTAACGCCCCCGTCGATCACTTACATGCCTTCTTAGTCATCTGATCGTCCGTCCGATCCACAATCCCTTCGTCCGGCCAGCCGTCCTCTTCCTCCGGCCCCGCCGCTCTTCTCTCTTCTTTCCGGCATCTCCGGCTCTTCGTCCGGCCCCCGGGGTCTTCTGTCTTCTTTCCGCCAACTTCCATCTCCGACGTCCTCTTCAGTTATCATTAACATAGAATGGACGACAAATCCGCCATTCTATCTTAATGAGATGTGAGCTGCTCTTCTGATTGGTCGCTCTCTAATGCCCTCAGCCAATCAGAAGAGCACCTCAGATCCCATTGAAATACATTAGCGGTGTGTCGCCGATTTTATGGCCGGCCACCTGGTTCTATTTGTCGGCCCTAAAATCGCGGACACACCGCTAATGCATCTCTATGGGCAGTCCGCCCGATTTCGGATTGGACGCAGACCAATCAGAATTCGAGCTCACTGCCCATAGACATGCATTAGCGGTGTGTCCGCGATTTTAGGGCCGACAAATAGAACCAGGTCGGCGGCCATAAAATCGCCGACACACCGCTAATGTATTTCAATGCGAACAAATTAATTTAATAATAAAAAAAATAATTAAAAAATAATTAAAAAATAATAAAAAAATAAATAAAACATAAACGGACCTGAAAGAGAACTGGGTCTCAGCCTAAATAATAAATTTAATAATAAAAAAAATAATTAAAAAATAATTAAAAAATAATAAAAAAATAAATAAAAAATAATAAATAATTCAATAAAAATAATAATAAAAAAATTAAATATATGCTAATTATATCACCCCTTTCAGCGGACCTGAAAGAGAACTGGGTCTCAGCCTAAATAATAAATTTAATAATAAAAAAAATAATTAAAAAATAATTAAAAAATAATAAAAAAATAAATAAAAAATAATAAATAATTCTATAAAAATAATAATAAAAAAATTAAATATATGCTAATTATATCAGCCCTTTCAGCGGACCTGAAAGAGAACTGGGTCTCAGCCTAAATAATAAATTTAATAATAAAAAAAATAATTAAAAAATAATTAAAAAATAATAAAAAAATAAATAAAAACTAATAAATAATTCAATATAAAATAATAATAAAAAAAATAAATATATGCTAATTATATCAGCCCTTTCAGCGGACCTGAAAGAAACTGGGTTCAGCATAAATAATAAATTTAATAATAAAAACAATAATTAAAAAAATAATCTAAAAAATAAAATAAAAAAATAAATTAAAAATAAATAAATAATTCAATAAAAATATTAATAAAAAAATACATATATGCTAATTATATTAGCCTTTTAGCGGACCTGAAATGAGAACTGGGTCTCAGCCTAAATAATAAATTAATTAATAAAAAAAAAAATATTAAAAAATAATTAAAAAATAATAAATAATATAATTAAAAATAATAAATAATTCAATAAATAATAATAATAAAAAAATATAAATTTCTATCTATTATTATTATAATGCTATTTAATGCTAATAAATGCCATTAAATGCTATTAATGTAAATAATAATTGCTAATTAAATGCTATTAATTAATGTTATTAATCTATTAATTATAATGCTAATAATGCTATTAATAATAAATATTAATCTATAAATAATCAATTAATTGCTAATAATAATATTATAATGTATATTAATAATAATATAACTATTAATATGCTATAATTATAATTAGCTTTATGCTATAATGCAATTTAGATCCTATTAATGAATATAATGCTATTAATCTAATAATAATGCATTAATGCTATTAAATTATAATAATATTAATGCTAATTAATAATATAATGTAATAATGCAATTATTAATGCATAAATTAATATAATTATTAATCTAATAATAATTCTATAATGCTATATTATATTAATGCTATTAATACTATTAATATGCTATTAATTAATCTATTATGCATTAATGCTATTAATGCTTAATATAATGTTATTATATAAAATGCATTAATGCTATTATTATGCTATAATGCTATTAATGTTATTAATTCTATTAATGATTATAATCTATAATGCTATTAATAATGCTATTAATGCTATTATGTAATTAATGCTATTAATGCTATTAATATATATCTATTAATGAAATTAATTAATGCTAATAATCTAATTAGTATTAATGCTATAATAATGCTAAATCTATATTAATATAATAATGTAATTAATAGCTATTATAATGCTAATCTAATTATCTATTATGCTATAATGCTAATGTATATCCTATTCATTAATAATAAATGATATTAATAATGCTAATAATAATGCTATTAATAATGCATTAATATAATAATTTATAATAAATCTAAATTAAATATAATAAATGTATTAATAAATAATAATAATGCTAAAAATGCTATTAATTAATTAATGCTATTAATGCTATTATAATTATTAATGCTATAAAATAAGCTATTAATGCTATATAATGCTATTAATGCTATTAATAATGCTAATATTTATCTATAATATAATGCTATTAATTATATAATGCTAAAACATATTAATGCTATAATATTAATAACTAATAATTATTAATGCTATTAAATAATGCTTATTAATGCTATTAATATGTATTAATTGCTATTAATGCTAATATTTATCATTCATGGTATTATTAATGCTATTAATGCTAATAATAATGCTATTAATGCTATTAATGTAATAATAATGCTATTAATGCTATTAATAATGTTATTAATGCTATTATTAATGCTAATAATGCTATTATTAATGCTTATCCTATTAATGATTATATAATTTAATGCTATTAATGCTATGCTATTAATGCTAATAATTGCTATATTAATATGCTAATTAATGCTAATATATAATTATTAATGCTATATTAATCTAATTTAAATGCTATATATATAATGCTATTAATGCTATAATAATAATGCTATTAATGCTATATATCTATTAATATGCTTAATCTATTAATTAGCTATTAATGCTAATATTTATCCTATTAATGTATTATGCTATAATGCTATTAATTAAATGCTATTAATGCTAATAATGCTAATTGCTATTATATGCTTATTATCTATTAATTATTAATGCTATTAATGCTATTATAATAATGCTATTAATGCTATTAATCTAATAAATGCTATTAATGCTATTAATAATGTATTAATGCTTATTAATGCTAATAACTATTATGCTATTAATGCTATTAATTATGCTATATTAATGCTTAATCATTATCTATTAATGCTATTAATTATGCTATAATTAATGCATTAATCTTATATGCTAAATCATTTATCCTATTAATGCTATTAATTATGCTATATAATTAATTCTATTAATGCTATTAATGCTTAATTAATGCTATTAATACTATTCTATTAGATATAATGCTATATGCTATATAATGCTATATGCTAATTATTAATGCTATAATTAATGCTATTAATCTATTAATATGCTTATTAATGCATTATTAATGTAATAATGCTATATAATGCTATTAATAATGTCTAATTAATCTATATGCTATATAATTGCTATTAATAATGCTATTAATGCTATAATATTATGCTAATAATGCTATTAATTAATGCTAATTAATGCTATATATGCTATTAATCATTATTATAAATGCTATTAATGCTATTAATAATGCTATTAATGCTATTAATGCTAATAATTATTAATGCTATTAATAATGCTATTAATGCTATTAATAATGCTATAATTATGCTATTAATGCTATTAATTGCTAATATTATTATTAATGCTATTAATAATGCTATTAATGCTATAATAATGTAATATGTAATTATAATGCTATTAATGCTATATATATGTATTAATGCTATTAATAATGCTAATGCTATTAATTATGCTATTAATGCTATTAATGCTATCTATTATGCTAATTAATGCTATTAATTAATATTAATGCTATATTATATTATGCTATTAATGCTATTAATGCTATTAAATGCTATTAATGCTAATATTTTAATGCTATATAATGCTATTAATATATTGCTATTAATGCTATAATAATGCTATATGCTATTATTATCTATTAATGCTATTAATGCTAATATTCTATTAATAATATATGCTATTAATGCATTATTAAACATAATAATATTTTAATAATGCTTTGCATATAATGCTATAACTCTATTCAATTAATGCATTGAATCATCTAATGCTAATGCTATTTAATATATTTCAATTTATCATTAATCATTAATAGGCTATGTCATTATAGGATCCTTTCATGTATTATAATGCTATTAATGCTAATAATTATGCTAATTATGCTAATTAATATTTTCTATCATATTTAATGCTATTAATGCTAATTATAATGCATAATATTATAATGCTATTAATGCTATTAATTATGCTATTAATGCTATTAATGCTAATATTTATCCTATTAATGCTATTAATGCTAATAATAATGCTATTAATGCTATTAATAATGCTATTAATGCTATTAATTATGCTATTAATGCTATTAATGCTAATATTTATCCTATTAATGCTATTAATGCTAATAATAATGCTATTAATGCTATTATTAAAAAAACAATAAACATATTTTAGATACCCGATGCATTTGCATCAGGCTAACAGCTATAACTACTATAATCAAATTAATGCACGTTCTAGAATCCCGATGCATTTGCATTGGGCTCACAGCTAGTGTTTTATATATTCTCCAATTTATCATTCAATCCATCTGGATGTAGGCTGCGCAGGTGGTGCATTCAGTAGGATTCCTTTCCATTGAGTATTTGAATCCTATTTGGAACCGAGTCATAAAATAAAAAACAAAAACTTCAGACCCATCTAATAAATTTTATTAATGAAATCAATTGTTTATTAAAGATATGAAACTTAAAAAGGTTACAACTCATAACAGTATTTAGATATTTATAAATTTATTAACAAGATATTGTTTACGCTACCTAGGGTATATCTATATTTATGTACATATTTTTATATGTGTATTTTATGTGTGTATTTTAATCTGTACAATTTACTAAAGAAAGAAGCATGAATTTTTTTTTATATAATTTTAAAATTCATACTGGTTGGCCACATGGAAATCCCGATCCTATTAGTAAAATTAACTGGTTGGATGGTGTTTCTTTTTGATTAATTCAGTCTGAGCTTGACCTATATAATGAAAAATTCTCTGCTTAATTCATTGTAACAAATTGTACCTGAGGAAGGCTCAAAAAGAGCTGAAACGCGTTGTCCTATCTCCACTGCTGTACTTTTAATAAAGCTAGGATTTATGAAATATCCCTGGCTCCTTTTGGAAGTGCCGCTGAAATCAAACCGGAATCCCCTTTCTGGCAACATCAAATTTAACACATTATATTTTCATATTAGTAAATTAGCTCTAATTATTCATACACATGGAAACTGTTATTAGCATTTTTTCAGTATACACTTTATGACTCTACAATCATGTAATTATTTTGCACTTTGATCCATGAGATGCGGTATTAACAGATACATTGTGTATTTGTTTGTAAATTATAGTATATGAATTATGTACACTAATTTATAATCATGTATAATTATGATTGCAATTAATGCACCTAAAATACTGTATGTGATGTATCTCCAAAGTACGGTAAAATGCTTGAGAAAGGTTCAAACTGATATATTTTTCCCAAGCATTTTATAATTGCCCTGAAAAGACATGAATGACACTCTAAGGTTTCATAAGACTGCATGATCTCAAGCACAGTCTTAATGCTGTCAAAGCAACCTCAACAGATATGACTATGAGTAAACGTATGGTAAACAGGTGGTGATAAACAACCTGCTCCTCACATGCTAAAGTTTTCAATGCTGTGCTGTCAAGACATCATATGAACAGTTTTGTTCAGTGATTAATAAAGAAATACTTTTGTTCCCTATCTTTATCTGGATGTAATCTCACTATCCAGATTCACCATAAAATGGCTGATGCATTGGCTGCTTCTGCTTTTATACAAGATATTATAGTCAATCCTGATTGACTGTGCCATTTTATGCGATAACTACAAGGTATTATGGAGAAGCAGGCCAAGTATGTAAGGGTGCTTTTACACTGGGGTTTTTGAAAAAATGCGGCAGAATCGGTCAAAAAACCACACTGCCGCATTTTCCGCCTAATGGCTGCACTTGCGGCACAATTGCAGCAAGCCCCATGCATTGTCTATGGGGCTTGTAGTAAGTGTGCGGCAGACACGGCAAGTGCGGTTTCGGCAGTTGCAGCAGATGCAGCTGCAGAAAATAACGCGGTCAGCCGCAACTGCCAAAACCGCACTTGCCACAAGCCCCATAGATAATGCATGGGGCTTGCCGCAACTGTGCTGCAAGTGCAGCCGTTAGGCGGAAAATGCGGCAGATGCTGTTTTTTGACGGTATCTGCTGAATTTTTTGAAAAACCCAGGTGTGAAAGGGGCCTTTGTTATGTATTCTCTGGCTGATGCATTCTTCTGCAAAGTGGAAAAGTGTTCTTAATGTTTATACAATATCAAAGTGGTGAGGACCATTTCCCAATGTCTTATTTTCTGCTGCAATGGCCAAAATCACAGAGAGTCCTCATCCCAGAATGCACTAAAAATATACAAACGATCTTTGCAGGATTCCTCCTCTAGTTTTCCAATAGTGTCCTTTCTGCTGCAGCAGACAAAATCCGATGTTTCTTGAGTTTTCGCAGACTCTTCACTAGTCCCAGAATACACTGAGAATATGCAAATGATCTTTGCAGGCCTCCCCTGATTTTTATAGCATATGAAATTAAAGCCATTGATGTATATGCAGATCCCACCAAGGGTACCTACTTTTATCTTAAGAATGGGTGTCCTTATTTGCTTCTGTATGTGAAGAAATGGTCAGAATTTCCATACAAATGAATGGGCTTTCCAACCCCCTTTCTGCTGACAGTGGTACGATATATATGACAAAGGCTGTGGACTAAAACATGTGCAGGGACTGGCGCCAACACAGCAGGATCATAGCGGCAGGTAAAACTGTCTTTTTCATTCTTTTTTGATTTGTGCCAACTTGAGCAGTGGCTCCTCTTTGGTGAGCGTTGGACTCATAGTTCAGAGTTTCATCTTCATGAAATTGTATTTATGTGTTGTCATACAACATTTCCTCTGGAATTGTAATTAACCCTGCTGTTCTTATTGTATTTGCTATATTATTATTATTTACTTATACTGTATAGCACCATTAATTCCATGGTGCTGTACATGAAAAGGGGTTACATACAAAATTATAGATATGGATAACAGTAAACAAATTAACAATGACAGACTGGTACATAGGGGAGAGGACCCTGCTCTTGCGGGCTTACATTCTACGGGGCAATGGGGAGGAAACAGTAGGTCAGGGGTGCAGGAGATCTGGTGGTGGAGAGGTGATAGCTCTGGTGGCGGTGGGGCAACAGTTCCTGAGGCGGTGGGGCGGCGGCTCGGTCATTGCAGTCTGTAAGCTTTCCTGAAGAGAGAGGTTTTCAAGTTCCGTCTGAAGGATCCGAGCATGGTGGATAATCGGACGTGTTGGGGCGCAGAGTTCCAGAGGATGGGGGATATTCGGGAGAAATCTTGGAGGCGGTTGTGTGAGGAACGGATACGTGTGGAGGAGAGGAGGAGGTCTTGGGTGGATCGAAGATTATGTGAGGGAAGATAGTGTGAGATTAGTTCAGAGATAGAAGGAGGAGACAGTTTATGGATTGCTTTGTAGGTCAGTGTTAGTAGCTTGAACTGGATTCGCTGGGGAATTGGGAGCCAGTGGACAGAATTGCAGAGGGGAGATACAGTGGAGTAGCATGGAGAGAGGTGGATTAGTCGGGCAGCAGAGTTGAGAACAGACTGGAGAGATGCAAGAGTGTTAGCAGGGAGGCCGTAGAGGAGAATGTTGCAGTAGTCCAGGCAGGAGGTGATGAGGGCATGTACAAGAATTTTAGTAGATTGAGGGCTGAGGAAAGGACGGATTCTGGAAATATTCTTAAGCTGGAGGCGACAAGAGGTGGCGAGAGTTTGGATGTGTGGTTTGAAGGACAGGGCAGAGTCTAGAGTTACTCCAAGGCAGCGAATTTGAGTTGTGAGAGAGAGCATGATGCCATTTACCATAATAGATTGATCAGGAGGTGAAGATGAAAGATGGGATGGAGGAAAGATGATGAGTTCGGTTTTGTCTACAATGAGTTTTAGATAGCGAGAGGAGAAGAAGGAGGATATGGCTGATAGACACCCCAGAATTCTAGACAGCAGAGAGTTGACATCTGAGCCAGAGGTAGATCTGAGTGTGGTCAGCGTACAGGTGGTACTGGAAGCCATGGGACTGTATGAGTTGTCCTAGGCCAAGGGTATAGATGGAGAAAAGTAGGGGCCACAGGACAGAGCCTTGTGGGACTCCAACAGAGAGAGGGTGGGAGTGTACTGTTTCGGATCAATATGACCCGATCTATAAAAATGGTGAGTTTAGCTACTGTGTTTTATTTGAATACTAATTTCATTGTTAAACTGTATGTGAACATGGTTGATCATAAACAAATGAAAAATGAAATTAAAACTTCATTTTTATTTATTTTTTTCAGAAAAAAATTACACAAGCTGTTTGCAATTATGTTTATAGCATTCTACACACAAATAACAAACGTGCTTTAGATTTCTATTACTACAACATGACATTTCATTAAATATAACTTTGTCTTAACATATTTTACAAAACATCAAATGAAAATAATGGAAACTTCAGTTTTTCTTTTTTATCTCTAAAAAAGGGTGAACAGGTTCATGTATTTTTACATTGAGCACAATAATAAAACGCATGTCCTATACATAGATATTTTGCACACCCAGCACATGTCAGATTTGTTTTATTGACAAGAAGATGGACAGAAGCTACTGGTAGCTGTGCTGGTGGAGGCTGTGGAGTCTCTTTCTTGAGCATGCTGCTAGACACTCTTCACAATGGCTGCTGCTCTTTCACATCTGGGGTTTACTTTTCTGGCTTCAATATACGGCCTAACTAGGGATTTTCCTAATTCTTCAATAAAAATTCTTCTTTTATGCAGCTTATTTCCATTCCAATTGGTGTTGATTTCTCTCCATAAAACAAATATGTTGTATGCCGAAACATCCAAAATGTTGTAAAATATTGGCCTACGATTAGTTTTGCATTTGCATGTGTATATTGATATTGCTTGATCTAGTGTATCAACTGCCCCTTTTTTGGCATTATAATCTAATATCATGTCTGGCTTTCTGTCTTCTCGATTATTTATTGCATTGTCATGGTGCATTGTGCTCATTAGAATTTCATGTTTATTTCTTTGAGAACGTAAGACACAACTGTTGTATCTCCAATACAGTAAAAAGTAGAACTTACTCCAATACCGTAAATATCTAATATTGTTTTGGTATGCAGAGACAAAAAGGGGAGGGCAAGAGAGGGAAGGGAAGTGGGTGGGGGTAGGGTATGGGGAACGTACGGATTGTTAGGTTTTTGTTTGTTAAAGACGAATACAGAATATGTATCTATTCGGAACTACTTTTTCCAATTTTGTATGTTACTGGGAAAATGTAATAAAATATATTAAAAAGAAAAAAGTAGAACAATACACATCTCTTTTACTAAGGATACCTTGCGGCAGTTCTGGCTTGTTTTTCCTTATAGCACCCAGCATGGTAAGTTGTCTTTTTCACAACATCTAGCCCACTTGCATACTATAGTAAGGGCCCCATTGCTCTCCCAGTGATGAAGAAACTGCAGTGTGACCGCTACGCTTGCAATGCTGGAGCCTCGCGTTTGTGATACTGCAGCATCGCAATCGCAGGGTCCATCTGTGTGTGTGATGGGGCCCTAAAACAGATCCTGTTCAAATCTGTACTCAATGCACATCCATTCAATCAATATATCACATCAGTGAGAATACACCCCTCTCCTAGACAAACATTCAGTCTACACAAGCCTAAAGCTAGGGTCACATTTGAGATTACTGCGCATTCAGGGGAGTCGCGGTAAAAACTTAATTTTTGGCACGCTTAACGCGGTGCTACCACCATGGTAGCGCCGCGTTAACACCACCCATGTTACCCTATGGAGATCCCAGCTGTAGCACGGCTCCAATGCTGTTGTGGTGCCCCTATGGCAAGGCGCCTCAGGGAGGTACTGCACCCTAAACAGAAGGTGTAGTTCCTCCATAGCTGTGAATATGGAGGACCCTACAGAGTCTGCACCTTACATCCATACAGTAGGCCAATTTAATACAGGGGACTGTATATTTAGTAGGTCCCAGGGGGTGGAGCCTAGAGAGCAGGAGACAGGGAGTGACAATAGTGTCAGGCAGACAGTGTGAGACAGCAAGAAAGGCAGAGGCAGGAGACCCTGCGACTCTAATAGGAGGGAACCTCTTAGGAGAGGGGTGACCCAGACTTGAAAGGGGGTTATTCCAGGACTGGTTGGAGCCATCTGGAGACCCAGGTCACCACTGGCATACCGGAGCTGAGGCTGCTTGTAAAAGATCCAACCCTAACTGCAGACCGGCAAGCTGAGGGCCCAACACAAGGAATCCACAGCACCCCTTAAGAAGCCCAACATCGGTTCCGCAGCTGGGTCCACGACACCGACAAGTAAGAGACTTTATGTAACAGACCCCGAGGACTAGAGACTTGGCTCAAGAGGGGAAAGCACAGACAGAGACAGAGGGACAGGACCAGGAACGCCATATTAAGGGCAGCACTGCCAGACTTTAGAAAGTCCTCTAAGATCTGCGGCTACCAACCCCGTTCAACCAGACTGTACCATGTACCATTTTCCACCTGGTGCAAGTAAATAACTATTTGAGCTGATCTGGTGTCTGGTCTCCTTCTATCCGCTGCCCGTAGGGCTTCTACAATATCATCGAGGTGAGGACTACTACTCCTCTCATCCACCCCACTGCCCTGAGGTAAAGCTCCACCTGTGGTGAACTGTACTACCAAAGCTGCATTTACATCACCTCAGCGGCCGGCCGCAGCGCTGGTAACTCTATTACTAGGTACCACAGGTGGCGTCATGTTACCATTCCCCCATCATCATCTCCCCCACCCCGCCATTGAGGGTCCAGGGCACGGAACTGGGAACCGACCAGCCGTAATTCCCCCCCACTGTAGTAACCACCTGTCCTGGTATACGAGTACCCCCTGCCCTGTCAACCGACTCATTTCTGGCGTCACGAACAGGATCCCATGCCCAGTAAAAGCGGGTACTGTGTGCTTAAAATAGATTGCTTTGTGAACAGTAAAATCGGGCCGTCATTACTGCGCCACAAAGCGGGAAGTGCATCACGGCTAGAACAGAGTGCAAAGATATGCCCCGCCTCCCCGCTCTGCCGAAGTTCAACGAAGTGCAATGCCTGGCCCCGGGGAGACCCGAAGGCAGATTGACTGAACTTATTCCAATAAGCGGGTCTGCATATGTAAAAGACTATGTGCTGGCCCAGGGGTGTGCCTCGGTCCCTCAAGTCAATAGGGCCATGCAAGAGGCGAAAAAACTGCCTCCTTGCCCCCCTTGCCATCAACCAACCAAGGGGGCGGGCCAGGAACCAGACTCCAGACTATAAAAAGTAAACAGGGAGCGGTTGAAAGTCAGAGCGAGACACCTGGGCAGACTCCGGACCCGTTACCCATGTGCGGCCTGGTAAAGATGGCAGTCCCCAGACTCAGAGATTTAATCCAGGAGGTCGCAGAAGATATCCGAGCCAACCATGCTGTCTTGGGAGTATCCATCCTGGAAACTGAGGGTGAGGACATCGCCTTTTGGGGAGCAGCACTGAGGAATCTACGGGTTCAGCTCCAAGAGACCACTGAGTGGACCATCCGGCATTGGAGTGCCAAGATAGTCCTCCAGCTAAGTCGGCGTATGGAGCAGAGGAGGGGATCCCGACCAGACCCGGAACCGGGAGTGATGGTAGCAACAGAAACCGAGCACCTGGTAGCTGGTGAGGGTTACGCCCCCAGAGAACCTGATGCATCCAGCACCACAACCCCTGAACCAGCGGCCCCGACCATAGTGGAGCCCGGAAAAGAGGAGGCTGCCGAGCAGGTGGATCTAATCCAGTTGCCTGAGGAGCTCAACCTGACCGTGGAGGAACAGGATGAAAGTCCTGTAGGCCAAGTCAGTGTCGGGGAGGAGGAGGATTCGGAAGGAAAAGCTACCGGTAGCGCAGAGGAGACCGAGCCCCGTGAGCTATGGAGGGCTGGATCACCAATGGTACGGGTCAAGGCAGGAGCGGTGAGAGCAATCCAACCCTTGGCTGACACTGAGCGCTCCTGGCAACCCGTGGGATGGCCATGGTTTACACAACCTGCTCAGGATGACAAGGCTGAACGGCAAAGGTGAGGTGAAGCATGGTGGGAAAACGAGTTGGAGACACGCCAGGCCCACGCTTTTGCCCGCACTCAGCCACCGCGACCCCTGAATCAATGCAGAAAGGGGGTCGTTACCGTTTTCAACCTGGGAACTGGGTACGGTTTTGCTCGGGAGGAAGGCCTCTACTCGGAGGTTTTCGTGGGAAGGAGAGACGTGGAGTCCCACCTCCCGCAAGGCCACCCAGACCGGCATTTATATCGGGGCAATACCATCACCTATGAACGGCATGCAGGACCCCGAGGGTTTTACGTGATCCGGGTCAGCAGAAGCGACGACTGACAAAGTTAACCCGGTATAGTGTACAGTGGTAAATAGTTGTTTATTGTGCCTTTTTCTTGCAGCACTTGGACAAAAATCACATGAACATAAATGTAAACTGTTGTCTTAAAAAACTTGATTGAACTTGATGTCAGAGACGTAATACCCTGCCCTGTTGGGCCAATGTGAACTTAGAAGTAAAATGTTTATTTGCAATGTTTGAAGCGTAGCACCTCCCGCAAGGGAAGACCAAAAGTAATGGTATCGTTTTCTGTGTTTAAAAGTTAGGCTAGTTACACACTACGATTTTTTGAAATCCGATGCTGTCCGATATAAATCGGACAGCATCGGATCCAAACTGATCTGTGCAATCGGATGCCAAATAGGCATCCGATGCCGAAATTTTGCAGCATCAGTTTGGCCGGCTCCTCCTGTCATCTCACTCCTCTCTGCCTCCTGTCACCTGTCAGCTGTTCTCCCATCTTCTCCCCTGTGTTAACCCCTCTTAACCCCTGTGTTAACCCCTCTTCTCCCCTGTGTTAACCCCTCTACTCCCCTGTGTTAACCCCTCTTCTCCCCTGTGTTAACCCCGCTTCTCCCCTGGTGCTCCCCGCTTCTCCCCTGGTAGTCCCCCTCCTCTCCCCTCTCCTCCGGAATAAAAAATAATAAACCATCTATTCTCACCTGTCCACGAGTCCCCCGGCGTCTCCAGCTGTATCTTCTGATCCTATTACCTGGCTTGATGTCACAGTCACATGACCGGTTACTGCAGTAACCGGTCATGTGACTGTGACATCACAGCAGGTCCTAGAGGCAGGATGTGCTGGAGACGCCTGGGGACTCGTGGACAGGTGAGAATAGATGGTTTATTATTTTTACCCCCTGCCTTGCTTAATTTTACTTCCGCAATGTATATACATACATTGCGGAAGTAAAATTAGATGGTTATGAGCAGTTTTAGTGTATTGAGCATGCTCAGTACACTAACATCGGGTCCGAGGAGACATCAGATGTTTCCTCGAACCCTGCTTCATAGGGCCCCATGTTACAGGAATTGGATCGGATCAGATTTGGCATAATTGCCATCCGATCTGTCAGATCTGATTTTTTCCGATTTTTGATTCGGATGCAAAAATCAGAGCAGTCTCCGATTTTTGCACCTGAAAGAAATCGGACAAAATCAGATCGGACGCGATTCGGATGGCATTTAGTGCACATCCAAATCGGTTCGATCCCCATTGGGTCACATGGGGCCAAATTCGGATCCGATTTCTATTGGACAGCATCGGATTTCAAAAAATCGTAGTGTGAAACCAGCCTTAGGCTGCTTTCACATCAGCGTTTTGCGCTGATCACGGCAGTTGCGGTGAAAAAACCGCAACTGCCGCGATTACCGCATAACGGCCGCACTTGCGGTTCACTTGCGGCAAGCCCGATACAATGTCTATGGAGCTTGCGGCAGGTGCGGCAAGTGCGGTATCAGCACTTGCGGCAGGTGCATTTTTCGCGGCCGCACCTGCCGCAAGTGCCAAAACCGAACTTGCCGCACCTGCCGCACACTTACCGCAAGCCCCATAGACATTGTATGGGGCTTGCCGCAAGAGTGCCGCGATCGCGGCCGTTATGCGGTAATCACGGAAGTTGCGTTTTTTTCACCGCAACTGCCGCGATCAGCGAAAAACGCTGATGTGTAAGGAACCTTACCTGGGTATACGATAATAAAAAGTTTAGCTCAAACCCGGTTTGGTTATAACACTCCCACACAAATGAATTTAACCGGGGGGAGGTGGCGCCGCTATGGCAAGGCGCCACATGGAGGTACTGCACCCCAAACAGAAGCTGTAGTGCCTCCGTAGCCGTGGATATGGAGGACCCTACAGAGTCTGCACCCTGCATCCATACAGTAAGCCACTTTAATACAGATGAAAGTATATTTAGTAGGTCCCAGGTGGTGGAGCCTAGAAAGCGGGATACAGGGAGTGACAGTAGTGTCAGGCAGACGGTGTGAGACAGCAAGGAAGGCAGAGGCAGGGGACCATGCGGCTATAACAGGAGGGCACCTCTTAGGAGAGGGGTGAGCCAGACTTGGAAGGGGGTTATTCCAGGACTGGTTGGAGCCAGTTGGAGATCCAGGTCACCACCGGCATACCGGAGCTGAGGCTGCTAGTAAAAGATCCAACCCTCACTGCAGACCGGCAAGCTGGGGGCCCGATACAAGGGAGCCACAGCACCCCTAAAGAATCCCAAGATCGATCATGCAGCTGGGTCCACAACACCGACAAGTAAGAGACTTTAGGTAACAGACCCCAAGTACTAGAGACTTGGCTCAAGAGGGGAAAGCACAGACAGAGACAGAGGGACAGGACCAGGAACACCATATTAAGATCAGCACTGCCAGACTCTGGAAAGTCCTCTAAAATCTGCGGCTACCAACCCGGTTCAACCAGACTGTACCGTGTACCATTTTCCACCTGGTGCAAAAAAAGAACTGTTTGAGCTGATCTAGTGTCTGGTCTCCTTCTATCCACCGCCTGGAGGGCTTCTACAACATCATCGAGGTGAGGACTACTACTCTCCTCATCCACCCCACTGCCCTGAGGTAAAGCGCTACCTGTGGGGAGCTGTACTATCAAAGCTGCATTTACATCACCTCAGCGGCCGGCCGCAGCACTGGTAACTATTACCAGGTACCACAGGTGGCATCAATCACGACACCATTCCCTCATCATCATCACCCCCATCCCTGCCACTGAGGGTTCAGGGCACGGAACCAGGAACCGACCAGCCGTGATACCCCCAATGAAGTAACCACCTGTCCCAGTATCCGAGTACCCCCTACCCTGTCGACCGACTCACTGTCATATGGAAATCTCGCAATATTTTCTAACGTGAGCAAAGGCGCTTTCCACAGCGTCTTTGCTTGCGTTTGGAATTACCTCGAGATTTCCCGCTGATGACAGCGTCAGAGTCGCATTTGGGGCGGGGCCTTCATAGGTTAGCATGGGCGGTGTAAACGCGGCGCTACCATGGCGGCAGCACCACGTTTATGCTACCACAACCTATGTTTTCAGAGCAACCCCCGAGCAGCGCTGAAAACGTTAATGTGACCCTAGCCTTAGGGTACCTTTAGACAGGCACACATTAGCTTACACGATGACACAGTAATTAAAGAATTGAATAATCTGAGAAGAAAAGTATAGCTTATATGCTACATACCTGTAAAGATGTGTATTCACAACTCAGTGTCCCCTCTCACAGAATCCAGTGTCTTCTCTCTCAGGATTGAAAGTGAAACTACTTGTGTCCTGTCTCACAGTGGCTTACAATCTCCTCACCTACTTCGCTCTCTCCATAAGGTTGAGAGCAAGTTCCCAGACCTTGTCTTAGCCCACTCACTCTGCCAGATCAGAATATCCCACACACTACACTGATGAGGGGCAGGTACCCTGAAACGCAGCGTCTGTAGTTTGGGGTTCTGATCTGGCACAAATCCCTTAGTTATATTAAAAGCTTGTAGGAAAGCGATTATGACTTTGAGGAAGCTGCTTAAATGTGGCACGGGAGTTTCTCAACTTCCTTAGTGAAGTGCAAATTTGCATATATGCATATATCTGAGAGGAGGGAAGTGGCTTACAATCTCCTCACCTACTTCGCTCTCTCCATAAGGTTGAGAGAAAGTTCCCAGACCTTGTCTTAGCCCACTCACTCTGCCAGATCAGAAAATATCCCACACACTACACTGATGAGGGGCAGGTACCCCGAAACGCAGCGTCTGTAGTTTGGGGTTCTGATCTGGCACAAATCCCTTAGTTATATTAAAAGCTTGTAGGAAAGCGATTATGACTTTGAGGAAGCTGCTTAAATGTGGCACGGGAGTTTCTCAACTTCCTTAGTGAAGTGCAAATTTGCATATATGCATATATCTGAGAGGAGGGAAGTGGCTTACAATCTCCTCACCTACTTCGCTCTCTCCATAAGGTTGAGAGCAAGTTCCCAGACCTTGTCTTAGCCCACTCACTCTGCCAGATCAGAATATCCTACACACTACACTGATGAGGGGCAGGTACCCCGAAACGCAGCGTCTGTAGTTTGGGGTTCTGATCTGGCACAAATCCCTTAGTTATATTAAAAGCTTGTAGGAAAGCGATTATGACTTTGAGGAAGCTGCTTAAATGTGGCACGGGAGTTTCTCAACTTCCTTAGTGAAGTGCAAATTTGCATATATGCATATATCTGAGAGGAGGGAAGTGGCTTACAATCTCCTCACCTACTTCGCTCTCTCCATAAGGTTGAGAGCAAGTTCCCAGACCTTGTCTTAGCCCACTCACTCTGCCAGATCAGAATATCCCACACACTACACTGATGAGGGGCAGGTACCCCGAAACGCAGTGTCTGTAGTTTGGGGTTCTGATCTGGCACAAATCCCTTAGTTATATTAAAAGCTTGTAGGAAAGCGATTATGACTTTGAGGAAGCTGCTTAAATGTGGCACGGGAGTTTCTCAACTTCCTTAGTGAAGTGCAAATTTGCATATATGCATATATCTGAGAGGAGGGAAGTGGCTTACAATCTCCTCACCTACTTCGCTCTCTCCATAAGGTTGAGAGCAAGTTCCCAGACCTTGTCTTAGCCCACTCACTCTGCCAGATCAGAATATCCCACACACTACACTGATGAGGGGCAGGTACCCCGAAACGCAGCGTCTGTAGTTTGGGGTTCTGATCTGGCACAAATCCCTTAGTTATATTAAAAGCTTGTAGGAAAGCGATTATGACTTTGAGGAAGCTGCTTAAATGTGGCACGGGAGTTTCTCAACTTCCTTAGTGAAGTGCAAATTTGCATATATGCATATATCTGAGAGGAGGGAAGTGGCTTACAATCTCCTCACCTACTTCGCTCTCTCCATAAGGTTGAGAGCAAGTTCCCAGACCTTGTCTTAGCCCACTCACTCTGCCAGATCAGAATATCCTACACACTACACTGATGAGGGGCAGGTACCCCGAAACGCAGCGTCTGTAGTTTGGGGTTCTGATCTGGCACAAATCCCTTAGTTATATTAAAAGCTTGTAGGAAAGCGATTATGACTTTGAGGAAGCTGCTTAAATGTGGCACGGGAGTTTCTCAACTTCCTTAGTGAAGTGCAAATTTGCATATATGCATATATCTGAGAGGAGGGAAGTGGCTTACAATCTCCTCACCTACTTCGCTCTCTCCATAAGGTTGAGAGCAAGTTCCCAGACCTAGTCTTAGCCCACTCACTCTGCCAGATCAGAATATCCCACACACTACACTGATGAGGGGCAGGTACCCCGAAACGCAGCGTCTGTAGTTTGGGGTTCTGATCTGGCACAAATCCCTTAGTTATATTAAAAGCTTGTAGGAAAGCAATTATGACTTTGAGGAAGCTGCTTAAATGTGGCACGGGAGTTTCTCAACTTCCTTAGTGAAGTGCAAATTTGCATATATGCATATATCTGAGAGGAGGGAAGTGGCTTACAATCTCCTCACCTACTTCGCTCTCTCCATAAGGTTGAGAGCAAGTTCCCAGACCTTGTCTTAGCCCACTCACTCTGCCAGATCAGAATATCCCACACACTACACTGATGAGGGGCAGGTACCCCGAAACGCAGCGTCTGTAGTTTGGGGTTCTGATCTGGCACAAATCCCTTAGTTATATTAAAAGCTTGGAGGAAAGCGATTATGACTTTGAGGAAGCTGCTTAAATGTGGCACGGGAGTTTCTCAACTTCCTTAGTGAAGTGCAAATTTGCATATATGCAGAATTGAAAGAGAAATTACTGGATGAGTACTTTGCTCACTGATAAGAACAGTGAAACCTCCACTCTTTTGAATAATGTGATGTACAGAGGAAAACAAATAAATTTTGCAGGCAAAAATAATTAGTGACCTGTTGAACAATATAAAATGTTACCGGGTCATATTGACCTGAACAGTACAAGTGTAACAATTGGCTTATAGCAAAAAGTAATTTAAAAAAAACAACACTCATAGTAAGAACCCCTTAAATGAGGAAAGGTCAATTAATGACAAGTTTCAGATCCGCATAATAAAATATCTGCAGGGTCTCAAACTTCATATATATATATATACATATATATATATATATATATATATATATATATATATATATATATATATACACATATATACTAGCTGTAGTACCCGGCTACGCCCGGGTTAATAAATAACTGCTGTTTTCTATAACAAAATAGAATTTGAAGATGTCATATTAATGACCTGTAGGAAAATAGAAGCTGAGCTGGGATTGATTGCTATAGGCAGCCTAATAAATCTCCAGCCAACAGTAAACCCTCCCCCTGGCCGGGCAGTATATGTTACCTCACACATACACATAATAGACAGCTCATGTGACTGACATCTGCCTTTATTCCCTATATGGCACATGTGTTGCACATTGGCTGTTTTTAATCAGTTGTTTATGTTTGGAAAATAAAGATAGCACACATGTGAGGCGAGTTGTGTGAGGTGATTTGTGCACATCTGTGTCTGTCTGTGTAGTGTGTGTGTCCCTGGGGTGTGTATGTGTGTGTCCCTGTGGGGGGTCTGTGTGGTGTGTGTCTCTGTTGTGTGTGTCTCTTTGTGTGGTGTGTGTGTCCATGTGGGGTGAGTGCATGTGTCCCTATAGGGTGTGTATGTGTGTGTGTCCGTGTGGGGGGTGTCTGTGTGGGGTGTGTGTGTATCTGTGTTGTGTGTGTCTCTTTGTGGTGTGTGTTCCTGAGGGGTGAGTGCATGTGTCCCTATAGGGTGTGTATGTGTGTGTGTCCCTGTGGGGGGGTCTGTGTGGTGTGTGTGTGTCTCTTTGTGGTGTGTGTGTCCCTGTGGGGTGAGTGCATGTGTCCCTATAGGGTGTGTATGTGTGTGTGTCACTGTGGGGGGGTCTGTGTGGTGTGTGTGTCTGTGTCATGTGTGTCTCATTGTGGTGTGTGTGTGTGTCCCTGTGGGGTGAGCGCATGTGTCGCTATAGAGTGTGTGTGTGTCCCCTCGGGGGTGTGTGTGTGTCTCTGTGTTGTGTGTGTCTCTTTGTGGTGTGTGTGTGTTTGTTCGGGTGCGTGGTAAGTATCGAATGTTGGGGCTGCACCTTAGCGACTATACACTTGCTGTTACTCTTTGTGTGCGTGTGGTGTGTATACATGTCCCCGTGCGTGGTGAATATCTCATGTTGGGGCCCCACCTTAGTGACTATATGCTGGTATATGCTGTTAGTCTTTGGCACTGTCATTAAGCCCCTCTCATTCACAACTGTCAACTGGTAACTGTCACTTTTTCCCCATTATGTAGATAGGGACAAAATTGTTTGGTGAATTGGAATGCGCGGGGTTAAAAGTTCGCCTCACAACATAGCCTATGACACTCCTGGGGTCCAGACGTGGGACTGTGCAAAATTTTGTCTCTATAGCTGACAGCTGTTGATTTTGCTCCAACTCTTTTCCATTCACTTTTTCCCCATTATGTAGATAGGGGCAAAATTGTTTGGTGAACTGGAACGCGTGGGGTTAAAATTTCGCCTCACAACATAACCTATGACGCTCTCAGGGTCCAGACATGTGACTGTGCAAAATTTTGTCTCTATAGCTGACAGCTGTTGATTTTCCTCCAATATTTTCCATTCACTTTTTCCCCATTATGTAGATATAGGGCCAAAATTGTTTGGTGAACTGGAATGCGCAGGGTTAAAATTTTGCCTCACAACATAGCCTATGACGCTCCCGGGGTCGAGACGTGTGACTGTGCCAAATTTTGTGGCTATAGTTGCGACGGTGTAGATGCCAATCCCGGATATACACACATACACACATTCAGCTTTATATATTAGATATATATTTGATTTTGTTTTACACAGGGATGAGCGGGTACTAAAATACTTGCACTCGGTAGACTCGTAACGAGTAGGTCCTAATACTCATTACTCGTTGCGAGTCTAGCGAGTACAATGTAAGTCAATGGGGAAGCGACCTATAAGGTCTGGCAGCACAGGAAAAACCTGAAATTTCCCATTGCATTGTTTAAAAGCCAGCGGTAAAAAGCCGCTGGCTTTTAAACAATGCTGACAGCTTGCAGAGGCTGTCAACCTGGGAGTTGGGGGCAGCCCGTTGCCGCCTGCTGTATCCGGCTGGATACAAAAAATACAGCGAAGCCCACGTCAAATTTTTTCTGAAAAATCCAAAAAACAATCTGAATGAAAGGGACTGTATCTTTATTAACCCCTCGACCATGGTCGAGGGGTTAATAAAGATGCAATCCCTTTTTAGAGGATTATTTAATGGATTTTTCAGAAAAATTTTGACGTGGGCTTCGCCATATTTTTGTATGCCAGCCGGATACAGCAGGCGGCAACGGGCTACCCCCAACCCCCAGCTGACTATTTGGACCTGCCTGGACATAGAAATACCGGGAAGCCCTTATTTTTTATTATTTCATGAATTTCATGAAATAATAATAAACAAAAATGTGTGGGGCTCCGCGCAATTTCTATGTCCAGCCAGGTCCAGCTAGGCAGCTGGAGGCTAGAATCCGCAGAGCAGGGAGGCCCAAGCTTTCTGGGCACCCCCCGCTGCGAATGGCAGCTCGCAGCCGCCCCAGAAAATGGCACGTTCATTGAAGCGCCATTTTCTGGCGCTGAACCCAACTCTTCCAGGGCCCTGGTGCAATGGCTCACTGGGTAATAAAGGGGTTAGGGCCAGCTTTGTATTATCAGCTGGCCCCAAGCCCAAAATTCATGGCGGTCACGCCAATAGTAGACATTACCGCCATGAATTTCTAGTGAATTTTAAAAAAAAAAACACAACACAGAAAAAATATTTTTATTTGAATGAAAAACAAAAAGACACTTAGGGACTCCAACTTTATTTAAAAAAATCATTTTCCGTCTGCCGTAGTCCAATCCAGGGCTCTTCTTTAGCTCTGCTACATCTCTGGTAGAGAACCTCCACCAGAGATGTAGCAGAGCTGTGCACCCTGGGAAAGTTCATGTGAGTTCATGCAGGCAAGCATGAACTCACATGAACCCTGCAAGCACTGCTACTTCAAATGGACAGCTGACCTGATTCAGCTGTTTATTTGAAAATCCAGGCGGGAAGGTCAAAAATAGAAAACCGGATTGAAAACCGGATTGCCCCGGTCCGGAGCAATCCGGGACCATAGAGCCCCATGTCATGGGGCACCGGATTGTCCAGACTAGAACAATCCGGGAGAATCCAGTTTTCAGTGACAGCGGCTGTGCTTTGCGGCTGCCCGGCCGCGTGCTATCGGCTGGCTCAAGTCGCAAAGACACAGGGAAGAAGACGGCGGGTCTCGCAGAGGACGGTGAGTGAACACCGGCGCTCCCCCCCCCCCCGCTCCCGAATAATAGTGACAGCCTCTGCAAGCTGTCGGCATTGTTTAAAAGCCAGCGGCTTTTTACCGCTGGCTTTTAAACAATGAAATGGGAAATTGCAGGTTTTACCTCTGCTGCCAGACCTTATAGGGTCCAGCAGCAGAGGAATTACATTTCTCTTAATTTACATTGTACTCGTTACTGTGCGAGTAATCGCTAGGATACTCGTAGAGTAACGAGTAGAGAGAGTACCGTACTATTCGCCGAGTAACGAATAGTAACAAGTGTACTCGCTCATCCCTAGTTATACACACTGTTTCTTGCTGTGCTGTGCTGTGTCTGCTCATCTCATAATCTATTTTCTAACTTTGTTTTCATCCTAATTTCATAAAGATTAAAAATTGCTTTAGGCTAGGGTCACTCATAAGCCTTTGGTCCACTTTTCCAATCAGTTTTTTTAAGTTTTTTTTCCCCTAAAACGGATACGTTAACGGATCCATAGGGCTCAATACAAAAAATGTATTGTGAAAAGAGTGCTAAGGAAAACGTGTCCGTTTTTGAAACGGGCACCAAAAATGTTTGAGCCAACGTTTTTATCAGCCGGTAAAAAACGGATCAATTTTATTCATAATGGGGCCCTATGGGAAACGGCTCCGTTAACGCATTGCCATATTGCACACATGCATTAATAGATCCGTTTCCAAACAACTGCTACTGAAGTTGTAAAATATAAATCTTGAGACCTGAGAAAGCCATACAAAGGAGGGGGGTCTAACCCAGGAAGTGTGGACTTCACACAGGAGATTCTGCCTGTGTCGTCACCCATCTAAGATCATGGTACATACTAAACTGTTGCCCATGTGCTCATCAATTATGTAATTCAGGGGCGGAACTACCGTGGTGCAGCTGGTGCAGCTGCACCAGGGCCCCGGCCAGCTAGGGGGCCCCTGAAGGCTCCAGCGGCGGGTCCGTTCCGCTCCCTGACAGGTCGGTGGTAGTGGCCGCAAAAGGAGAAGCAATGGAGGCGGAGGAGGATTCAATATGAGTGAGCCCTGGGGGGGGGGGGTCCGGAGGGGTCCAGAGGGGCCCCCCCTCTCCTGTGAGGAATCACCGCCGCCCCCCTGCCGGGCCCCGCCCCCTGAGCTCTCTCCTGAGATGCAGGGGGGTGTCGGAGCAGCAGGCAGTGTCCCAGCCCAGGATTTATTGAATACTGCTGGGACACTGCGCCTGCACTGACTCCCCTGCGTGCTGGCACTTCCGGGATCAGTGTGTGAGCTCAGCTTGGATAGAGCAGCTGAGCTCCTCCTGACCCGGAAGCGCTGATGCTGCAGAGGTGCCGGCTGCCTGAGGACACTCTGGGAGCAGGACAAGGTAAGCGCCAATGAGCCGAAGACAGCAGGGGTGGGGGAACAGGGGCCACAAGAGGGAAGAAGCAGGGTGAATGGGGGGCACAAGAGGGATGAAGCAGGGTGAATGGGGGGGCACAAGGGGAGAAGCAGGGTGAATGGGGGGGCACAAGAGGGATGAAGCAGGGTGAATGGGGGCACAAGGGGAGAAGCAGGGTGAATGGGGGGGCACAAGAGGGATGCAGCAGGGTGAATGGGGGCACAAGGGGAGAAGCAGGGTGAATGGGGGGGGGCACAAGAGGGATGAAGCAGGGTGAATGGGGGCACAAGAGGGGAGAAGCAGGCAGTATAGGGGGTCACAAGAGGGGAGAAGCAGAGTGAATGGGGGGGGCCACAAGAGAGGAGAAACAGGGAGAATGGGAGGCACAAGAGGGGAGAAGCAGGGTAAATGGGGGGGGGGCACAAGTCTGAGTCCCTTCCTGTAAGTCCTGCATGCATATCTAGACTGTATGTCCCTGGCTGAGTGTGCATGTGTGTGCGCGCCTGGCTGAGTGTGCATGTGTGTGCGTGCCTGGCTGAGTGTGCATGTGTGTGCGTGCCTGGCAGAGTGTGCATATGTGTGCGCGCCTGGCAGAGTGTGCATGTGTGTGCGCGCCTGGCAGAGTGTGCATGTGTGTGCGCGCCTGGCAGAGTGTGCATGTGTGTGCGCGCCTGGCAGAGTGTGCATGTGTGTGCGCGCCTGGCTGAGTGTGTGCGTGGTGGTGTGGGGGGGGGCCCCGAAAAATTTCTTGCACCAGGGCCCACTACAGTCTGGGTCCGCCCCTGATGTAATTGGACAACATGCTACCCACAAGTAATGTGTCCTTATCTTTGTTCCACCCGCACAGATCTCTGACTCCAAGCTAAGTGAGAGGGACAGTCCAACGGACAAATCATCATCAGACTCGTCTGTAAGTAGCCCATACATACTGTGTTTATGTGTAAACAATTGACTCATAAATGTCTGCACATGTAAAGTCTTGTGTAGTATTTGCATACCTAATTCCATGTTTCCACATATATTTACAGATATGTGGTTGTTCTGTTCCCATATGACAGCATGTGTGCTACTCCCCAAAGTAACACCAGCATGCGACATTCGTTAAGTGTCCTGCTGTTTTTTTAATGTGATGTCATGGTCCCTCAGCGAGACAATCTGCTGGATGCTATACGGACATGATGGCAAATGATTCCATTCTGCATTTGGGCTTAAGAAGTTCAAAAATGTAAACTCGTGTAATCTCCAAATTTGTGCATGTAAACAAACACGTGTGTTTGAAGTGAACTTGTCATGTATTTTGTTAGGCCCCCTGGCACCGCTTCCCAGCTCACCTCTCCCGGTCGGCATCTCCTGCTCCTCTGCCGACCGGACGTCCGGCTTCCAGACGTGCTGTGTCTCTGAGCCGTCACCATGTTCCCTTCCTGTCAGCTGACCGCCGGGTTCGCATATGAGCACATTACTATGGTCATTTTCATGAGCCTACTCAGCGGCACGCTAGGTGTATTCCTTCCCTGTGACTCTAGGGGCCGGGAAGGTCCAACCTGACACTCCCTTTGACCAATAGTTGCTCTTCCCATGGTATATCAGGCCACCTCCTCTGATGGGAGGTGCCTGATTATTAAGTCAGTTTGCTTCTGTCTTGCTGACTGTTGGTCAGGCCTTCCTTGTGCTCTGTGTCCTGGAACCCTTGTTGTGCTCCTTCCCAGTAGCACCATTCCTGTCCTCCAGCCTTGTACTCTGTTTCCTGGAACCCATGCTGTGCTCTTGCCCAGTAGCACCCTTCCTGGTCTCCTAGCCTTGTGCCCTGTTACCTGGAATACTTCTCTATTCCTTAGTATAGGCTAACCTTACGAGCCGCCCCCTGGTACTAGCTGCTGTGGTATTTAGACCCCCTGGGCTTGCCCCTGACAATCCCTGTATAGGGGTTGGGTAAACTAGGATCAGCTCACCCAGGGGAGTTCGGTACCATGGCCCAGTGGGTCCACTCTAGGGCGCCTTCCCCGGAAGTGTGACATATTTCATCATGTGGTGTTCCCTGCACCCATTCAATGTTGTTCCCCCTCACAAAGCCTCATGCTGTGTGTTTCATGTGGCGTGCTCCATATGTACCTTTACCAATGGCATTAAGACACACATGTTTGTGTGTCTTCCCAAATTTAGTATATAGTTGAATTGTGACGAACGTCTCAGGATCCGCGCTGCTGAATGAATGAAACCAGAAACTGGAACACTGGTTTCAATGGGTGTTCCTTATTCCTACTCGTTTCAGAGCGTTACCATGCTCCTTCTTCATGGACCTGAATAAAGAACACCCGTTGAAACCAGTATTCCAATTTCTGGTTTCATTCATTCAGCAGCGTGGATCCTGAGACACTTCGTCCCAATAAAACTATTTTTCGCCACGTCGATCATGGATGTGTGGGTCCTGCAGCAGCTGTATCCAGGCGCGCATACCTGTTGTGTGTAACACAACTTTTTCTGGTGAGCAGCTTTCAATCAGGTTCTTGCCGATATCTGTAAGGAGATAAGACCCTATTTGCTCATTGTCCCACCCCCTATAGACAAATTTAGTATATGGTAGCTTACCAAAAAGGTCTTATTGGCCCTCTTCATCATGAATGGCGACACATGCCAAAATACACTTTACTACACAGTACTGGGGCGTATGTTTGTTGTTATGTGTATGTTAATGCTTCTCCATATGTGGTCATGTATGGGCCCACAGTGATGTAGTCATTTGCAACTGCAGACTTCTTCATCCTCCACTTCCGAGTCCAGTGGCAGAGAGGCCAAAAGAGTAAGTTACTTGTGTGTCATAACTTACAACTAGTGTGATTTGCCCGTAGCCTGCTGCAGGACAGTAACTTGGCCCACATATATGTGAGCCCATTACTTTCACATTTTTGTTGTGGTTTTGTGATGTCAATTAAATTTACGCACAATGTTGACGATGAACAGTTGTGGTGTACGTAGATGTTGGTGTGGCCAACCATATGTGTGGTGTGTGGTGTGCTTTTAATGTGTTAATGATCAAGATGTGTTGATTTTGTTTTGTGGTTTTAATCTGTAAACACCATCTCTCTCTCTCTGACCCTTGAACAAAACTCAACCTACAGCACAAGAAAAGCAAGAAAAAAAGGCCAAGGCTTCACAGAAGAAGAGAAAACACGCCAAGGCAGGCACATCCACACAGAAGGTATGTTCTTTCACTAAGTGTGTGTGGCCATGTGTCACAGATATGGGGCCATGTGTGTTTCAGATCCTGTGGTCTACATATCTTGTTTTTTAACACACCCAGGGCCATGCCAAGGTAACCACACAGCTGAAAACCAGCCAGGCTGCCAAAGGGAAAAAGACATCTGCTGTAACTCCAGAGGTAATGCAACATATGTTGGTTCGCTTTGTAGTCATCATCTTACTAAACAGCCTTCAACACATGTAGTTTGTATTTGACAGCACACACATGTGGTTGTTTATGTTGAACATGGCAAACCACCTTCCGTTGCATATGTGTGTGCCTCAGCATTTTGCCACACAGCACTATGTTGGCCTAATAATTATTTTCAAAACACTCTAGGCCTCTAGTCAACCTGCTGGTAGGAAAGCGAGTAGAAAGTTTGCCAGACTCAAAATCGCCAACCAGGTCCTCATTCACCTCGTAGAGAAGCAGCCCTCCCTCTGGGATCAGGGACATGAGGACTACAAAAATGTGCTGGTCACTCGGGACGTTTGGCATGACATCTTCCAGACGATGTTTCCCAGGTTCCATTCTGTTGACTCTCAAGAGCAAGAATATATTGGTAAAGTCACATTCCGCCACACATACATGTCTGTTTGGACAAATAAATTTGTATGCTTCTAAGCTCTCATACATGTTTCCTCTTTTGTTATGTGTTTGCCATGCAATATAGAAGAAAAGGTGCAACTGAGTTGGTGTTCATGTCTGGGACGTGCGGAAGATTGATGATTTTAGGAGTGGCTCAGCTGCATGCCCTCCAACAATCTATCGACACCTTGACCAACTCATGTTCCTACAAAAGACAATTTCCGGACGGATGTAAGTTTTGACACATATGCAGCACACAAGTCACTGAATGTATGTATGTTCATTTAAGGTAACTGGATATCTCAATTCCTCCACAAGCAGAACTCACACAAACGCAGCGATGGATGTGCCAGACATTGAGGACAGCAGTGGTGAAGTTCCTCACAGGCAGCCCACTGACCCTGCTGCTCTGCCTTTGGAGGCAAGGCAGATTCCCGTGTCTGGCCAAACTGTTGAAGCCACTGCCACAACTAGTGTCCCAACATGTACGCCACCTCCTTCCCGACACACCTGACCTCGTAAAAAATCACTCATCCGAGACAAGGCTGACAACATAATTGTTGAGAGTTTACAGAGGCTCCATGATAGTGTGCGTGAAAATCGTCATGGAGCAAAAAATCGTCAACATGGGCAGCAAGGATTCTGTGGGGCCAGGGCATGACTGGATGAATTATTTCTGCTTGTATGTCCCTGACCTACTCGAACTGTCACCACATGACCGCTTAGTATTTAAGGGGGAGTTCAACAACCTCATGCAGAAGTTCTGCGTAAAGTACCCCATAAACGTCACACTTGTTTTGTGATGAGGTGTTGGGTGAGGGTGACTAATGTGATCAGTCTAGGGGCACCATGACTCCAAAATGCGTGGCATGTTGCCACATACCTTTATGGAATCACATATAATTTTTTTTTGTGTTTCCAACATCTCTTAGTTGTTATGTAAGGCAAAGCATGTTATGTTGGCACCATCATTGCTCTGTTTGAGCCAATTTATATTTTGGATACTTGATGTGAGGCCATTAAATTGTTTCTTTGCCATTCTAAAAAACAGTTGTATATTTTGGATACTTGATGTGAGGCCATTAAATTGTTTCTTTGCCATTCTAAAAAACAGTTGTACACTCATTCTTTGGTTAACAACACTAGTTTAACTAATATAATGTCTCTAATGTAATGTCTGCATCTGTAGAATGCCAAGCTTATGTTGCCTTGGCCCGTAGGATGCTGCCCAGCAATGTCCTTACGCTAATTGCGTACTATACCACACGCTGCTCACTGACAGGAGCCGCCAGCTTTTATGAATGATTTTGAAATGTCGACAAATAGCGGCTGGCCAGAAATATAGGGATTAACCCATGAACTGCCAATGAAGTTAGGCAGCATGTCTCTAGGGAGTGTGGACACTCCCTGGAGACATGTTGCCAACATATAAAAAACACATTAACCCTTCATTCACAGGGTTAATAGCCGCATATGCAGCATTTGTGCTGATATGCCGCACAGATGCTGCATATGCAGTTTTAACCCCGAAAATTAGAAAGAGGTGCCCAGCAGCTGGGTGTTTAATAATCATCTTGCACTGCTGACACAGCGGTGCAAGATGATTGATTACTGTACCAGGAAAGCGGTAATTTTAAACTCGCCAGCTTTTACAGCTGGCAAGTTTAAAGTGATTTTGCCAGCACACTTGTGCAAATATCGCACAGTGTGCTGTATGGGGGCGGGATTTTCTCGTCCCCATAAACTTTAATTGCCCTCATGCACGTCAGAATCACGTGCAGTCGTATCATGCTGCGACTGCATTTGCTTCTTACTCGCAACGTGAGATGAGTACGGGGGACTCGCACCAGTGTGTCCTGCCTGATAGGGAAACACTGGTCCAAGTGCAATGCGAGTTTCCCTTGCATTGCACTCGTGTGAGTCCCTCGCACAGTGTGCCTTCCGCCTTAACCCAATTCAGAATTAACCTAATGCAGCATGCTGCGACTGCACTCGCTTTTTACTCGCAACGCGAGTTGAGTATGGGGGACTCGCACCAGTGTGTCCTTCCTGATAGGTCCTTCAGCCTTAACCCAATTCTTCCAACACATGTCATCATGGACACACCAAGCTACAATGTGAGCACAAGACACATAATTAATTACTTGCTAAGACTTCTTGGGGTAAAATTTTAATGTTTCAATCCAAAATGACCAATGTCTTACACAAATTTACACATATTTATTACACACAAAGCAAAACACTGTTGACTAAAGGATGGAGTAGGCAAACCAAATAGAAATAAAACAAAGCAGCTATTGTGATTACACTCACCAACATTACGGAAAAAGGTATACTTAAGGAACAGTATGACGTCCAACATCACTCATAAAGTAATTTGAAAATTGGTCCCTGACATTCATGGCGGCAAGAGGTGCCCGCACATTGGGCTGTTGGAACGGCAATAATGATATGGACCACTGATTGGGATCAACATTTGTGGGATCTTAATCAATAACAAAATTATGCAGACATACGCACGCTTTCACAACGCTGTCTCCTTTATGTGGGTGTAGCTAAATGGTCATCAAAAGCACACGGCACTTTGCTGCCAGTATGCAAAACGCACACTCAACATACTGCCGTGCCCGGCTTAACCTCATATTGAAGTTACGTCGGGCAGGCGTGAGTCTGCGGCTGGCATACGACTTCATAAGATTTACGTGAAGCTGGAACGCCTCATCTGCCACCACTACATGAGGCACACAGGGTGAGCTCGTGCTAGGCAAAGGACAGGCTTGTGGGATATTGAAGCGGCCACTATAAAGGGCTCAGCCCATCAAACTGTCCTTGAAAACCCGAGAGTCATTTGTCCGGCCATATGCGACAATGTCAATGGCTACGAACCTGGCCCTTGAGTCCGCAATTGCCATGAGGACCATAGAAAAATAGCGCTTATAGTTAAAATACAGGGAGGCACTGTGTGGGGGCTTGTGAATTCTGATGTGTTTCCCATCCAGCACTCCGACGCAGTTTGGAAACTGGGCGTTTTCCTCAAATAACACTGTACTTTCCATCCCTGTGTGCCTGTTGGGTTGTGGCATTACCAAAGGCTGCAGCTTAGAACACAACACCTCACAGGTCTCCGGAATGAACTTGGTGATGGTGGACCGGCCAATTCTGAATTGATAATGCAGGGAAGCATACAACTCCCCTGTTACAAGGAACCTGTGGAAGAGCAAACCAAAAAACTTAGTATGGTGAAAAAACAATTCCACCAAACAAGAACAACACAATACAGTTTGGTCTATGAAACATATCCAACATGCATGCTAAGGTTTACACCAAATAAACATGGATTGTAATTATGGGCTCAAAACACAACCATTGCTAGAATCAATTTTTGTGGGAATGTCACTTGATTTGTCATATGCCAGCAGCATCATACCAATTCCACTGTCTGAGACATTCAGCAAGAAGCAACACTCATGTACACTGCTAGACACATGCACACTGTTAGATGTTGCTTGGCCCTGGCCATTTTTACAGGTTAATGCACACACTATGTGAGCAGCATCAGCGTGTAGTTCGCCAGCCAGGCAAGCATGTGAAATCTCCCTCTGACACCCAGTTCACTCAGTCATGTGGTGGCCAGGGCTAACCTCGGATGACAAAGCTCTGCAATGTGCTTAATAAACCCATGGTAAACCTGCTGACAAGTGGAGTTGCTGGTTGCTAAACCCTCTTTATTGGCTCTGTTGGACAGCTGATCTTGTATTTGAGAATGATGTGCGTGCAGCGCACATTGTTGCTGTAGTTGCAGGGTCATCGATATGTGTAACTGGCCCTTGACTATAAAACGCAGAAAAGAAGGAATGACAAGCATACTATAATGTCATGTAAGGATAATGAGATGAAAGGAAAAATCAGTTTACCAACCACACAATTATGTTAAATACCCTTTCCTACACTCTAAACACCAAAATTAGCCTAACAAGCCCATCCACTAACACAGCACATCACACAAGATTGTCCGTACACACAGTAATGACACATTATGAAGCCTCAAAAAGCCATGGACAACCCACCCCATAATAAAGATCACGGGAGGAAAAACACATTCTGGAAACACATGTGTTGTGTGTGGTCAGGCAAGAACGCAGCAGGGCAAACACACTTACCTCAGTGTAACCACCAGTCTCTCCACTGGGGAAATGGCCGGACACCACCGCATGTCCTGCCGGGTGATGTGTGGGCCCACCAGGTCCAGCAGCTGATCAAAAACCTCCACAGACATCCTGAGGTAATTGTGGAATTTAAGCGGAAACAGGCGGAGTTGTGGGAAAAGCACATGAAAGGCACTATGCTGGGGCCGCAACAAGTTGACCTCATGAATCCAGACTCTTGAACAGCATGCTTGTCACAACTGGCAGCACCGCGCAGCCACGTATCGTAGCTGAAGGAGGACATCAATCTCCAAATCACGATCCATGAGGACAGCAGTAACGTGCCTGATACAAAGTATGCAAAAGGAAGGTGGTCACACCCCATAATTAGCAGACCTTTTTATTGGCTGAGGGGTGTGGCAACTAATGAATATTTATGGAGTGACCATAATACTTGAGGTAATTTTACACAAAAAAACGGATACGTTAACGGATGGTACACAGCACCATCCGCTAACAGATACGTTTTTGAAACGCATACAAAGGTCTCCAACAGCCAAATAGTAGCCTTAAAAAATGGATCCATTTTTAAAAACACTTATAATGGATTGCTATGTGTGACCCTAGCCTTATTGGAGCATTATGACTACAATTGTTTGTAAATAGGTTTAGAATTAGAATGTAGTTATCCATACACACATGCTCTTGGATTTACATAGTGATATTTACTCTGGTAATATCAAGAACCCAAGGGATCATTGGCTTATGACAGTGGTACGAGAAAGACTCCATTCTCGAGAAATATGCAGGTCCCATTGTTGGTACCACCATCTAAAATACATTTATGGCTTACCTTGTGGATGTGTGATTTATGTACAACATGGGAATACCCCTTTAAGAAACAGTATCAAAGTTGTAATAGGAATTTATGCTGCATCCACCTTGTGTAATAAAGGTGGATTATAACTCAGACCTCCCTCTTTACTGTTAAGCATTGTTGGGTAATACATTCTTACAGTAGTATTGGATTTTATTGATGAGTTTATATTATAGCAAAGAATTCACTATTCATGATGTCACAGAACAATTATCCATTGCTAAGTGACCAGAAAATCAATGGCAAACGACCTAGCAAAAGAGATTTTTATAGCTTTATGAATAAGCTGTTCGTCTGACTTTCATTAGGTAATTAGCAGTTTCTATGAATAGAAAAGACCTTACACATCTCATAAATATTGCAGGTCACAGGCAGAAAACAACTACCAAGGAGCAAAAATGGACTACTAACTAGGAACAAAATCAGCATGATATCTTACTTTATAGTACATGAACCCATTGTAGTCCAGTGTTTTATTCACAACTTTTTGATACTGTGGTGGATGATATACACACCCATTGTTTTTAGATGCTTCACGGTACCGTCACACGCAGCAATATGGCTTCCATATCGCCAGCAATTTGACGTGAGCGCGCACGTTTTGGGAACTTTTTTGCACATCGCCGTCGCCTTGTCACACATAGAGATCTCACCTGCGTACTACGGCGATCCTGCATTCCGGAAATCACCTGCAGAAGACCGAAAGCTATTTCCCTTTTCCACATCGCCGCGTCACACGCTACCATCTCATCAGCGATGTGGGCGTAGAGTGTAAGTACGGCGAGGAGACAGGCGTGCCAGAGTGTTAGTCACCGCGACCCTACCACTCCAATTGGCCGACACAACTGCGTTCCCACGGCCAGCCAAGAAAAACGCAGGAGCGCCCACCAATCGCTGCAGATGGGGCGAGACAAACAGAACGCTCAGGCACGCCTCTGGAATTTCCTCCAGATGGTCTGAGCTCGCTTTCTACATCGCTATTGCCCTGACACACACCAAGATGCACAGAAATCGCCTGGTGGTTATCGACTGATTTCACTGCAGTGCAGGACGATCAGGCGACGCTCCACTGGCGATTTGTAGATGTAAAATCGCCTTGTCTCACGCCACTACGCACAGGCGATGTGGTTTCCACATCGCCGAATTATGGAATTGCCAAAGAAATGGCCGGCGATATTGTCGCGTGTGACGGTACCTTTAAAGATATGGTTCACTACATTGCATAGTGTCCACATTGATTTAAAGCAGCTAAACAAGACTTTTCCCAAATACATTGTGTTATGAATTCTGCCTGTAAGCAGAGTTATACCTGTCTGCTCATCCCAATCACGTTACCCCTCCTGCTGGATTGACCTCTGATGTTCGGTGTCATGTTAACCTCTTAAGTCACTTTGCAGCTTAATGACCAGACCGTTTTTTCCAATTCTGACCAGTGTCCCTTTATGAGGTAATATCTCTGGAATGCTTCAATGAATCCTAGCGATTCTGAGACTGTTTTTTCATGACTTATTGGGCTTCATGATAGTGGTAAATTTTTGACGATATTTTTTGCGTTTATTTGTGGAAAAATCGTAAATTTGGCAAAAATGTATAAAATTGAGAAATTTCCAAGTTTTTAATTGTTATTCTGTTACACCAGAGAGTTATATCACACAAAATAGTTAATAAATAACATTCCCCACATACCGTATATACTCGTGTATAAGCCGACTTTTTCAGCCCAAAAATTGGGCTGAAAAGTCCCCCCCTCGGCTTATACACGAGTCATATACGAGTCATATAAGTGGGGGCTGTGTCCGGGAGCAGGAGGAGGCTGGAGGAGGTGGGGGAAGGCTGCAATATGAGCGGCTCGTGATGAGGAGCCGCTCATAACTTATTCATGATATGCACTGCATCCCCCGCCCATCCGCGGGGGGAGCAGTGCATATCCCATTACAGCCCCCCACGGGGTATACAGCCCCCCACCCCCATTCCCTCACAGTATGGCGCCCCCCCCCCTGCATGCTGCCGCTGCTGTACACTAAATACAGTGTTATTATCTCACCGGCCGGTCTCAGTGAATCCTCCTCCCTCCTCCCTGCGTGTCATGTGACCGGGGCTCACGCCGATGACGTCACCGGCCGGTCACATGACACGCAGCCTCGCAGGGAGGAGGGAGGATTCACTGAGACCGGCCCGGTGAGATAATAACACTGTATTTAGTGTACAGCAGCGGCAGCAGCAGCATGGAGGGGGGCGCCATACCCTGAGCCTGGGGGCCTGTGCCCCCCCCCTGAGAGGCTGGGGGCCTGTGCCCCCACTGAGAGGCTGGGGGCCTGTGCCCACCCTGAGAGGCTGGGGGCCTGTGCCCACCCTGAGAGGCTGGGGGCCTGTGCCCCCCCTGAGAGGATGGGGGCCTGTGCGCCCTGTGCCCCCCCTGAGCGGCTGGGGGCTGCCTGTGCCCCCCCCTGAGAGGCTGGGGGTCTGTGCACCCCCCTGAGAGGCTGGGGGCCTGTGCACCCCCCTGAGAGGCTGGGGGCCTGTGCACCCCCCTGAGAGGCTGGGGGCCTGTGCCCACCCTGAGAGGCTGGGGGCCTGTGCCCACCCTGAGAGGCTGGGGGCCTGTGCCCACCCTGAGAGGCTGGGGGCCTGTGCCCACCCTGAGAGGCTGGGGGCCTGTGCCCCCCCCTGAGAGGCTGGGGGCCTGTGCCCCCCCCTGAGAGGCTGGGGGCCTGTGACCCCCTGAGAGGCTGGGGGCCTGTGCGCCCTGTGCCCCCCCTGAGCGGCTGGGGGCCTGTGCCCCCCCTGAGAGGCTGGGGGCCTGTGCCCCCCCTGAGAGGCTGGGGGCCTGTGCACCCTGTGCACCCCCCTGAGAGGCTGGGGGCCTGTGCCCCCCCTGAGAGGCTGGGGGCCTGTGCCCACCCTGAGAGGCTGGGGGCCTGTGCCCACCCTGAGAGGCTGGGGGCCTGTGCCCACCCTGAGAGGCTGGGGGCCTGTGCCCACCCTGAGAGGCTGGGGGCCTGTGCCCCCCCCTGAGAGGCTGGGGGCCTGTGCCCCCCCCTGAGAGGCTGGGGGCCTGTGACCCCCTGAGAGGCTGGGGGCCTGTGCGCCCTGTGCCCCCCCTGAGCGGCTGGGGGCCTGTGCCCCCCCTGAGAGGCTGGGGGCCTGTGCCCCCCCTGAGAGGCTGGGGGCCTGTGCCCCCCCTGAGAGGCTGGGGGCTTGTGCCCCCCCTGAGAGGCTGGGGGCCTGTGCACCCCCCTGAGAGGCTGGGGGCCTGTGCACCCTGTGCACCCCCCTGAGAGGCTGGGGGCCTGTGCACCCCCCTGAGAGGCTGGGGGCCTGTGCACCCTGTGCACCCCCCTGAGAGGCTGGGGGCCTGTGCACCCCCCTGAGAGGCTGGGGGCCTGTGCACCCCCCTGAGAGGCTGGGGGCCTGTGCACCCAGTGCACCCCCCTGAGAGGCTGGGGGCCTGTGCACCCCCCTGAGAGGCTGGGGGCCTGTGGACCCTGTGCACCCCCCTGAGAGGCTGGGGGCCTGTGCACCCCCCTGAGAGGCTGGGGGCCTGTGCACCCTGTGCACCCCCCTGAGAGGCTGGGGGCCTGTGCACCCTGTGCCCCCCCCTGAGAGGCTGGGGGCCTGTGCACCCTGTGCCCCCCCCCCTGAGAGCCTGGGGGCCTGTGCACCCTGTGCCCCCCCCTGAGAGCCTGGGGGCCTGTGCACCCTGTGCCCCCCCTGAGAGCCTGGGGGCCTGTGCACCCTGTGCACCCTGTGCCCCCCCCGAGAGCCTGGGGGCCTGTGCCCCGAGAGCCTGGGGGCCTGTGCCCCCTGTGCCTGGGGGCCTGTGCCCCCTGTGCCTGGGGGCCTGTGCCTCCAGTGCCTGGGGGCCTGTGCCTGGGGGCCTGTGCCCCCTGTGCCTGGGGGCCTGTGCCCCCTGTGCCTGGGGGCCTGTGCACCCTGTGCCTGGGGGCCTGTATACCCTGTGCTGGAGTCCACCCTCGGCTTATACGCGAGTCAATAAATTTTCCCAGTTTTTGGGGGGCAAAAGTAGGGGGGTCGGCTTATACACGGGTCGGCTTATACACGAGTATATACGGTATCTACTTTACACCAGCACAATTTTGGAAACAAAATTTCTTCTTTGTTACGAAGTTGGAAAGGTTCATCAGCAATTTTTCATTTTTCCAACAAAATTTACAAAGCCACTTTTTTTCGTGACCACATCACATTTGAAAGCACTTTGAGGGGCCGATGTGAAAGAAAAAACCCAAAAGTGACACTATTCCAAAAACTGCACCCCTCAGACTACTTAAAACCATATTCATAAAGAGTATTAACCCTTCAGGTGCTTCACAGGAACTAAAGCACAGTGGAAGGAAAAAATTTACATTTTACTTTTTCCAACAAAAATGTTGCTTTACCCTCAAATTTTGCATTTTCACAAGAGAAACAGGAGCAAATGGACCATAAAAGTTGTTGGGCAATTTCTCCTGAGTATACTGATACCTCATATGTTGTGAAAACCACTGTTTGGGTGCACGGTAGGGCTTGAAAGAGAAGGAGCACCATTTGACACTCCAAGCGGAAAATTAGCTGAAATCTTTAGTGAACACCATGTCGCATTTGGAGGTTCCCTGATGTGCCTAAACAATGGAGGTCCCCCACAAGTGAAATTTTGCACTGATGATATAGGGCTATGCTGTATTTTTGGTCACCAGCACAGGTAGAATAAGCAGGTACAGGTTGGCACCCACCCCTAGCTGCCTTGTTTTACCTTGCTAGTAATCAAAATACAGCAGAGCCCTTTTTTTTTAATTTTTGAAATAATTAAAAAAAAAAAAGAAAAAAAAACAACATGGGCTTCGCCATATTTTTACTTTCCGGCCAGGTACAACTAGGCAGCTATGGGCTGCCACCCACCCCTATCTGTAGCTGCTTAGTTGTACCTGGTTGGTAACAAAGATACAGCGGAGCCCTTTTTTTTATTATTATTTTTTTAAATAAGTCTTAAAAAAATGATGTGGGCTTTGCCGTATTTTTAGTTTCCAGCCAGGTACAACCAAGCATTCTGGGCCCCCCATACTGCAAATTACAGCCCGTAGCTGCCCCAGGAAATGGCGCATTCATTAGAAGCCCCATTTCCTGGTACTGTACCCAGACTCTTCCAGTTGCTCTGGTAGCGGTGGCAAACTGGGTAATAACGCGGTTAATGCCAGCTTTGTATTGGCAGCTGGCACTAAGCCCAAGGTTCATAATGTTGGGCCAATGTTAGACCCGGCCATTAGGAATGGTAAATGGTAAACAAGACACAACACACCATTAAAAAATCATTTTATTATAACAAAAAACACAAACACATATTTGGACTACATCTTTATTACCCCCCATGCCCTCCGACGTCCCAAACGATGGTCCCACGATGGTCAGTCACCTCCAGAGACTGCAGCAAAGGATAAAGGGTCCTTTAACTGCAGTCTCTGGGGTCACACTGATGCAGCACTGTATGGCAATGATTTGCCATACAGTGCAGCTGTCAGTGCTGCAAACCCAAGTCCCAGAGATCACATAATCTCTGAGTCTTGGGTCAGGTTACCAGATGTTGCCATGGCAACCTCAGATTGCCATGGCAACCTCTGATTACCATAGTGATTGACCAATCGCAATTATATTATCATGGGCTGATCACCATGGGGAGAGGAGAGTGACCCTGCCCACCCTCTCCCCGAACCCTAAATGCTGTGATCGTAAGATCACAGCACTTAGGGGGCGACACAGAGCCAGGGACAGCGACCACAAAGTGATCACTGCCCCTGGCTGTAAGATCGCTCTTCTCAGCCTCAACTCCTCCATGCAGGGAATGAGGCTGAGAGGAGTGGGGCAGAGCCGGCGGGGCAGATTGACTGACTGATCACATCGCTGTGAGTGTGGGGACCATTAAATAGGGTACCCACACCTCTGACCCTTAGCTGTCACTGACAGCTGTTAGAATTGAACTGTCACTGTTTGTTTACAAGAAGTGACAGTTCAAAGCCATGACAAGTTTAGCCGTCATGGTACGGGAACTGACACCTTTCCATGACGGCTAAACTTGTCATTGGTCATAATGGGGTAAGTAAGGAGACCCGGCATCACCGAGGTGGGACCCATTCTCCTTGAGTGACAGAGCTGTGAGCGGAGCTTCACTGGACGTCAGTACAGTATCACGGCGCTCTGTGAATGAAAGCAGTGATGAGAGAGGTGCAGAAATACACATGATGTGCAAGGACCTGTAGTGATGTCATGACCCTGTGACTGCAATGGACAGGGCTAAGCCTTCACTTCAGGCCTGCTTAGCTCCACCCATTATGATCACATGGTTGTGACATCCCCATAGGTCCTTAAGCAACAGTATGACCCAGTTTCCCTGACTGACAAGCAGCATTATTGCACCCTGTAAATAAAAGCAGTGAAGGAGAGAGTGCCACATTGCTGGACGGTGAAGCTATGCCCATAGCCCAGTCAGGGAGACCGGGTTACATCTTGGTGATGCTGGGTCATCCATAATTCCCCTGTACTATATGACTATTAGATGTTCAAACTGGATACATGGCATAAACTGTTGCTCTACCATTTGAAGGAGCTGGCCTACACTGCCACTAGTGTTTTTATCAGGGTAGGTTTTTAGTGCTAGCCAGGGGATAATAACTTATAGGCACATCTGCCTGTTAACTAAAAATGCTGACAGGCTGATGATGTGCCTCAGGGCCATGGGGTACTCGGAACTGGGCTTTAATACTTCCGGGGAGCCACGGGGGTCGATACCTGGATCAGTGACTCTGTGAATCAAATAAAAGTTTGGGGATTGTAGTTTTGGGAATGGTTGTCATGACGGCACAAGTGATGTTTGGCTATTGAGGGCTGATACTGCAGTGCGGGACCTCTGGAGATGATGGGATCGCAGCTATGATGGTATAGCTTGCCATGTCTGGAGCAGTTCCCCAGGACAACCGGTATAGTCTATGGCGGTGGTAGGCCATTGGAGTTCAGGACTGAGGGCGCAGAAGAACCAACAAACACACAGTATGTAATCTCCTTTACCTTTACTGGTATTTGCAAGTTGAAACCAGGGTACTGTCCACAGGAGCTGTTAGGAATCTGGGTGGCCTGGAAGCAAGTTGGGGGATCTCCTCACCTCGTGAGTTCTGAGGCCTCCATGCTACGCGTCTTGGTGCTGGTCCTGGCTACCTGTAGCTGAGCTGCGACCCTCTCTTAGTGCTGGAAAGTCTCTCACCCATATGGCAGGTAGCTTGAGCCCTTCCCGGGCACCACTCCTGAAGTAACAGGCCCTGAGCTCTCCGATGCTGCTATGCCTCCAGGTGCTTTGCTGTGGCTGGGTGATGTGAAATCTTTCATCCTCCGGTTTTGGCTGCTGGGTCTGGAGTACCCTCACAACCTCAGACTCTGGTGTCCATTTCTGGCGCTCTCCTCTGGGGTGAGCCGGATCATTGGCTCCACTCCCCAGGCCAGCTCTTCTCCTTCCTTAGACCCTCTCCTGCGAGTCCCTCACGCTTGCTGTTCCTCACTCTACTCTGCCTGGGATGAGCTTAGCACTGCTCCAGTCCACAGGTCATCTTCACAGTCCTCCTATGAACTGAGTTGCCTGGTTCTTCCTCAGAACTGCTCCGTGCTGAACTGACTAACCCCTCTTTCAGGTCAGAATTTATAGGGAAGCTCCCCTGAGCCCGGATTTCAGCGCTCCTCCTTCTGGTCTGGAGTCAGGAAAAGTGTTGCATGCTGTGGGCTTACCTGGTGTGTACACCCCTTCTTGCTTACAAGCATGACATCACCTCCCGAGGGAGGCAATGCCACTGTGGCAACTGGACTCTCGGGTGCCACACTGACTCTTATCTAAATGAGCAAGGCCTCGATTGGCTCAGACTTCTCAACCACAATGAATAAAACAAAGAAGAAGAAAGAGCCAGTCTCCGTATCCCACGCAGACCAATAACCGTCAAGCTGGTATTGGTCGTTTATTATCACCAACGCGTTTCACAGCAGGACCTGCTGCTTCAACAGGACAAACCCTGATGAAGCAGCAGGTCCTGCTGTGAAACGCATTGGTGATAATAAAGAAACGAACAATACCAGCTTGACGGTTATTGGTCTGTGCGGGACACGGAGCCTGGCCCTTTCTTCTTCTTTGTCTTTTCCTTACAAGCGAGGCACCCGCAACGGCCACCATTCCAAGGTCTCTACAGTTGGTTGTGACTCACACAACTGAAAAAGGTGAGTCTGACCATTGAGGGGCAAAAAAAAAAATTTTCTTTTAAAAAGGATATCATAAGACCCTATGTGCACTCCCTCTCCTTTCTTTGGATGACAGCAGCTGAACATAAAGTCAAATCATAGTTGCCTTTTCGTTTTCTGGTATATTCCCATGCACCTCTTCCCACCCCAAAAACGATATACAGTTCATGGTTTTTTTTTTTTTCTTCTTCTTCTTCTCCTCCTCTTACAACATATCAACAGAGTTATCATGTAGCTCTTGATCCAAATATTTGGAGGGCCAGCAGGCAGCCATTGCTTATTAATTTTGGAGGGCCCGCAGGCGGCTCTCACTCAAATGATCTATCTGTAATGTGTAATACATGGGATGCAGCTGTGGTGTGTTAAAAAGAATACGTAGACATCGCCGATGAAAGCAACTCTGATGTTGGAACATCTGCAATTTGTAAACATTTTGCACATGTCCATAGAGTCCACACATCAATGATATTTTCGGGCAGCGTTCAAGGGTTTTTTTCAGGCATTGCTTAGTGCACATGGGTCCGGCTTATGGGTTCTGTGAGAGACAGGCGGGTCTAGGACCCACATACCTCACCGCTGGGTGTGGTTACAGGCCATAAACTGGAGCCTGGTATTTAGCACGGGCTTTTTTTTGTATGTGTGTGTGGTCTCCAGGCCTAGCTGGATGCTGGTGACTTACCAACCTGTGTGAACGCATGTAGGTGACACCTGAGACGGTGCGCTATAAAAGAGTGTTCCTTTCCGTTTGTTTTGCCCTGCACGTAAGGCTGCTAGTTCCGCATTTGTTTTGTGATTGGTTGATGGAGTGAATAAACTGTTTTGACCTATAGTTTGTGAAGACGCTGTCTCTTGTTGCTTCCTGATGCCCGCAAGCGAGTCGCCCTATCACACCACATACACCTTGTCCTTCCAGTTCGAACAAAGTTTTCCTGGATCTCCTTTATCACGTTTGTTTCTGACTAGCACCCAACTTCCAGGTATTAATTCCGCTCCATGATATTTCTGATCATAGTATTCTTTGCTCTTGCTTTGCCCTTCTATGGCTACTTTTGATGCTATGTTGTATGCGTCTGCCATACGTTCCTTCCATTTCTGAACATAATCTTATAAGACTCTGAAATTGGAGTATCGAACATTATATCAATTGGTAGTTTTGGAGATGAACCAAGCAACAGGAAAAATGGTGACTCATCTGTTGCTTCACTCTTGGTACATGCACCACTTTTGATACAGAATTCTTCCAATCCTTCTTCTTGTCAGCTGTTAACGTTCTCAACATTGACAGTAATGTACGGTTGAAACGTTCCACTTGTCCATTATCTTCAGGATGATAGGGTGTAGTGTGAGATCTCTGGATCCTACAGTATTTCCCTAATTTGGCAAAGAGCTAGTTCTCAAATTATCTTCCCTGGTTATGATGTAGTCTGGTTGGGAAACCAAACTTCAGAGCAAAGTCATTGAAACTTTTCTCTGCCGCTGTCTTACCAGACTTGTGGTGGTTGAATATGCTTGAGCAAATCGAGTCAAATGGTCCATCACCACTATTCATATCCACCTTAAGGGTATCTTTACACGCCGCAGCGAAATCTGACCGGCAATATGTAGCCCCGTCACCATCGCCGTGAAATTGCTTTGAAATTTCGGCGTGTAATTGGGGAATTTAGCGGCGATAAAAAAGGTTGTGCCTGGTTCCGATTTCACAGCACTGCTCCAAAATCAGAGCCAATCATGAAGGCGAAATTCCGGCTTTTGGTGTGTGAACGGGTGATAGGAATGGAATCTGCGTCGCCTACTGATTTCCCGGAGGCGTGCCACAGTGTGCTGGAGTCCGCGCCCCGTCAGTGATGATTGGTGGTGGCTACTGTGTTCCCATTGGCTGTCAGTTGATAGTGCGCCATATTTGAGCATGTATTGTTGCCAAACTCCGACACACAATGGCATCAGGTATTAGACAGCCTTCCAGCGCAGGCTGGCCAATCACAACACTATTGCGTTGTCCAATGAGCGTGGTTGGGGCATGGTGTACAACAATTTGGCACGCCTATGTTTTCGCCGCGCTGTACAGGTACGCCCACATTCCTTTGGGGATTGCGGCATGTGAAGCGGCGACGAGAGTCTACGGGATGTTTCCCACTGTTTGTGTCGCAACTTCCGGGGAGACACGTCGCCTTAGGTTGAGGGTAAAATTGCGGCGTGTAAAAGCGCCTTCGGCGTTCGGGGGCAACCATGAAAAATGTGCGCATGCACGTTACATTGCCTCCTATCGCCGCCAAAAGTTGCAGCGTGTAAAGGTACCCTTACATGTCTCAAGATGCAGAAAGTCAATTGACTCCAACTCAAATGGGTAAGTCGTTTGGATGTTGCCCATAGGTGCTCGGGTGGGTGTGTTGGGATGCTTACCTTTCAAATAACTACACTGGTCACAAACCTCACTGCATATATGGCCAGAAGAACCGTTCACGAACCCGGTTTGTAGTGCCTTCCACTCACAGATGTCCATGTCTTCATATAGTTCTTTAAAAAACAACCGATGGTATCTTCCTGGTAGTACTAGGGCTGGGTTCACATTTGCGGACCCCTCCACAGCGTTCTGCAGAGGGGATCCGCAATGTGACCGCAGCGGCCACCAGCTCCTATATTTATAATGGGTGTGCACGGTGCTGCGCTTGACCGCGCATGACCGTGCGCACCCATTCACTCCTATATGTGATCTGTGCGCAGGCGTATGTCTGCGTACAGATCACACACTCTCGTCCGCACCAGGAATGCAACATGTCGCGTCCCTGGTGCGGACGAGAGTGTGTGATTTGTGCGCCGGCATCCGCCAGCGCACAGATCACATATAGGAGTGAATGGGTGCGCACGATCATGCGCGGTCAAGCGCAGCACCGTGCGCACCCATTATAAATATAGGAGCTGGCAGCCGCTGCGGTCACATTGCGGATCCCCTCTGCAGAACGCTGCGGAGGGGTCCGCAAATGTGAACCCAGCCTAGCTGTTGCTTCTGTCCTCTTTTGCAATACAGGATACTGTCTGTGCTGAGATAGAGCTTCGCCCATTCTCTAAATAAGACAGCTACTGCTGATGACTCTGTATCTCTCGCTCACTTCCTTGGGAACTGGTTTTGTTCCACATAAGGTAGAATTCTGCCAATTATTTGATCTTCTCATTGTGCTTTTAGAATTGTCCCTTTCAATAACTGTTGGAAGGACATGGGGTGATCTTGTTCTGGTGCTTTCACGGTAGTTGCCACAGTCAACGAATACCACAATGGTGTGTATTCCTCATGCTGAACTTGTACTGCTTGGGTGGTTCTCACAATAGCTTCTAGACTGACTTTTTCAGGGCACTCTTGCATGAACTCTTCAGGCTCTAATGGCTTTCTCAACAATCCATCTGCATCCGCATTGCATTTTCCTGGCCTGTGCTTGATACTAAAGTTGAAGTCAGCTAGTTCAGCTACCCATCTCTGACTTGTAGCATTCAGTTTAGCTATAGTGAGGACATAGGTCAGAGGGTTGTTGTCAGTGTATAGCTCAAACTCCTTGCTGTAATAGAAATAATCTCTAGATCATTCGCAGACAGCCCATTTCGATGCCAGGAATTCCAGTTTTCTAGAATGAAGATGGTAATTTACTATCTTGATGCTGATACAGGCCAGCTCCAAGTCCCACTTGAGAGGCATAGCAATGCACGACAAATGGTTTGTTGAAATCAGGATATGCTATTATGGGTGGTTTTACAAGGTAATCCAATAATTCTTCCAATGTCTCCTGGTGATCTGACGTCCAGCTAATTGGTTGCTGAGCAGAAACTGTGTTTTTTTCCTATCGGTCGAATCCTGCCTGTGTTCTTTTTTCCACTCCCGATGTCGCTGAATTTGTTGTTCCCCCAAGAGGTGGTATAACGGAGCAGCAATCTGGGAAAAGTTCTTTATGTAAGTAATAGGAGAGGAATCCCAAGATCTTCCTCAGTTACCCCACATTTGATGGATGTTTGTCTTTCAAGGCCATTACCAGAGTGATTTCTGCTGGGTCCATGGTGTATCCATCATCGGACATGATTTTTCTCAGGAATCAAACTTTCTTTTGAACAGTTCACACTTCTTTGGGGTTAGCTTGACTCCATGTTGCTAATAACGTTGGAGTACAGTCCTCACGTGCTCAACATTCCCAGGGAAGGTCTTGCTGTGTACCACATTGTCATCTAGATAGGCCTGGCAGATATCATCCCTTAACTCCTACTAGACATGCTTTCACGCTCCTCTGGAATTCTGCCAGGGAAGAGCTGAGCCCAAATGGTATACAGATCCACTCATACAATCCCCATGGTGTGATGAAGGCTGTCAGTGGTCTACTGGATTCTTCCACAAACCCTTGGTGGTATGCCTTGCCCTGGTCCAGAACTGAAAACCAAGTACTTCCTGATAAGCTATCCAGCATATCTTGAATATTTGGTATTGGGCGCTGATCAGGGATTGACTTCCGATTTAATTCCCGATAGTCACAGTAGAATCCATCCTCACCCATCCTCAAAAAACCCTCCCTCGACCCATCATCCGTCGCCAACTACCGCCCAATATCCCTTCTCCCTTTCGCTTCCAAACTACTCGAACAACACGTCCACTCTGAACTGTCGTCCTACCTATCCTCCCGCTCCCTCTTCGACCGCCTGCAATCTGGTTTCCGACCTCATCACTCCACCGAAACTGCCCTTACTAAAGTCACCAATGACCTCCTGACCGCAAAGAGGAAAAAACACTACTCCGTCCTCCTCCTCCTCGACCTATCCGCCGCCTTTGACACAGTCGACCACTCCCTCCTACTCCAAATCCTAGAATCCCTTGGCATCACCGACCTCGCCCTCTCCTGGATCTCCTCATACCTTACGGACCGCACTTTCAGCGTCACCCACGCCGACACCTCTTCCTCGTCCTACCCCCTTACTGTCGGTGTCCCCCAGGGATTGGTACTTGGACCGCTACTCTTCTCCATCTACACCCTCGGCCTAGGTCAACTCATTGAGTCCCACGGCCTCCAGTACCATCTCTACGCCGACGACACCCAGATCTACCTCTCCGGGCCCGACATCACCTCCCTTCTGTCTAAAATCCCCCAATGCCTGTCCGCAATCTCATCCTTCTTTTCTGCTCGCTTCCTCAAGCTGAACATGAACAAAACAGAGTTCATCGTCTTCCCCCCCAGCCGCCCTCCCCCTCTGCCAGACCTGTCAATCCGAGTCAACGACTGCTCTCTCTCCCCAGTCTCCCACGCAAAGTGCCTCGGGGTCACCCTCGACTCCTCCCTCTCCTTCAAGCCCCACATCCAAGCCCTTGCCACCTCCTGCCGTCTCCAACTCAAGAACATCTCACGCATCCGCCCGTTTCTTAACCACGACACCGCCAAAACTCTCGTCTACGCCCTCATCATCTCCCGCCTTGACTACTGCAACCTACTGCTCACCGGTCTCCCAGCCTCCTCCCTTGCACCTCTCCACTCTATCCTGAACTCAGCTGCCCGTCTAATCCACCTGTCTCCTCGCTACTCCCCTAGCTCCCCTCTCCGCATGGCACTCCACTGGCTCCCCACCCCCCAAAGATCTAAATTTAAAATCCTAACCCTGACTTACAAAGGCATCCACAACCTGTCCCCCCCTTACATCTCCGACATGGTCTCCCAATACCAACCTGCACGCAACCTACGCTCCTCACAAGAACTCCTCCTCTCCTCCCCCCTCATCTCATCCTCCCACAACTGCATACAAGACTTCTCCCGCGCCTCCCCTAGACTTTGGAACTCCCTCCCCCAGCACGTCAGACACTCGCCTACCCTCAAGAGCTTCAAAAAGAACCTGAAAACTCATCTATTCCAACAAGCCTACAACCCATGATGAGACCCAGCGAAGCTCCACCAACCGCTTGGCGCTTACCCCCCCTATCGTGTCCTCCCCCACCCCCGTAGACTGTGAGCCCTCGTGGACAGGAACCTCTCCCGTCGTGTATCAGCAAGCATTGTCTGCTCATATGTACTGTACCTGTCCTTGTTACCCCCACTGCTTATGTAAAGCGCCATGGAACCAATGGCGCTATATAAATAAATAATAATAATAATAACCTCAGTGTGCAGTTTTTCTTCCTAACATAGACAATAGGAGAGGAGTGGGAAGACTTTGATTTTTGTACCCAACCTCTGTTAATTAGGTCTTGCAGATATTCCTTTACTTCACGGTACATCATCGTGGCACTGACTTGAAATGTCACTTTCACCCAGCCTATAAAAGGGATTTCGGTCTGATTGACAGCTTTGCAAAGGAGTTCCACTGGTCTTAAGAGTTATTTTAGTGGAAAAAGGCAGGTGTGTGGCATGTGGCATCTTCTCCATTCTTCATTTGGGAAGCTCGACTGGGAACCTGTATCCCAAAGCACTTTCACCGGGGGTCCGTCTAACTTGCACTGTATGAACCTTTCACCGATTAAGTTAATGAGTTTATCCTTACTGACCAAACAATTCTCTTGTTCCCAGGAATGCGTGGTCTGACTTCCGCACTGGGCATTAAGTAGCTGATGGTCCTTTCTTTTTTGGAGCTGTCGAAGACAGTCACACACCTGGGGATAGTGCAGATGCAGCCGTTGTATCTCATAAGCAGTTCTGGAGGTTGGTGGTGTTTGTATTTGCTTCTGGAGCCTCATCCATGTCCCAGTTACCAGTCGCCTCCCACTTGCAACTGTCTGTCGTTTAATCCTAAGCTTTGTGGCGCTTGACATTTTCTGGGATAATGCCCTTCTTCACCACATCTTAAATAATGGCAACAGACAGTACTTTAACTTGACGAACGGCAACCCACACAAGCAGGACGTCCTCCCTGTTGAAAGTCACTCCTAGGTCTGAACGTTCGAGACTCAGGCCTGGTGTAAATTAATTTCTTCACCTCTGTCAACTCAGCTCAAAGTTCTCTGATCATTTCTTTCCAGTCAGCGCCGGCTGTTTTCTCTATCGCTGGCAACTTGGTGTTCTTTCTCTGTCGTGATGCTGTAGAGTCTCCAGGAGGATCTTCTGACTGACCGCTAGGAGTCTCCAACTTCAGCTGATTCATTTTGGTAGTTTTGGCAGCAGAGCTTTTCTTTAATGCACAATTTTTTTTGTTTGGTAGATCCCGAATAACCCCTTTAATAAAAAATAAAATAGACGAGAGTGCTTCTTTACAGGAGTTTTACACTATAAAAATATTGAACAATGACCTATCCCGAAGATAGTTCATCAATATCAGACTGAGTTTCTGATGCCAATCACTGCCACAAATCAGCTGTTACCAGCTTTGGTAACGGTAGGGTGTAGACAGTGTGAGGAGCGCAACACCAAAGCTCCATCACACAGCATAGAAGCTACTGCTAGGTGTTGCAGATAAACTATTTCCATGTTAGTGGAAAAACTACTTAATGCACAGAATTAATGCAGTCAAAGGAATCTGAAGCAGGCTTCTTGTTAATGGATTTTCTGGAGATTGAGAACATCTCAGCTTTCTCTTTAATGGATGTAAGTACAGGTTGTTTGTTGTAACCAAGAAAAAGATATTACAATATAACCTGCATTAACAACCATAGTACTCAGCTCAATGTCATTACTATAAGGAAAGTTACTTTCCCATTTCATTATTGCACGTTACATCATACTCCATGTATGGGGATATTTTGCTCTATGAGCAATGCCTCTTGTGAATACCTTCATATATAGTGTGATCAAGCATGACACAATTTATTTTTTAATTATTCACATCTGACAGAAAAAAACTCTCTAAATTTCTTCATATAAAACTAAAGTCAGATTAATGTTTGGTAAGGGGCTCATTCAATGTTATGAATGCTCTACTACAGCTCCACAACAAACATAGCTGTGATATGTCAATGTGCATAAGCCACTAATTGTAGTATTAGTATTGTTGCTTCAGATCCGTTGTTTCAGATGCTGCACATCTTGTATTTTCACAGCATAGACAATTGCCTTCAGATGAGTGATGAGGCAAACTTGTTTGTGAATGGTGAAGTTAACAAACAAAACTGCTGCTATTGGTCTGACACTAACCCACAGTGGATAGATCCCCCAAGTCTGTTGGAACACAAAAATTGATGGTATTGTGTGGTATATGGGGTACAAAGATAGTGGGGCCATTCTTCATCAATGGAAACCTCAATGCCATTGCATATCTGAACCATGTAGCAATTTTTGTGTTCCAACAGTCTTGGAGGGATCTATCCACTGTGGGTTAGTGTCAGACCAATAGCTGTGGTTTTGTTTGCTAACTTCATTTACAAAAAAGGTTTTCCTCATCATTCATCTGAAAGCAATTATCTATGCTATGAAGATAAGAGATGTACAGCATCTGAAACAAAGGATACTGGAAGCCTGTGCTAGCATTTCTTATGTGATGTTGCTATCAGTGTGTTTAGAGTGGGAGAAGAGGGTTGCATTGACAAGCCAACACAAAGGGCAGCACTTTGAACACATTATATAAGTGGTCATAAACTTGTAAATAACTCATGAAAAAATAACATTACGTTAAAACCAAGCCCACCATTATTTTTCTTATGAAATTCCCAATACGTTTGATGTGTCCCATGACCCTCTTCCCATTGAAAAAAATAAAGTTGGATCCAAAATGGCTGACTTCAAAATGGCCGACATGTTCACCACCCATCTGGAAAAGTTTTTCCCCTTTCATAATCTAATGTGCCACAAACAGGAAGTTGATATCACCAAAATTACCATTTTATTTAGGTGCATCCATATAAATGGCCCAGCCTGTAGTATCAGCAGTAGTTAAAGTTGTATATTATAAAAGACCAATGATAGTATTGAGCCCTGTTTGAGATTTTGCAGTGGGGCCTACAGGTAAAGTCACACCCCTGGTAGGACCCTTGCTTTTTAACTGCTAACATATGAAAATAATGGTAAACGTCCTTCATAGTTCCCCTTAGGTAATGCTGCAGGTAGTGTCTGTCATTCAATTAAAGTGCGAGTACAATAAAGAATAGTTTTGAAATACTTAGCAAGTTGATAATGTCTGCACATTTTAAGCAAATAAAACTTCTGTCTATCTGCAAAAATATAGGACCATTGATTACAATGCAAAACTGGCGCCAAATTGCTTTTCTTTGCTTGAATGAGAGCTGCTATGTGTGGCACATACAGTTAGGTTCAGAAATATTTAGACAGTGATGAAATCTACGTGATTTCGGCTTTGCATGACAATATTGTTTTTTTTTTTTAAATGAAACAACTAAAATGCCATCGAAATAAAGACTTTCAGGCCTATTTAAAGGGATGGAACTAAAATATCCTGGTAAACCGATAGGAATCGCAACCATTTTTCATTTTTGATCACCTGTAATTATAGATCCACCCTGATGACGGTCCTGTTATGACCGAAACGATCGTCGGTGTGTTTAAATAAAAGAAGGATCTTTGCATCAAAACCAAGTGACTCCTGCTTCATTTTGTGGTGTGCCAGGGTTATACTACATACAAACTCGTCTTTTTTACCCTAGAGCACCCACACTGGTGTGCCCTACCATACCCGACTACAATACAGCGATGAAATCTACGTGATTTCGGCTTTGCATGACAATATTGTTTTCTTTTAAATGAAACAACTAAAATGCCATCGAAATAAAGACTTTCAGGCCTATTTAAAGGGATGGAACTAAAATATCCTGGTAAACCCATAGGAATCGCAATTATTTTTCTTCAAAGCCTCCTTACTCAATACTAATCTGACAAACTGACATGAATAAAATGTTGATTTTCAATACTTTGTAGTGAATCCTTTCCAGGCAATTGACTGCCTAATGACTTGAAGCCATGGACGTCACCATTCATTGGATTTCCTCCTTTGTGATGCTTTACCAGGTTTTTACTGGAGCTGAATTCAGTTGATGGCTGTTGGTGGGTCTTTCTGCCTTCAGTTTTGTTTTAGACATGTGAAATGCATGATCAATAGCTGTTGAGATTTGGTGATTGGGTTGGCCATTGCAGAATATTCCACATCTTTGCATAAAGGCCACTTCACAAACACAGATATCTGAGTCCAATATCTGAACAGATCTCTGGTTGCAGTGAAATCATGGATACATTGCTCCATTTTGTTGCCGTGTACAAATGTAACAATGTTTCCATGATTTCACTGCAACCAGTGAGTTGCAAGTGAAATTGCATGCAATGTTGTGACGTGTAAACATTCCCTTAAAATACTCCTGCTTTGCTTGCACAGTATGTTTTGGGTTATTGTCCATCTGTGGCTGTGGTCACACATAGAAATCCGTTTTTGGAAGTGATTTTCATCAACAATCCGTTTTTTTCTGGGTGCTTTTTGAGCCTCCTGCACTCCTGAACGTTTTTGGAATTTTCATTAAAAAAACGCATGCGCGAACGCATGCGCAAACGCAAGTGCGCATTTACATGCGTTCGCGCATGCGTTTCCCATAGGGCCCCATGTTAAAAAAACGCATGAAAACGCATGCGTTTTTTAAATGATGCCAAAAACGTTGCATGCAACGTTTTTGACTCAAAAACGGACAGGGCAATGTTTGGAGCTCCAGAGAAAAACGGACAGGGTGTTTATTACATCCAATCCGTTTTTCTGTCAGTTTTTGGACTTAGAAAAAAAAAATGAGAAAACTGAAGCCAAAAACGGACTGAGGGCTTATGTGGAACCCCAGCCTGTCTGTGAAGCGCCGTCCATCCAATCAACCTTGCTGCATTTGGATGAATCTGACCAGAAAATACAGCCCTGTAAACTTCAGAATGCATTAAGCTACTTCTGTCTTCAGTCATTTCATCAATAAATACTAGTGATCCAGTACGATTAGAAGCCATGCGTGTCAGGAAATCACACTGCCTCCTTCATGTTTTACACAGCATTAGTGATGAGCGAGCATGCTCGCCACTACTCGGTACTCGCACGAGTATCACTGTACTCGGGCTACTCGGCGAGCACCGAGTAATCTTGCGATACTCGTGCTGTGCTCGTGGTCGTCATCTCTGCATGTTGGCGCTCTTTTGAGAGCCAGCCCACATGCAGAGATTGGCTGGCAGACCACTGCAATGCCACAGCCCTGTTAGTTGTGGCATTGCAGTGATTGGCCGGCCTGCACAGCGTGACCGAGCCTTTATAAGACCCGGCCGCGCTGTGCTCTGCACACAGGCATCCAGACAGTGAGTGTAGGGACAGTGTCTGCTGCTGCTTAGGGACAGATTTGCGGCCCTCATAGGTAGATCCGGAGCAGGGCTGCAAACTGCTGCTGACCACAACAGTCCTTCTCAGGACTAATCTAGGAGGATATAGGCAGGGTGATCCAGATCGGAATCCAAGCTTTTCTGTGACCATAACAGTCACCAGACTGTTGAACTTACTACCTTGATCCAGGTTAGGGACTAAAATCCAAATCTCCTGTGACCATTACAGTCACCAGACTGGTGTACATACTACCTTAATACAGGTTAGGGACTAAAATCCTACTCTCCTGTGACCATTACAGTCACCAGACTGGTGTACTTACTACCTTAATACAGGTTAGGGACTAAAATCCTAATCTCCTGTGACCATTACAGTCACCAGACTGGTGTACATACTACCTTAATACAGGTTAGGGACTAAAATCCTACTCTCCTGTGACCATTACAGTCACCAGACTGGTGTACTTACTACCTTAATACAGGTTAGGGACTAAAATCCTAATCTCCTGTGACCATTACAGTCACCAGACTGGTGTACTTACTACCTTGATACAGGTTAGGGACTAAAATCCTACTTTCCTGTGACTATTACAGTCACCAGACTGGTGTACTTACTACCTTAATACAGGTTAGGGACTAAAATCCTAATCTCCTGTGACCATTACAGTCACCAGTAGTAAAACAGGCCTGGCTGCCCTGTATTATTGGTGCCGTGGGGAAAAATAGTCCAGTAATCAAAAAACAGAAACCCCAGCACACAAACGTATAAGTGAAAAAGTTCAAAAACACATCAGGCGGTGTTGGTGCGTAACTGTAATTTATTCTCTTGCAGCTGAGCACAACGTTTAAGCATTCAGTGTTATTGACGTTTCGGCTAACATAGCCTTCCTCAGACACTGATAATATACTAGATTTAAATGAACAAATGACAAAGAAAAACATGTCACAAACATTATACACATTCTTTAACCAATATTCGTTACATCTTAATATACAAGAGAAAACAGTTGCATCCAAGAGAAACAGGGATTTCAATAGAACAAGAAAACAAAATATATGGTAAAGCCGAACTTTCCGTACTAAAATGCGTGTGTGCTTATAAAGGGAACTGCAACATGAGTAAGGGAATCAAATGTCAGAAATCTGTGTATAGAAACAAACAATTATTAATCCATAATTGTATGTACATGTCAAAACGTATCTTGTCTTGGGAAGACCAACCATGAGGGGAGTAACCAAAATACGACTAACGTATACAAGTATATGTATATTAAATGGAGAAAAAAGAAAAATATAAACAAAGGGCTGGGGGGAAAAAAACAAATCAGGAACCAAGCTTACCAAAAGGGCACTTGGTAGGGACAGAACCTGCGGTCGCGAGTAGCAGTTGTCAGACCAACCCAACGGTATTCTATGGTAATTATGTAGGTCAGCGACGGGCTCTGTTAACAATTGTGGTCATAAGAGAACTTAGTGAAAAAATATATATACCAGACAATAAAGGGAACACCTGACCTTATAAGGGCTCATAAAAAGAAAAACCAGAAGCTGATATATTACCTGAAACATATGTCCGTTTGTGATAGTATCTTTAGGTTCTATATACCCCTATGGGGTCTGGAAGAGGGTCTAGAGTAAATGAGTAAATAAATACCACACAGTACGGTGACACATAATCCAGTGTGAGTACTAAAATACACAGTTATTGTAAGTAATGGGATCAAAAAACAGACCTTGTTTAATAGGCAGCTTCACAAGAACATCTAATTAATATACCCACTAGCCAGAACCACCTAAGGCAAGGTAAAGAAAAACACCTGTTATGAGGATACTATAAGTAAACTATATCACCATCAAACATGTATATGTTACATAGAAACTACCTTAGTATGCAGAAAACACAGGTTCCTGGTTTCTATCTGTGCCCCAAAAGTGGTGTGATAATTGAGGAGAACTAATGGCCTAAAGACAAAACATAGATAGTAAGTGACCGCTGGACCAAGGTAAAATGCCCAGCCAGAGTCTTGAACCTGAGGTATAGCAGCTGTGCAGCGTGCTGGGGAGGTGGGGGCGTGATGTCTAAAGTCCCGTGCTTAAATAGCGTGCGGCCAGGTGCTGTGCAACTCTGAAATGTGCACAGACCGCTTCCTGCTTCCTGCCACTGGAACGCAGGAAGCGATCTGAAGTGAAACGCAAGCGGCCCATACTGCGCCTGCGCGGGGCGTGACGTAGATTGTGACGAATCCGGTGACTGTGAGTCCCGCCTCTCTCTCTGCTCCATCAGTATCTCTGCCAGAAAAAGAGAACAAACGATTAGTATAAGTACTGAGGGACATGGGGGCACAGAAAGAAAGCCATAATGTATAAGCCAAACAAGGCAATATTGAAAATGAAGGTGAATGATAATATTGTACAGGTACTGGTCAGTTAATGCTGGATAAGCTTCTAATGTCAATATCCCATTTTATATGGAACGAAGGAACAAACAAAGGAGCACTATAAACAACATTGTGTTAGAAGTATATTCTTATATCATAGCTCACCTGACTGACCCGTGCAATGTCCATCTCACCTTAAGTAAAGTGAGTATGAATATAATACCATAGTGGATGCTAGTAATACAATAGGAAATTATAACAATCAGATATGGTGATGGGATAAGTGTGACGACCAGGTCACATGGAAAAGAGCCAGATCAACCGGCCAATGGTTCCCTATTACCGTCATAGATCTCTAGTATGGGATAAAACAAAAAGAAGTGTCTAACAGTATGTCAGTACTATACAGGATCACTCTCATCATCTCAATTTAGCTAGAATGTAATACATCATATTCTCTGTTGAGTCCAAATGGAGCCAACGTCTGTAGCTGGTGAATCCAGTAGGATTTCCGTTCCTTTAATCTCTGTATCCTGTTGCCGCCACGTCTGCCCACAGTAACCTGTTCGATAATTTGATATTTCAACTGGGCCACGGTGTGTCTGTGTTCGTTAAAATGGTGTGGTATGGGCAGAATGTTCTGTTTACACCTAATTGTGGACTTATGCTTCCCTATGCGGTCTCGGGCATGCTGGTACATCGCCACATCGCCACCTATATACCTGACCTCTTGAGTAATCCTCTTGATCCCTTGTAAATTTAGCCCGCTTACGGGCTTGTAGGTTCTTTCTGAATTCAGCCAATGATTTGGATGTCTTGGCCTTCAGTGCACTGAACTCAGTATGTATATCAACAAACCCTTTTCAAAACACATGCGGTACTATGGCGACGCTACATCGACGACGTGTTCCTATTATGGAATGGTGGAATAGATAGTCTTATGGAATTTTTCAATTACCTTAACACGTCTGTTAATGGCCTTAATTTTACATTACATCATCATCAAACGTACATCAACTTTTTGGACACGTTGGTTTTGATCGATTCAATGGGCAGGTTAAGCACTGACTTATACACTAAACCTACCGATAGGAACAGCCTGCTGCACTTCACGAGTTGCCACCCCCCCACATATGAAGCAGTCTCTACCCAAGTCGCAACATATTAGGGTTAAGTGGATTGTGTCCGATCCAATTAAACTCAAGGAGAGACAGGATGAGATGACACGGAAATTCGTTACTAGAGGTTATCCACCGCGGTTTGCTCTCCCTCAACCTATGCAGCCCAGGGAGTCCAGGATTCAGACCCCTAGGGTGGCGTTTGTGATACTTCGCAAACATTGGCCCCTATTAGGGGCAGCATATCCAAGCATCCCTGAGTTTAAACATCCACCACTGGTGTGTCATAAACGCCCCAATAATTTGAAAGACGGATTGGTGAGGGCCGATATAGGCCCACAAAGGCCACCATTATGTGAAGCACCTGGGGGTTCAAAGTGCTCACAATGCATCTAGATATGTTCCCTGGGGGGTCTAGTTTCCAAAATGGGGTCACTTGTGGGGGAGCCCCAATGTTTAGGTACACAGGGGCTCTCCAAATGCGACATGGTGTCCGCTAACAATTTGAGGTGATTTTCCATTCAAATTGTTAGCGGACACCATGTCGCGTTTGGAGAGCCCCTGTGTGCCTAAGCTTTGGAGCTCCCCCACAAGTGACCCCATTTTGGAAACTAGACCCCCCAGGGAACTTATCTAGATGGGTGGTGAGCATTTTTAACCCACACATGCTTTACAAATTGATCTGTGAATATGGAAAAAGTACTTTTTCTTCACAAAAATGTTCTTTTAGCCTCAATTCTTTCATTTTCGCATGAACAGGATAAAATTCATCCTAAAATTTGTTGGGCAATTTCTCCTGAGTACACCGATGCCTCATATGTGGTCATAAACCACTGTTTTGACGCGCGGCAGGGCTTAGAAGTGAAGGAGCGCCATTTCACTTTTTGAATGGAAAATTAGCTCCAAAAGTCAAATTGCGCTCTTTCCCTTCAGAGCCCTGCCGTGCGCCCAAACCGTGGTTTATGATCACATATGAGGTATCGATATACTCAGGAGAAATTGCCCAACAAATTTTAGGATCCATTTTATCTTGTTGCCCATGTGAAAATGAAAAAATTGAGGCTAAAAGAACATTTTTGTTAGAAAAATTAAAATATCCATTTTTTTGTTTCCAATTTGCTTAGTTCCTGTGAAGCACCTGAAGGGTTAATAATCTTCTTGAATGTAGTTTTGAGTAGCTTGAGGGGTGCAGTTTTTGGAATGGTGTCATTTTTGGGTGTTTTCTGTCATGTACACCCCTCAAAAAGACTTCAAATGTGATGGGGTCACAAAAAAAAATGGTTTTGTAAATTTTAGTGGAAAAATGAAAAATTGCTCATGAACTTTGAACCCTTACAACTTCCTAACAAGATTTTTTTTTTTCCAAAATTGTGCTGATGTAAGGTAGACATGTGGGAAATATTATTTCATAACTATTTTGTGTCACATAACTCTCTGGTTTACCAGAAGAAAAATTCTAAATTTGAAAATTGCAAAATTTTCAAAATTTTTGCCATATTTTTGATTTTTTCACAAATAAACGCAAAAACTATCGACCTAAATTTAATACTAACATGAAGCCCAATATGTCACGAAAAAACAATCTCAGAATCACTAGGATCTGTTGAAGCGTTCCCGAGTTATAACCTCAAAGGGACACTGGTCAGAATTGCAAAAAATGGCCAGGTCAGGAAGGCCAAAATAGGCTGGGTCATGAAGGGGTTAAAGATATGCAATACTTGGGGGCCCCGGTGGAGCTTTCACATCAGGGCCCATAAGCTTCAGGTTATGCCACTGGTGAGCAGCACTATATTTGTATAGTCATAGTGGTCACAGACATGAACACCTTATTGCCACAGCTCAGGGTCGGCCAGTACAACTAAAGGCAATCTTTTCTATACATATAAGTTGACTACTTTCTTACTAAAAGGATCTGTAAGAATCCACATGTAGTGACCAGGGATCTGGAGGTAATTATAGACCATGGAATAAGTCACATCTCTTAATTCCATATAGTTTATTATGCTTTATATAAATACTAGCTGTAGTACCCGGCTACGCCCGGGTTAATAAATAACTGATGTTAGCTATAACAAAATAGAATTTGAATATGTCATATTAATGACCTGTAAGAAAATAGAAGCTGAGCTGTGATAGATTGCTATAGGCAGCCTAATAAATCTCCAGCCAACAGTAAACCCTCCCCCTGGCCGGGCAGTATATGTTACCTCACACACACACATAATAGACAGCTCATGTGACTGACATCTGCCTTAATTCCCTATATGGCACATGTGTTGCACATTGGCTGTTTTTAATCAGATGTTTATGTTTGGAAATTAAAGATAGCACACGTACGAGGCGAGTTGTGTGAGGCGATTTGTGCACATCTGTGTCTGTCTGTGTGGTGTGTGTGTCCCTGGGGTGTGTGTATGTGTGTGTCCCTGTGGGGTGAGTGCATGTGTCCCTATAGGGTGTGTATGTGTGTGTGTTCCTGTGGGGGGTGGGGGGGTGGGAGTCTGTGTGGTGTGTGTATCTGTGTTGTGTGTGTCTCTTTGTGGTGTGTGTGTGCGTGTCCCTGTGGGGTGAGTGCATGTGTCCTTATAGGGTGTGTATGTGTGTGTGTCCCTGTGGGGGGGTCTGTGTGGTGTGTGTCTCTTTGTGGTGTGTGTCCCTGTGGGGTGAGTGCATGTGTCCCTATAGGGTGGCTATGTGTGTGTGTCCCTGTGGGGGGGGGGAGTCTGTGTGGTGTGTGCGTCTGTGTTGTGTGTGTCTCTTTGTGATGTGTGTGTGTCCCTGTGGGGGTGAGTGCATGTGGTTGCTACAGGGTGTGTGTGTGTCCCCGTGGGGATGTGTGTGTGTGTCTCTGTGTTGTGTGTGTCTCTTTGTGGTGTGTGTGTTTGTGTTCGGGTGCGTGGTGAGTATCCAATGTTGGGGCTGCACCTTAGCGACTATACACTTGCTGTTACTCTTTGTGTGCATGTGGTGTGTATACATGTCCCCGTGCGTATTGAATATCTCATGTTGGGGTCCCACCTTAGTGACTATATGCTGGTATGTGCTGTTAGTCTTTGGCGCTATCATTTGTAGATAGGGGCAAAATTGTTTGGTGAATTGGAATGCGCTGGGTTAAAATTTCGCCTCACAACATAGCCTATGACACTCTCGGGGTCCAGACGTGTGACTGTGCAAAATTTTGTGGCTGTAGTTGCGACGGTGTAGATGCAAATCCCGGACATACATACATACATACATACATACATACATACACACACACACACATTCAGCTTTATATATTAAACTAGCTGGGTGCCCGATGCAGATGCATCGGGATTCTAGAAGAGCGAGTCCCTGACTCGCAATGGCCGCTTCGCGGCCAATGCTTCGCGCTGCTAAGCCGACTCGCCATGCCCGCTGCGCGGGCATAGCGAGTCGCCTTAGAACTGCTCGCAATGGCCGCTGCGCGGCCAATGCTTCGGTCGTATCCACATGACCACGCTGACTCGCAGCGAGAGCGGACTCAAAAGGGGCAAAAAACCCATTCGTGATTATATAATAGATAGATATACTTTTCCATACAGATTGCCCCAAAATAGAGATTATGCTGTAAAAGAACCCAGTTCTATTATAGCAATCCATGAGTAGAACTCCTTGATCAGGTATTGCTCAATCTATTTAGGCTATGTCCAGACATGTTGGTTTTTGGGGTGAACAGAGCTACAGCAAATCTGCAGAAAATCCTAGGAGCTGCTTTTTTCTTCTGATTTCTTGGAAGGTTTGCTGCATTTTTGCTGCAGATTTGCCATAAAAACTATAGCAGAAACGCAGAAAAGAATTGACATGCTCATTTTTTTCGAAATCCAAGATGGCCTCGGTCTGTGAGGGGTGCATTTGAAGGGCTCCTGCTAATCTGCCCAGAATCTGAGCGATTCCAGGACTGTGGCAACCTGCATTGCCTCAAAAAATGCTCCATTACTACGGGACACCCCTGAAGCACCCATTGCTGTGCTCTTTTTACCCAGGAGGGTAAAGGAGGTCATATACACCCGTTCTGCGGGTACCAACTCCCCCCCTCACTCACACCTCGTGGCCTATCTACTGGCCTTAACATCCTGAGGTGCTTGGAGGACGTCTGGTGACCGCGATCCAGACCGGAGGAGCTCTTTCCCGGCTGCTGCAGCTCCTGCCTCGGTTACCACGGTCGGGAAATCCTGGTGCGTGCCATGCGACCTTCACTTCCGATCAGATCATTGACCTGGACTGGCGGCCCCTGGAGCATCCCGGTAACGGACAGCTTCATACCGCAGGAGACCATACAAGCCTGTACTGTGGGCTCCACCCTCCCGCAGCCCACATCTTGCGGGCGCCAGCTCCGCAAACAACCTTAGCAGAGGCCCATCCATGCACCAGCCTAACAGCCCGGAGGTACCCGAAGAACGACTGGTGAGCTCAGCCCAGATCACAGGAGCTCTTTCCCAACTTCTGGAGCTCCTGTCTCGGTGACCTCAGGTGGGAGACACCGGAGCGTGCTGTGAGGCCTATATTTCCGTCCATATCCACGGCCTGGATTGCCAGTCCCCAAAGCCTCCTAACAGGGCATTGCTTCATATCACATCCATCCCAACACCATATAGCCCTGGCTCGCCATGACTGGCCTGGAGGTAGGACAGGGGAACAAAGCCCTTCCACCTGCTAATATCCACGATCCAGAGATTTTCAGACCGAGGTCCGAATGCCAACCAAGGGATCCCCACTCCAACCCAGAACCTGACCACCATCAACAACCATAGGACTCTACAGGACCAATCTAGCCTATTATTAACTTTACAAATGGCTGTACATCTCGAGGTGACCCTGCCTTACCCCACTAGAAGACCAGTATCCAAGGCCCCAGAACAGGCTTCTAATTGGACTGACACCCCACTTGCACCAAGGGTTTGATGACACATGTACAGACAGCCTTCAACACCCCTTCTTTAAAGTAGGGTCACTTGCCTTGTCTATACTACATATACTGCAGCGCAACCTGCACCTACAATAGGCTAGACTGTACCTGTTACCATATACAATCTCCTGCCCTATAACATCAGCTGGATCTCTTCTCATCCCCCACCACTCTCTGGCCCTAGGACATAGTTGAGCCCATTTTAAACTACCATGCAGCTCCAACTTCACTCTGACTTTTGGTATATTTCATCCTAGTCTCAACTATGTCCCGTGATAGACTGATTGCATATGAGGGGCTGATTAAACATCAGGGATACGCACGCTTTGATCCCCGAGACACCTTAAAATGGTGAGATCTACTAGCAAACCAGAAAAAAATAGTTGCCAAATCCAGTGGCTCCACCACCCAAGCTGACCTTGACAAATTCCTTCGAAAACAAGCCGGCATGTCTGCTATCCCTAAATCTTCTAGCCAGCTAATGGTAGGTGATCCCACAAAGTCAGAACCTGAGGATGGACACAGAGGAGTCGTGCAAAATACCCCAGGTTACCAGATCCTTCATTAAAAGGAATCTAGGTAAAGCTCTCGAGCCTATTGGCAAAGACCTCTCAGACATTAAGTACGAGTTATCGCAGTTCGGACACCGAGTTGAGACTCTTGAGAACTCCCATCTAGATGTGGTCCGACTTGCCAATTCTACTTTGAGAAGACTCCAGCACCATGAAGATCATCTCAACCAGATTTTCACTGTACTAGAAGATCATGAAAATAGGGAAAGACGTAACAATTTAAGCTTGAAAGGAGTCCCTGAATCCATTAGCCCAGGCGCTCTTGTTCCAACTTTCAAAGATGTTTTTTGCTCCATCCTAGCATGACGACCCGACAGCTATTGAAATTGTGAGCGTCCGCAGAGCGCTGAGACCTAAGCCACCCCCAGAAGATCCTCCAAGAGATGTGATCTGCTGCTTTTTAGATTATAGGACCAAAAATCTCCTGTTACGTAGAACCAATGAAGCAACCGACATCTCGTGCAATGGCTCTCAGGTCCAAATCTATCAAGACCTTTCAGCAATCACCCTAAATAAACAGAGGCTCCTGAGAGATTTCACTACTGTATTACATCAAAGACATTTCTCTTATAGATGACTATTCCCCTTCAACATATTTATCTCGGCTAATGAAAAGCAGATCCAAGCGAGGACATTGGTGGATATTAGAAAAGCCTGTAAAGATCTCAACATTGTACTAGACCACTATCCGGATTTGGAGGCTGTCAACTCTGCCTATCTACTGAAGCCCATCCCACACCTGCCCCCATGGCAGACAAATCTGACTACCAAGTCCCAAAGGTCCAAAAGACGGTCCACCAAGATTTCTGTGAACCGGGACGATGAATACCCAACTGGCTGAGGACCACTGCCGATACTCTGGAACTTGCATCTGTTCTCACCTGTTACTACTTCTCTTTCTATATACAAGTTAATTGATACATGTTTTTTATTTTTTTTTTTACCTCTGGACACTAGCACATATAGCATTTTATGTAAAGTTTTGATTAACTTGTACCCTACTACAATTAATGCTTGGGCAACCGTATTGTACCTCAAGACTGCCGAGGATTCTCACATGACTTTAAGGTTTTCTGATTAACCTTGTTTCATACTAAGTGACTCCTGAGCTGTTAAGGTAGCCTTCATTATTGTATAAGTCACAATCATATACCTCTCTCCACTCAACCTCAACCCTTCACCCTCTCCCCTTTTTTTTTTCTTTACCCTTATATGATTGCCTTTGACTCTTTATACAATCTTTCGCGTGATCACCTACCTAATTATCTTCTAATTTGTTACTTGTTATTCCTTGATGTTCACCATATTGGCCCCTCAATGATATTTCCTGATCATCAGACGGCCTATGGATGTATGCAAGTCTATTCTTTTTGAATAGAGTTCACTGTTCTTAGTATGGTATTACCCCGTTTAACAATTAATCTTTGTTACCTACCCTCAGATCCTTCTCTTTTCTTCTCTTTTTCTACCCTTGCTCTACTTCTTTGCCTTATCAACTTCATTGGAGGACTACTATTGCCAATGACAGGGCACTGTCTCCATCCACTATAACGTCGATCTGTAAGTTGTTTCATGTTGTCTCTCATAACGTTCATGGCCTAAATTCGCCCGTCCCTATGTCTCAGACACTACACCACTTCAAGAAAGCCAAATACTATATACTGTACTATTCTTACAAGAAACTCATTTTCTAGCAGGGAAAACTCCCACCTTTGAACAATGTTTCTACGACAGATGGTATAATGCCTTGTCACTCCAAAAGGGCGCAAGAGGAGTAGCAATAGCCTTTGCCAGAGACATCCCTTTCCTCCTACATGAGAGCCTCATTGACCCTAAGGGTACCGTTACACGGTGCCACCTCGCCGGCGATGTTGGCGGGGAATCACGGGAGCGCGCATCCCCGCCGACATCGCCGGTGAGCTGTCACACGTAACCTGGCGATCATTCTGAGGCGATTTTTCGCCATAGAATCGCCCTGTTACACTGGGCGACTCGCCGGCGATGGTGCCACGATTAGGCCATGCCCCTGCATCGCCGACACAATCGCCGGCGAGGTGGCACCGTGTAACGGGCCTCTTAAGGTTGCTATTTGTTTCTAAAAGGCTTAAATTGGGGAAGCTTGGTGACCCTGGGCAATTTTTACACTTCTAATAAACACCTCTTGCATGCCTTAGAAAGGTCCTCCATAAACTAAGTCTATTTCGGGAAGGGGCTGTTCTCCTCGGCAGAGATTTAAACATAGAACTAGAACCATCTCTGTACACCTCGACAAAGAAAAGCATTATACCCTTGAGAGACTTAACATAGATCAAATCTTTATTTTATTCACTGGAATTGATTGATGCCTGGCGATACCTCCACTCGCAAGACAGATTCTTAACATTTTATTCACACCTCCACAAATCATACCACCGAATAGATTACCGTATGTATTGACTCTAGAAATATCCTCCCCACCACATCATAAGTAGACATATTCCCGGCACTATATTAAATTAAAATTCCAATAACCATTATCTAACTTTAGGACATGGAGACTAAACGAATCTGTTCTTCATCTAGACAATGTTAAATCTAAAATTTGGGCCTCCATATCGGAATATTTTTCTCTTAATGCCACTTCTGACCTGGATCTGACCATAGTGTGGGAGGCCCATAAGGCTATGATTAGGGGAACAATTCTAACTGCTGCATCCCATATCAATAAACAGGGCTGAGCTGGAAACTCTCTATAATGATATTGCTCAACTGGAGACTCAACAGCAGGGGACACTTGTTCCAGACTTACTGAGCCCACCTGACCAGACATAGGCAACAATGACGAGACTCACTGAATAAGCAAGCAGCTAAATATTCTTATTCTTGGAAGAACAGTCTTCTGGTTTATGGAGATAAAGCATCTAAATTAATGATGTCTCTGATTAAACGGTGCTAATCCCTCATGTTTATTCACAAAATTTAAACTGATAAAGGCCAGATGACAAAAAACTATGATCAAATCATTACAGCTTTCCTATCCTTTTATAAGGACTTATATCAGCTCAAACTCCATTAATCAGAGGCGGCAAAATGCCAAAGATCTAGGGATATTGATTCTTTCCTCACGTCCATATCTCTACCGCAACTGTCTGATGATGCTATCCAAACCCTTTGATCTCTGTGAACTCCAGTCCATCCTGTTGAAAAGCCCTACAGGGAAGTCAACGGGGCCAGATGGCTCTTTGACTCGTTATTACAAAACCTTTTTTTCTGATTTGGGCCCGCACTTGCTGAATATGTGTAACGCAGTCTTGAATGGTAGCTCGCTCCATCCCCAATCTCTTGAACACATATATCTCTCTTGTATAAAGATGACAAGGACCCCATGCTGTGCGGGATCTACAGGTCTATCTCCCTACTAAATGTTCATCTAAAGATATATGCAAGCTTAATGGCAACATGTTTGGCGGGGATATTGCCCCAACTTGTCTCCTTGGAACAGACGGGATTAGTGCCGACTAGAGAGGGGAGGGACAACGCGAGTAGAATTCTTCATCTGCTACAACGTGCGAAAATTCACAATTTACCGCTTGTCCTTTTAGATACTGACGCTGAGAAAGCATTCGACAGGGTGAACTAGACATTCTTACATCATACCCTGCTGTCAAGCAGCGGTGTTTGAATTTGCCATGTTGCCGGCACAGTATCCAATCATCTTTCACCGCTGTGACAGCAGAGGTGGGTGAAAGATGATTGATAAAACCCAGCTGCTGTTTGCTGTGTGTAATTGCCAGGTTGCTGGCACATTAGCCATTTAGCTATCACAGCTGTGACAGCAGCGGTGAATGCTGAATGGTTTAAATCGTGGGGTGATGGCTATCCAAGGTGCTGAAGTATTTCCTTCAGCATCTTGCATAGCCCGGACATTCAAACACCAGTGGTGTTTGAATTACCCGCTAATTGTTATCCAAGGTGCTGAAGCTGTTCAGATTGCGGTCAGCACCCAGCTATAACGATCAGCACCATGGAGAGGTCCTGTACTGTAACAGCGTGAACTTTCAGTACCAAGGACCAGGGCTATAAATTCACACTGTTGCAGTCCAGGACCATGGACTCCTGAGTCCTGCACACCGCCGGAGAATACAGTAATTTAATGAATATCGGTAATTGCCGGCTTTTATTAAAAAACTGCATTAACCCCTGCTGACACATTCTGAAATGTCAGTTTGTGTCCAGGGACTGTGGACATAGCTACCAAAATTGGTAATTATTTCATGTATTATATACGTGCAGATGCTCTCATAAAAGAGACGTGTTCAGTGAGCACAGTAATAGTCAGTCAACTTCCCCTGACGAAGCTGCACCTTTGTAACGTAACGCGTTGGGCCTGGGTGCCCCCTGGGCCATGCTGGCACTCTAACACATGGCTGTTCACAGCATCTTTGACTAACCTAGAACTCACCGTCTGTGGTGACTATTGACTGGTTTAGGTATTATCAATTTTTATTGGTGACAAACTCTTCTCTACAGGTTGCACATTTAGAGGCAAGGGCCATTTGTATCATCTGTCTAGATGCAATAGCATCACATATTGTATGCAGAGCTACCCTTTTGTGATATCTGTGCTGTGGTCATATATCTCTTTATATATGACATACATTGATCTATGAGTATGTCATATGTGACCTACGGATATTCTAATCGGTTATCATTGTACGATATATACAGGGCCGTATTTAGAGTTCCTGCTGCCCTAGGCACTTTTATTGGTCACCCCCCCCTCACTGATCAGTCAAACTAGGCATATGTAAAGAAAAAACAACAACAGCTTGTAGTGCGCCTGTACACATGGGGCTGTTAACGGGCGGTTCTTTTGCGTTTAAACTCACCTGGTCTGGTTGTAAACCACAGCCCGTAGATAAGCTTATTAATATGAAGCAGCGGAATCCTCCGGTTCCGTCCTCGTGCTTCCTACGAGGTCTTCTCCGGGGAAACACTAGTGCCGGGCGGCGTCACGTGTCTAGTAAAGGGGCCGATCCAGCTGACGTCTTCTCAGGTCCTCTCCCTCCTCTGCAGCTCACTCCACCACTCTCCCCATAGGGAGTCAGAATGATACAAAAAGATGGAAGCGTGGTGTATGTTTGGGCGCTGAGGTAAGGAAGATCTCTGATGCTGGCTTCTTTTCCGGACTTTATTAAAATAATTGCAGTTATAATTATTCAAGCTTAAGGCTCTCAAAACCCACGATGCATTTCGACGTGCATACACGTCTGGCTTCTTTTCCGGACTTTATTAAAATAATTGCAGTTATAATTATTCAAGCTTAAGGCTCTCAAAACCCACGATGCATTTCGACGTGCATACATGTCTTTCTCACTTGAGAAAGACGTGTATGCACGTCGAAATGCATCGTGGGTTTTGAGAGCCTTAAGCTTGAATAATTATAACTGCAATTATTTTAATAAAGTCCGGAAAAGAAGCCAGCATCAGAGATCTTCCTTACCTCAGCGCCCAAACATACACCACGCTTCCATCTTTTTGTATCAAACTAGGCATATGTGCACACATTTTTCAAGCAGATCCGCTCAGTGTTCCGCCTGAAAAAAATCAACAAATAAATGCTAAAGGGAATGATCTCATGCATGGCAATGAGAAAACAAATCGCTGTTCTTATGTTCAGACTTTTGAGGTTTTTCTTTTTAACTGTGTGTCTGAATTCAGGGGGTTCACAGACATCAGAGTCCGTAGACTTCAGATTGTAGTTACAGTATACCGCAATACACATGAGACTAAGGCTATGTTCACACAGGGTGTTTTTGCTGCAGCAAAAAATACACAGCAAAACCTGTACAGGTTTCTAGGAGCTCCAGATTTTCTGGCAGGAGATTTGCTGCGTTTTCCCTGCATTTTGGCCAATGAATGCAGCAAAAGCGCAGAAAAGAATTGACACTCATTCTTTTCAAAACGCAGCAAAACCTGTGCAGGTTTCAGTTTCTGCAAAGAAACTAAACCAGTGTGTGCACAGCTTTTCCCTGAATCACATTGGTTTTACCGGGAAAAAAAAAACGCAGGTTTAGATTCTCCATAGAGATGAGCGAGTATACTCGCTACTATTCAGTACTCGCCGAATAGTAGCGGTATTCGGCTACTCGCTACTCTCCGAGTATCTTATGTGTACTCGGGAGTAGCGAGTAGTCCTAATACTCTCGCAGTGTGTCTATAGTTACACTGCAAAAGTAGCCTAAAAGTGAGAAAAAGATGTTAAAAATAATAAACTTACATACTCACCTGTCTGACGCCTGCACTGGGACAGTCCCAGAAGACATCCGATCACTGGACAAGGACCTGTGACTACCAGCCAATCAGATGGCCAGTAGCGATCTGGCCAATCAGATGGCGCCACGTCACAAACACGTGATCGCTAGCGGCCACCTGATTGGCCAGATTGCAAGGTCCTGACAGTACACCTAGGACCTTGCAATCTGGCCAATCAGGTGGGTGCTAGTGGTCACGTGGTTGTGACGTGGCGCCATCTGATTGGCCAGATCGCTACTGGCCATCTGATTGGCTGCTAGTCACAGGTCCTTGTCTGGTGATCGCAGGTCTTCTGGGACGGTCCCGATGCAGGCGTCGGACAGGTGAGTATGTAATTTTATTATTTTTAACAACTTTTATTCACTTTTAGGCTCTATCTATAGATACACTGCGAAAGTATTCGTACTCGGTATACTTGCAATGAATAGCGAGTACCGGTACCTACTCGTTGCGAGTATAGCGAGTACAAATATTACGGTACTCGCTCATCCCTAATTATCATAAAAACACAGTAAAAACGCACAGTGTGAACATACCCTAGTTACTTAAACCTGCCAATATCAACAGATTGTGGGGACACTCAGTCTAATGTGTATGGGGGCTCTAACTGATGATTGGCGGGGGAGATAAGAATTCAGCATGTCCAGGTTGTACTGTAGATCATTTTGTCCTCTATGTGATAAACTGCAGCCAAAGATGTCTAGCAGCAACTCCAATAGAGAATACAGGAACTTGGGAGAATGAGGCTGGGGTCAGACCTGCATCAGCCCTCAGCCTGCCAAATCCGTCTAAAACTTCATTTTTGGCAGGTTGAGCGCATAGCGTTAACGGCATGCAACGCTATGCGCAGGCTGTGTATTGTATCTCTATGGATACCTGATGGTTCTCGCAGCTGCCGACTCCACACACAAGGACTGGATATGCACTATTGCAGGGTGCACAGGAAATGTGGTTTACAGCGTTTTCCTGTGCGCTCAGCAAAACCGCATATCCGGTCCTTGTGTGTGTGGAGACGGCGGCTGCGAGAACCATCAGGTATCCATAGAGATACAATACACAGCCTGCACATAGCGTTACATGCCATTAACGCTATGCGCTCAACCTGCCAAAAGCTAAGTTTTAGATGGATTTGGCAGGCTGAGGGCTTACGCAAATTAGACCTTAGCCTGAGTGCTCCTGTATATGGAAGAGCCAAGCAAGATCGCTACCAGCCAAGCAATCAGACACCTATCTATAGAGTTTGGGGGCTTTAGTCAATTAATTAATTGGCTACATTCAGCTATATTTTTAGTCCACCACACTTACCCTATAATGTTTTACGAAAAAATCTGTTAAGTCAAAAATTACAACATCCGCATGACTACATCACCAGAACCACTGTCAATACCATAATACAACACTAGAACCTCCATCATTATATCATCAGAGCCACCATCAATACATCACCAAAACAGTACAACCCCTTTAAAAATGTATACACAGAATCATTATCATTTTTGAGGTACAAGACTCCTTTAAAATGTCATCAATCTTAGCAGCACATTGTCCTACATCTCACAAGACTACCCTCTTGCCTGGCCATCTGCAGCACATACCAAAGCAATGTCATTGTAATGTTTCTGACTAAAAAAACACCTTACATAAACCCTATGCTGTGCCCCTGAATAAATAATTGTCCCTCACTGTGCTCGCTGCACAAATGACTCCACACTGTCTCACTTATGGTACATGGTCCCCATATTATTCTCCCCTATAAAATATTTCCATTACACTGTCCCTAGTTAAATATAACCGCTGCACCACCGCCTTTTAAATGAAAACCACCACACCATCCTCCCTGTAATTAATTATACCCACCACGCCTTATAAACTATGATCTCCACTCCATGCAGTCCTCTCATGCTGTCCTTACTCTATAGTGAGCCCCCTTATGCGACTCATTCTGCATACTGAGCCCTACCAGTTTTTACTCAGCGCTCCTCACGCTACCACTTCTCCATACTGAGCCCACCCATGCTACCCAATCTCCAAACCATGCTCCTCCCATGTTACTTCTCTATACCGTGCACTTCCTCAGGCTACCCATTCTTCATACCATGTCCTTCCAGTTTAACCCTTCAACATGCTCCGCCCACTCATGTTCCAAACTGCTCATCCCCTCCCATCCCTCCATATGTCCCATGCTGCTCATCCTCCCCTCCATATGTTCCATGCTGCTCATCCTCCCCTCCATATGTCCCATGCTGCTCATCCTCCCCTCCATATGTCCCATGCTGCTCATCCTCCCCTCCATATGTCCCATGCTGCTCATCCTCCCCTCCATATGTCCCATGCTGCTCATCCTCCCCTCCATATGTCCCATGCTGCTCATCCTCCCCTCCATATGTCCCATGCTGCTCATCCTCCCCTCCATATGTCCCATGCTGCTCATCCTCCCCTCCATATGTCCCATGCTGCTCATCCTCCCCTCCATATGTCCCATGCTGCTCATCCTCCCCTCCATATGTCCCATGCTGCTCATCCTCCCCTCCATATGTCCCATGCTGCTCATCCTCCTCCCATATGTCCCATGCTGCTCATCCTCCTCCCATATGTCCAATGCTGCTCATGCTTCACCCAAACGATCCATGTGGTAGATCATCCTTCCACCCATCCCACTCATGTCCCATGTTGTTTAACCTCCACCTATATGTCCCATGCAGCTTATCCTTCTCATCTTCATTATGTCCCATGTTGCTCATTATCCCCCAATATGTCACATGAAGCTCATCCTTCCTTCAATCCATCTATGTTGCATGCAGCTTCTCCCTCCCCCCCTTCCGTGTTCCATGCACCTTCTCTCCCACCCTTCCTCCTACTATCTTCCATGCAGCTTCTCCCCAATCCCCTTCCATGTTCCACGCAGCTTCTCCCCCACCCCCATCCATGTTCGATGCTTCTTCCTCCCCATCCTGCATCCATGTTCTATGCAGCTTCTTCTCTCCCTCATCCCCCTTCCATGTTCCATGCAGCTTCTCCCTCATCCCCCTTCCATGTTCCATGCAGCTTCTCCCTCATCCCCCTTCCATGTTCCATGCAGCTTCTCCCTCATCCTTGTTCCATGCAGCTTCTCCCTCATCCTTGTTCCATGCAGCTTCTCCCATCCACCCTCATCCATGTTCCATGCAGTCTTCTCCTTCCCCATCCACTCACCAGCTTGTAGTAGCAGTAGCCTCTCCTACCCAGTACTCCACCAGCTGTAGTAACAGCAGCCAGTGCCCCCCCTCACCCCAGCATGTAGTAATAGCAGCCCATGTCCCCCCTCACTCCCAGCATGTAGTAACAGCAGCCCATGTTCCCCCCCCCCACTCCCAGCATGTAGTAACAGCAGCCCATGTCCCCCCCTCACTCCCAGCATGTAGAAACAGCAGCCCATGTCCCCCCCCCCACTCCCAGCATGTAGTAACAGCAGCCCATGTGTCCCCCCTCACTCCCAGCATGTAGAAACAGCACCCCATGTGTCCCCTCCTCACTCCCAGCATGTAGTAACAGCAGCCATGTGTGTCCCCCTCACTCCCAGCATGTAGAAACAGCACCCCATGTGTCCCCTCCTCACTCCCAAAATGTAGTAACAGCAGCCCATGTGTCCCCCCCTCACTCCCAGCATGTAGTAACAGCAGCCCATGTGTGTCCCCCCCCTCACTCCCAGCATATACAAACAGCAGCCTGTGTCTCCCCTCAGCCCCAGCATGTAGTAATAGCAGCTCTTGTACCCCATTTCCCCCAGTCTTCTGCTCTATGAGCGCTCACCTGCTCCTCTCCTGCCTCCTGTGTTGTTCTCCTCCTGGCCCTCATGTCGTCATCTTCCTCCTCCACGGCACTGTCCTGTGACTTGTCAGCAGTGGTGAGATGAAGCCACTGCACAGCAGAGCTGCAGCAGCTCCTCGGAGCAGGGAGCTAATGACGCTCCTCTGACCCCAGAAGTGAAAGTGCTGGAGCTCCCGGGGTCAGTCTGCTGTCGGTGCCGAGAGCTATGCAAATACAAACGAATGGAGGTGCGTGCACAACCCGCTCCCCTCCAAAAAGACAACGGATTTCCTAGATTGTCGGAGGGGAGGGGAAGTTAAAAAAAAATAAAATAATAATCATTTTTTTGTCTCTTCCCTGACTCAGTGGGCCCTCTGCAGCCGCCCTAGTCACGTGCCTACCAGTGCCTAGTGCAAATACGGCCCTGGATATATACAGTGTGAATGCAGGTACATTACTGGCCACTGGGCAATATACTGATTTATGGGCACAGATTTGGTGTATACGCATCTAGTTCTTTGTTACATATGTAATTATTGTGTCCTCCAGAGCTATATAAGCATAGTGTAAAGCAGTGTATACTCCGTCCCCTGCTCCCAGGCCCCTGGTTGCTATGGTGACGTCTCACAGTAGATGTTACCGTGCTGTGACGTCATCACCCTGCACGTTCTCTGTGTTGTGCCGGCCCCAACGGTCCTGCTGAAGATACCGGCGGAGCGAGGAGCTGATGCCGAATCTGTCCCCGGTGGCTCCCAACACAGAGAGGAAGGACGACAGTCCGGAGGAGGAGGGGGAGAGCGGGGCCCGGAGGATGGAGCCTGGAAGACGGAGGCGCAGCTGTCACACGGTACATGTCAGGTATGGCTCCTGTGCGCCCTCTGCTGGTGGCTGCAAGCAGTCGTCATGTCATCTTCTATACACAGGAGGCAGAGCTCAGATCCTGTATAAGGAAATGGATCAGCATTCAATTATACACCTGTTGCTGCAGATATCTACAAAAGATAGAGGATTCATGGTTGGCCATTGCCTTTTAGAGTAGAACTGGCCACAATTAGGGTTACCGTCTGTCCAGGGTGTACATAGTTATAGATTTTATCATAAGCACAATTGTAGTGATTCTAGGTACATGCTGCTTTGTGTGTAGGGGTTGGTTGTTATAACAGAGAGAAATCTCTATACAAATATTTATTCCAGATTACAAAAAAACATATTTTCAATGCAGTGAAAATAATGAATTTTGGGAGATTTTCCTGTCAGTTCCAGTCTGGGGCTTCTCTCTTTATGACATCATCGTGTTCTCCCTGATGACATCATTGTGTTCTCCCTTATGACACAGTTGCATCCTCCTCACACACCAGTTGCAGCCGACCCTTTGAGCAGAGCAGTCGTCTTCCCATCAATCTCTTCAGGCCATAGATGGAAGATCGTGATCTCATCATCTCAGACTCTACAGGAAAAGATCACAAAGTCACAGAGAAATATCAAGAATCCAATCTATTATATAAAACCCGAAGGCCACTTCCGCCCAAAATCCGCTTCCGCTTCCGTGATGGCCTCCCTCCTGTGTCCAACTCCGGAACCGGAAGCACCAGACCCACGAGCGGCGCCACCGGCCCTGCACAGAGCCCCGTCTGCGGCCGCCCACATCCCGCCCACAGCCCTGCAGCTCACCGCCCACCAACATCCGCCAACCGGCCCGGAACGAGTGTGGGGCCTCCGCCGGCACAGCTCCCAGTCCTGCCGCTCTCTCCACAGACCGGCTGACGCTCCTCCATCACCCAGCTAGCCCCGCCCACACTCCGCCCCCGGCCTCCGGAACCGCCAACAGCACTGCCGCTGCCCGCCGCCCGCCAACAGCCCAGTAAGTCTTCCGCCACCCTGCCTCCGCTCTCCTCTGCCACCTCCAGCCCTCCTCTGCACGATGCTGAAGTTGGTTTCTTATTCGTTCAGTTTCTTATTCGGGCTGAAGTTGGTTTCTTATTCAGCAGTTTCTTATTCGGCTATTTTTTATTTTCTGCTTTTTTCAGCTTTTTCAATAAAAATTAACCATTCTAAGTATATAATAATATGCAGTCATGTGCCCTTTTATGAATACAGTTAAAAACAGATAAAAAAAATAGAAGGCTGGCATCAAAATGGGCATCAAAGTGGGCACTGAGGTCTGGTATGTAAAGGGTTAAATGGCTTTGTGCCACTAATCTGACACCTGATTTACATACTTTGTGATGCCACATGAAGTTCATGTCAACTCCAGCCTGGCACAAATTGGTTCTGGGCATCAAAACTGGCATCAAAGTGGGCAAAACCATTTTCACAGATTTGAATAAGTAACAGCTATTTTTAAGGGGTTAAATGCCTTTGTGCCACTCATCTACACCTGATTTACATACCCACTGATGCCCCACATGAAATCCATGTCATCCAGCCTGGCACAAAAGGGTTCTGGGCATCAAACTGGCATCAAAGTGGGCAAATTCACCCATTTTCACAGATTTGAATAAGTAACAGCTATTTTTAAGGGGTTAAATGCCTTTGTGCCACTATCTAACACCTGATTTACATACCTACTGATGCCCCCATGAAATCCATGTCATCCAGCCTGGCACAAAAGGGTTCTGGGCATCAAAACTGGCATCAAAGTGGGCAAACGCCCATTTTCACAGATTTGAATAAGTAACAGCTATTTTTAAGGGGTTAAATGGCCTTTGTGCCACTATCTGACACCTGATTTACATACCCACTGATGCCCCACATGAAATCCATGTCTCTCCAGCCTGGCACAAAAGGGTTCTGGGCATCAAAACTGGCATCAAAGTGGGCAAAGCGCCCATTTTCACAGATTTGAATAAGTAACAGCTATTTTTAAGGGGTTAAATGCTTTGTGCCACTCATCTGACACCTGATTTACATACCCACTGATGCCCCACATGAAATCCATGTCTCTCCAGCCTGGCACAAAAGGGTTCTGGGCATCAAAACTGGCATCAAAGTGGGCAAATTGCCCATTTTCACAGATTTGAATAAGTAACAGCTATTTTTAAGGGGTTAAATGCCTTTGTGCCACTCATCTGACACTTGATTTACATACCTACTGATGCCCCACATGAAATCCATGTCTCTCCAGCCTGGCACAAAAGGGTTCTGGGCATCAGAACTGGCATCAAAGTGGGCAAATTACCCATTTTCACAGATTTGAATAAGTAACAGCTATTTTTAAGGGGTTAAATGGCTTTGTGCCACTCATCTAACACCTGGTTTACATAGCCACTGATGCCCCACATGAAATCCATGTCAATCCAGCCTGGCACAAAAGGGTTCTGGGCATCCAAACTGGCATCAAAGTGGGCAAATCACCCATTTTCACAGATTTGAATAAGTAACAGCTATTTTTAAGGGGTTAAATGCCTTTGTGCCACTGATTAACACCTGATTTACATACCCACTGATGCCCCACATGAAATCCATGTCAATCCAGCCTGGCACAAAAGGGTTCTGGGCATCCAAACTGGCCTCAAAGTGGGCAAATTTCACATTTTCACAGATTTGAATAAGTAACAGCTATTTTTAAGGGGTTTAAATGCCTTTGCGCCACTCATCTGACACTGATTTACATACCCACTGATGCCCCACATGAAATCCATGTCTCTCCAGCCTGGCACAAAAGGGTTCTGGGCATCAAAACTGGCATCAAAGTGGGCAAATTGCCCATTTTCACAGATTTGAATAAGTAACAGCTATTTTTAAGGGGTTTTAAATGGCTTTGTGCCACTCATCTAACACTTGATTTACATACCTACTGATGCCCCACATGAAATCCATGTCTCTCCAGCCTGGCACAAATGGGTTCTGGGCATCAAAACTGGCATCAAAGTGGGTAAATTGCCCATTTTTACTGATTTGAATAAGTAACAGCTATTTTTAAGGGGTTAAATGCCTTTGTGCCACTCATCTGACACTGATTTACATACCTACTGATGCCCCACATGAAATCCATGTCAATCCAGCCTGGCACAAAAGGGTTCTGGGCATCAGAACTGGCATCAAAGTGGGCAAATCACCCATTTTCACAATTTGAATAAGTAACAGCTATTTTTAAGGGGTTAAATGCCTTTGTGCCACTCATCTAGACACTTGATTTACATACCTACTGATGCCCCACATGAAATCCATGTCTCTCCAGCCTGGCACAAAAGGGTTCTGGGCATCAGAACTGGCATCAAAGTGGGCAAATTACCCATTTTCACAGATTTGAATAGTAACAGCTATTTTTAAGGGGTTTAAATGGCTTTGTGCCACTCATCTAACACCTGGTTTACATAGCCACTGATGCCCCACATGAAATCCATGTCAATCCAGCCTGGCACAAAAGGGTTCTGGGCATCCAAACTGGCATCAAAGTGGGCAAATCACCCATTTTCACAGATTTGAATAAGTAACAGCTATTTTTAAGGGGTTAAATGCCTTTGTGCCACTGATCTAAACACCTGATTTACATACCCACTGATGCCCCACATGAAATCCATGTCAATCCAGCCTGGCACAAAAGGGTTCTGGGCATCCAAACTGGCCTCAAAGTGGGCAAATTTCACATTTTCACAGATTTGAATAAGTAACAGCTATTTTTAAGGGGTTAAATGCCTTTGCGCCACTCATCTGACACCTGATTTACATACCCACTGATGCCCCACATGAAATCCATGTCTCTCCAGCCTGGCACAAAAGGGTTCTGGGCATCAAAACTGGCATCAAAGTGGGCAAATTGCCCATTTTCACAGATTTGAATAAGTAACAGCTATTTTTAAGGGGTTTAAATGGCTTTGTGCCACTCATCTAACACTTGATTTACATACCTACTGATGCCCCACATGAAATCCATGTCTCTCCAGCCTGGCACAAATGGGTTCTGGGCATCAAAACTGGCATCAAAGTGGGTAAATTGCCCATTTTCACTGATTTGAATAAGTAACAGCTATTTTTAAGGGGTTTAAATGCCTTTGTGCCACTCATCTGACACCTGATTTACATACCTACTGATGCCCCACATGAAATCCATGTCTCTCCAGCCTGGCACAAAAGGGTTCTGGGCATCAGAACTGGCATCAAAGTGGGCATATTACCCATTTTCACAGATTTGAATAAGTAACAGCTATTTTTAAGGGGTTAAATGGCTTTGTGCCACTCATCTAACACCTGATTTACATAGCCACTGATGCCCCACATGAAATCCATGTCAATCCAGCCTGGCACAAAAGGGTTCTGGGCATCAAAACTGGCATCAAAGTGGGCAAATTGCCCATTTTCACTGATTTGAATAAGTAACAGCTATTTTTAAGAGGTTTAAATGCCTTTGTGCCACTCATCTGACACCTGATTTACATACCTACTGATGCCCCACATGAAATCCCTCTCAATCCAGCCTGGCACAAATGGGTTCTGGGCATCAAAAACTGGCATCAAAGTGGGCAAATTGCCCATTTTCACAGATTTGAATAAGTAACAGCAATTTTTAAGGGGTTAAATGCCTTTGTGCCACTCATCTAACACCTGGTTTACATAGCCACTGATGCCCCACATGAAATCCATGTCAATCCAGCCTGGCACAAAAGGGTTCTGGGCATCAAAAACTGGCATCAAAGTGGGCAAATTGCCATTTTCACAGATTTGAATAAGTAACAGCTATTTTTAAGGGGTTTAAATGGCTTTGTGCCACTCATCTGACACCTGATTTACATACCTACTGATGCCCCACATGAAATCCTTGTCAATCCAGCCTGGCACAAAAGGGTTCTGGGCATCAAAACTGGCATCAAAGTGGGCAAATTGACCATTTTCACAGATTTGAATAAGTAACAGCAATTTTTAAGGGGTTTAAATGGCTTTGTGCCACTGATCTAAGACCTGATTTACATACCTACTGATGCCCCACATGAAATCCATGCCAATCCAGCCTGGCACAAAAGGGTTCTGGGCATCAAAACTGGCATCAAAGTGGGCAAATTTCACATTTTCACAGATTTGAATAAGTAACAGCTATTTTTAAGGGGTTAAATGCCTTTGTGCCACTCAATCTAACACCTGATTTACATACCTACTGATGCCCCACATGAAATCCATGTGTCTCCAGCCTGGCCACAAATGGGTTCTGGGCATCAAAACTGGCATCAAAGTGGGCAAATTGCCCATTTTCACAGATTTGAATAAGTAACAGCTATTTTTAAGAGGTTAAATGCCTTTGTGCCACTCATCTGACACCTGATTTACATACCTACTGATGCCCCACATGAAATCCCTCTCAATCCAGCCTGGCACAAAGGGTTCTGGGCATCAAAACTGGCATCAAAGTGGGCAAATTGCCATTTTCACAGATTTGAATAAGTAACAGCAATTTTTAAGGGGTTTAAATGCCTTTGTGCCACTCATCTAACACCTGGTTTACATAGCCACTGATGCCCCACATGAAATCCATGTCATCCAGCCTGGCACAAAAGGGTTCTGGGCATCAAAACTGGCATCAAAGTGGGCAAATTGCCCATTTTCACAGATTTGAATAAGTAACAGCTATTTTTAAGGGGTTTAAATGGCTTTGTGCCACTCATCTGACACCTGATTTACATACCTACTGATGCCCCACATGAAATCCTTGTCAATCCAGCCTGGCACAAAGGGTTCTGGGCATCAAAACTGGCATCAAAGTGGGCAAATTGACCATTTTCACAGATTTGAATAAGTAACAGCAATTTTTAAGGGGTTAAATGGCTTTGTGCCACTGATCTAAGACCTGATTTACATACCTACTGATGCCCCACATGAAATCCATGCAATCCAGCCTGGCACAAAAGGGTTCTGGGCATCAGAACTGGCATCAAAGTGGGCAAATTACCCATTTTCACAGATTTGAATAAGTAACAGCAATTTTTAAGGGGTTAAATGGCTTTGTGCCACTCATCTGACACCTGATTTTCATACCTACTGATGCCCCACATGAAATCCATGTCAATCCAGCCTGGCACAAAAGGGTTCTGGGCATCAAAACTGGCATCAAAGTGGGCAAATTGCCCATTTTCACAGATTTGAATAAGTAACAGCAATTTTTAAGGGGTTTTAAATGGCTTTGTGCCATGCATCTAACTCCTGATTTACATACCCACTGATGCCCCACATGAAATCCATGTCTCTCCAGCCTGGCACAAAAGGGTTCTGGGTATCAGAACTGGCATCAAAGTGGGCAAATCACCCATTTTCACAGATTTAAATAAGTAACAGCTATTTTTAAGGGGTTAAATGGCTTTGTGCCACTCATCTAACACCTGATTTACATACCTACTGATGCCCCCACATGAAATTCATGTCTCTCCAGCCTGGCACAAAAGGGTTCTGGGCATCAAAACTGGCATCAAAGTGGGCAAATTGCCCATTTTCACAGATTTGAATAAGTAACAGCAATTTTTAAGGGGTTTAAATGGCTTTGTGCCATGCATCTAACACCTGATTTACATACCTACTGATGCCCCACATGATATCCATGCCAATCCAGCCTGGCACAAAAGGGTTCTGGGCATCAAAAACTGGCATCAAAGTGGGCAAATTGCACATTTTCACAGATTTGAATAAGTAACAGCTATTTTTAAGGGGTTTAAATGCCTTTGTGCCACTCATCTAACTCCTGATTTACATACCCTCTGATGCCCCACATGAAATCCATGTCAATCCAGCCTGGCACAAAAGGGTTCTGGGCATCAAAACTGGCATCAAAGTGGGCAAATCACCCATTTTCACAGATTTGAATAAGTAACAGCTATTTTTAAGGGGTTTTAAATGGCTTTGTGCCACTCATCTGACACCTGATTTACATACCCACTGATGCCCCACATGAAATCCATGTCTCTCCAGCCTGGCACAAAAGGGTTCTGGGCATCAAAACTGGCATCAAAGTGGGCAAATTGCCCATTTTCACAGATTTGAATAAGTAACAGCTATTTTTAAAAGGTTAAATGCCTTTGTGCCACTCATCTGACACTTGATTTACATACCTACTGATGCCCCACATGAAATCCATGTCTCTCCAGCCTGGCACAAAAGGGTTCTGGGCATCAGAACTGGCATCAAAGTGGGCAAATTACCCATTTTCACAGATTTGAATAAGTAACAGCTATTTTTAAGGGGTTAAATGGCTTTGTGCCACTCATCTAACACCTGGTTTACATAGCCACTGATGCCCCACATGAAATCCATGTCAATCCAGCCTGGCACAAAAGGGTTCTGGGCATCCAAACTGGCATCAAAGTGGGCAAATCACCCATTTTCACAGATTTGAATAAGTAACAGCTATTTTTAAGGGGTTAAATGCCTTTGTGCCACTGATCTAACACCTGATTTACATACCCACTGATGCCCCACATGAAATCCATGTCAATCCAGCCTGGCACAAAAGGGTTCTGGGCATCCAAACTGGCCTCAAAGTGGGCAAATTTCACATTTTCACAGATTTGAATAAGTAACAGCTATTTTTAAGGGGTTAAATGCCTTTGTGCCACTGATCTAACACCTGATTTACATACCCACTGATGCCCCACATGAAATCCATGTCTCTCCAGCCTGGCACAAAAGGGTTCTGGGCATCAAAACTGGCATCAAAGTGGGCAAAGCGCCCATTTTCACAGATTTGAATAAGTAACAGCTATTTTTAAGGGGTTAAATGGCTTTGTGCCACTCATCTGACACCTGATTTACATACCCACTGATGCCCCACATGAAATCCATGTCTCTCCAGCCTGGCACAAAAGGGTTCTGGGCATCAAAACTGGCATCAAAGTGGGCAAATTGCCCATTTTCACAGATTTGAATAAGTAACAGCTATTTTTAAGGGGTTAAATGCCTTTGTGCCACTCATCTGACACCTGATTTACATACCTACTGATGCCCCACATGAAATCCATGTCTCTCCAGCCTGGCACAAAAGGGTTCTGGGCATCAGAACTGGCATCAAAGTGGGCAAATTACCCATTTTCACAGATTTGAATAAGTAACAGCTATTTTTAAGGGGTTAAATGGCTTTGTGCCACTCATCTAACACCTGGTTTACATAGCCACTGATGCCCCACATGAAATCCATGTCAATCCAGCCTGGCACAAAAGGGTTCTGGGCATCAAAACTGGCATCAAAGTGGGCAAATTGCCCATTTTCACTGATTTGAATAAGTAACAGCTATTTTTAAGGGGTTAAATGCCTTTGTGCCACTCATCTGACACCTGATTTACATACCTACTGATGCCCCACATGAAATCCCTCTCAATCCAGCCTGGCACAAATGGGTTCTGGGCATCAAACCTGGCATCAAAGTGGGCAAATTGCCCATTTTCACAGATTTGAATAAGTAACAGCAATTTTTAAGGGGTTAAATGCCTTTGTGCCACTCATCTAACACCTGGTTTACATAGCCACTGATGCCCCACATGAAATCCATGTCAATCCAGCCTGGCACAAAAGGGTTCTGGGCATCAAAACTGGCATCAAAGTGGGCAAATTGCCCATTTTCACAGATTTGAATAAGTAACAGCTATTTTTAAGGGGTTAAATGGCTTTGTGCCACTCATCTGACACCTGATTTACATACCTACTGATGCCCCACATGAAATCCATGTCAATCCAGCCTGGCACAAAAGGGTTCTGGGTATCAGAACTGGCATCAAAGTGGGCAAATCACCCATTTTCACAGATTTGAATAAGTAACAGCTATTTTTAAGGGGTTAAATGGCTTTGTGCCACTCATCTGACACCTGATTTACATACCTACTGATGCCCCACATGAAATCCTTGTCAATCCAGCCTGGCACAAAAGGGTTCTGGGCATCAAAACTGGCATCAAAGTGGGCAAATTGACCATTTTCACAGATTTGAATAAGTAACAGCAATTTTAAGGGGTTAAATGGCTTTGTGCCACTGATCTAAGACCTGATTTACATACCTACTGATGCCCCACATGAAATCCATGCCAATCCAGCCTGGCACAAAAGGGTTCTGGGCATCAAAACTGGCATCAAAGTGGGCAAATTTCACATTTTCACAGATTTGAATAAGTAACAGCTATTTTTAAGGGGTTAAATGCCTTTGTGCCACTCATCTAACACCTGATTTACATACCTACTGATGCCCCACATGAAATCCATGTGTCTCCAGCCTGGCACAAATGGGTTCTGGGCATCAAAACTGGCATCAAAGTGGGCAAATTGCCCATTTTCACAGATTTGAATAAGTAACAGCTATTTTTAAGGGGTTAAATGCCTTTGTGCCACTCATCTGACACCTGATTTACATACCTACTGATGCCCCACATGAAATCCATGTCTCTCCAGCCTGGCACAAAAGGGTTCTGGGCATCAAAACTGGCATCAAAGTGGGCAAAGCGCCCATTTTCACAGATTTGAATAAGTAACAGCTATTTTTAAGGGGTTAAATGCCTTTGTGCCACTCATCTGACACCTGATTTACATACCTACTGATGCCCCACATGAAATCCATGTCTCTCCAGCCTGGCACAAAAGGGTTCTGGGCATCAGAACTGGCATCAAAGTGGGCAAATTACCCATTTTCACAGATTTGAATAAGTAACAGCAATTTTTAAGGGGTTAAATGGCTTTGTGCCACTCATCTGACACCTGATTTTCATACCTACTGATGCCCCACATGAAATCCATGTCAATCCAGCCTGGCACAAAAGGGTTCTGGGCATCAAAACTGGCATCAAAGTGGGCAAATTGCCCATTTTCACAGATTTGAATAAGTAACAGCAATTTTTAAGGGGTTAAATGGCTTTGTGCCATGCATCTAACTCCTGATTTACATACCCACTGATGCCCCACATGAAATCCATGTCTCTCCAGCCTGGCACAAAAGGGTTCTGGGTATCAGAACTGGCATCAAAGTGGGCAAATCACCCATTTTCACAGATTTGAATAAGTAACAGCTATTTTTAAGGGGTTAAATGGCTTTGTGCCACTCATCTAACACCTGATTTACATACCTACTGATGCCCCACATGAAATTCATGTCTCTCCAGCCTGGCACAAAAGGGTTCTGGGCATCAAAACTGGCATCAAAGTGGGCAAATTGCCCATTTTCACAGATTTGAATAAGTAACAGCAATTTTTAAGGGGTTTAAATGGCTTTGTGCCATGCATCTAACACCTGATTTACATACCTACTGATGCCCCACATGATATCCATGCCAATCCAGCCTGGCACAAAAGGGTTCTGGGCATCAAAACTGGCATCAAAGTGGGCAAATTGCACATTTTCACAGATTTGAATAAGTAACAGCTATTTTTTAAGGGGTTAAATGCCTTTGTGCCACTCATCTAACTCCTGATTTACATACCCTCTGATGCCCCACATGAAATCCATGTCAATCCAGCCTGGCACAAAAGGGTTCTGGGCATCAAAACTGGCATCAAAGTGGGCAAATCACCCATTTTCACAGATTTGAATAAGTAACAGCTATTTTTAAGGGGTTAAATGCCTTTGTGCCACTCATCTAACACCTGATTTACATACCTACTGATGCCCCACATGAAATCCATGTCAATCCAGCCTGGCACAAAAGGGTTCTGGGCATCAGAACTGGCATCAAAGTGGGCAAATCACCCATTTTCACAGATTTGAATAAGTAACAGCTATTTTTAAGGGGTTAAATGCCTTTGTGCCACTCATCTGACACCTGATTTACATACCTACTGATGCCCCACATGAAATCCATGTGTCTCCAGCCTGGCATCCGATTGCAGGGACCAGTTTGGATCCAATCCTGTCCGATTCATATCGGACAGCTTCGGATTTAAAAAATCGTGTGAAATTTTTCTGTGTATATTCTTAGATAGATAGATAGAAAGATAGATAGATAAGAATATAGATAGGAAAATAGATAAAAATAAAGATAGATAAATAGAGAAAATGTTTTTTTCGGACCGGAAATAGCCGAGCCCCGTGGCCAAAAATTGAACCAGAAGGCCGGCCATATATTTCGCGAGACACCGCTAATGTATGTCTATGGGAAGTGAGGCGCTCTTCTGATTGGTCGCCGTCAGCACACAGCGACCAATCGGAAGAGCGCCTCACTTCCCATAGACATACATAGCGGTGTGTCGGCGATTTTATGGCCGGGCCCCTGGTTCTATTTTCGGGCAGGGGACTCTGCTCTGGTCGGTAGTTCGACGGGGCCGGAAACTCGCAATGAGCGCTTCGCGGCGATAGGTAGCGTATCAGCAACGACTCGCAATGATTGCGAGTCGTTGGTAAGGCGCGAGCAATGTCTGCGAAGCGCTGATTGCGAGTTTGCGGCCCCGTGGAACGACGGATCAGAGCCGAGTGCCCTGGCCGAAAGTTGAACCAGGGTCCCGGCCATAAAATCGGCGACACACCGCTATGTATGTCTATGGGAAGTGAGGCGGTATTCTGATTGGTTGCCGTCAGCACACAGCGACCAATCAGAAGAGCGCCTCACTTCCCATAGACTTAGAATGGGCGATTTTTGAGTTTCGAATTTACCGCAAAAAGTGAGGCGCGATTCTGATTGGTCGCCGTCAGCACACAGCGACCAATCAGAAGAGCGCCTCACTGCTCATAGACATAGAATTGAGGATTTTTCGTCCATTCTATCGGAATGAGAAGTGAAGAGGACGTCGGAGCCGGCGATGGCGGAAAGAAGAGAGAAGACCCCCGGGACTGGACGAAGAGGACGCCTGGCCGGACGGAGGACTCCTGGAGCGGACGGACGATGAGATGAAGAAGAAGACAAGTAAGTGATCGACGGCGTCGGTGGGTTAGGGGACGGCGGGGGCTTAGGGTGTAGCGCCGTAGGGGGTAGCGACAGCGGCGGGCGACAGTGGCGACAGCTTAGGAGGCGGCGGGGCTTAGGGGCTTAGGATGCGGCGGGCCTTAGGGAGTAGCGACAGCGGCGGGGGGTTAGGAGGCGGTGGGGCTTAGGGGGTATCGGCGGGGGCTTAGGATGCGGCGGGGCTTAGCGGGGCTTAGGGGGTAGGGGCTTAGGAGCGGCGGGGCTTAGAGGGTAGGGGCTTAGGGGCGGCGGGGGTTAGGGGGTGGGGACGGCGGGGGCTTAGGGTGTAGCGCCTTAGGGGGTAGCGAGACAGCAGCGGGGGGTTAGGAGGCGGCGGGGCTTAGGGGGTATCAGCGGGGGCTTAGGATGCGGCGGGGCTTAGGGGGTAGGGGCTTAGGAGGCGGCGGGGCTTAGAGGGTAGGGGCTTAGGGGCGGCGGGGATTAGGGGGTGGGGACGGCGGGGGGCTTAGGGTGTAGCGCCTTAGGGGGTAGCGAGACAGCGGCGGGGTGTTAGGAGGCGGCAGGGCTTAGGGGGTATCGGTGGGGGCTTAGGATGCGGCGGGGCTTAGGGGGTAGGGGCTTAGGAGGCGGCGGGGCTTAGAGGGTAGGGGCTTAGGGGCGGCGGGGGTTAGGGGGTGGGGACGGCGGGGGCTTAGGGTGTAGCGCCTTAGGGGATAGCGAGACAGCGGCGGGGGGTTAGGAGGCGGCGGGGCTTAGGGGGTATCGGCGGGGGCTTAGGATGCGGCGGGGCTTAGCGGGGCTTAGGGGGTAGGGGCTTAGGAGGCGGCGGGGCTTAGAGGGTAGAGGCTTAGGGGCGGCGGGGGTTAGGGCTTAGGATGTGGCGGGGCTTAGCGGGTAGGGACTTAGGAGGCAGCGGGGCTTAGAGGGTAGGGGCGGCGGGGGTTAGGGGGTGGGGGGGTAGCGACAGGAGCGGTAGCTTATGGGCGGACAGGCGTATGGGCATGGGGCTGTAGTATACCATAGCGGTGTACACTACAGCCCCATGCTGTGGCTTTGTTTGCGGGGCAACGACTCGCAATGCCCGCCTTGCGGGCATTGCTTCGCGAGTCGCGTGGTCGCGGCCACGGACAGAGTCCTGGAGAAAGTTCCGAGCTACGCGAACAAAGCCACAGGAAGTAGCGCCGGTCTGACGGAAGTCAGCTACGGCAATTATATAATAGATATAGCAGCGCTATGTTATATGGTGGTACATTACAGCACATGTATAGCAGCACTATAGAATATGGTGGTACATTACATTACATGTATAGCTGCGCTATGGTTTATGGCGTTGCATTACATTACATGCATAGCAGCGCTATGGTATATGGCGGTACATTACAGTACATGTATATCAGCGCTATGGTATATGGCGGTACATGGATGCAGGATGTGTGGCGCCCCGCAACGAGTGCGTCACAGGAGTGCATTGCATCCCAGACTGCAGCTGTAATTTTCTCTGACTAAGCACTGACATGGTTAACATCAGAGCTCCATACCCTACATGCACATCAGAATAGATGGCCAATAAGGTCCTGGTTGGCGGAGTGTAGGAGTAGTGTGTGTTAGAGGAGAAGTTAGTTTGCAGAATGTAGGAGAAGGAGGAAGGAGAAGAGGTGGCGGGGAGGAACGTAGGAGAGGGTGCCCTGCACAGTTACGTGCAGCCCCTAGGCCACCACCGGTTGGGCGCCATTACCCCGTTGCTTCCACGGGTCAAAATACACCCGTGCCCATCTACAACCGGATCACTGGTTCCGAAGCTGGTAGTCGTTTATCACTGCTATGCAAACCAGGAGTGGAGGGCCCTCTCTACAGGAGTAATCCACCGCCGCCACAAACAGACCCGTCTTGCCAGCGGAGTACCCAACAAAAGGACCCAGGTTAGCCCTCACACCGGAACGTACACACCGGCAGGGAAATTTAAGTAACCCCTTGTACCCAACCTTGGCACTCAAAGGCGACATCGGCAACTCACTTAGAACAAGCTTAGAATGGAGGAACACCGCGGAGCTCTGAGAAACACTGGTCATTGCTAAGTCAACACAGTCCGTTACCCGTTACCTGTATGCCATGTATCATCTGCTGGATACAGTAAAATACCCATTGCACAGACTATCAGTGTCCGTGCCTTTTCCAAGACTGTTCATCTCCGCATGCAGAGAGTAACTGAGCTGCCTCACAACATCTTGTGCAGCTCCTGGCTCCGGGGACTCCCGCTCATCCTGTGGGGAGCGTCCCATCTTGCTGCATCCCATCCCCCGGAGGCCCAAGCAGCGCCGGTGAACTCACCGGAATTCTCACAGGTGGCATCACGACAAGATTTAACCCCTTATCTGTTCAGCCAACGTTTTTGATGTGGACCACCGGGCCCACACAGCCTTGGGTGCGGTACCGTGACAGGGAGCAGCGACAGCCTGAGACGTGCGCACCACGGCTACGGTGAGTCAGATAGATGCGGGGGGGCAGGATGGAGCCGGTGGGGCAGGATGGTGGCGGGGGGATCAGGATGGTGGTGGTGGGGCAGGATGTAGTCGGCGGGGCAGGATGGTGGCGGGGGGGCAGGATGGATACGGGGGGGCATGATGGAAGCGCTCCTCCTTCACCCCTCCGCTGCTCCTGCCCCTCCTCTGCTCCCCGCGGCCCCCCCCCACACCCACATGGTGATAATAAAAATAAAATAATCCCTCAGTGATGATACTTAGGTTGGTTTCACACTACGATTTTTTTAAATCCGAAGCTGTCCGATATAAATCGGACAGCATTGGATCCAAACTGGTCCCTGCAATCGGATGCCAGGCTGGAGACACATGGATTTCATGTGGGGCATCAGTAGGTATGTAAACCAGGTGTTAGATGAGTGGCACAAAGGCATTTAACCCTTAAAAATTGCTGTTACTTATTCAAATCTGTGAAAATGGGTGATTTGCCCACTTTGATGCCAGTTCTGATACCCAGAACCCATTTGTGCCAGGCTGGATTGACATGGATTTCATGTGGGGCATCAGTAGGTATGTAAATCAGGTGTCAGATGAGTGGCACAAAGGCATTTAACCCCTTAAAAATAGCTGTTACTTATTCAAATCTGTGAAAATGGGCAATTTGCCCACTTTGATGCCAGTTTTGATGCCCAGAACCCTTTTGTGCCAGGCTGGAGTGACATGGATTTCATGTGGGGCATTAATGGGTATGTAAATCAGGTGTTACATGAGTGGCACAAAGGCATTTAACCCCTTAAAAATAGCTGTTACTTATTCACATGTGTGAAAATTGGTTCTCTGCCCACTTTGATGCCAGTTTTGATGCCCATAACCAATTTGTGCCAGGCTGGAGAGACATGGATTTCATGTGGGTCATCAGTGGGTATGTAAATCAGGTGTCAGATGAGTGGCACAAAGGCATTTAACCCCTTAAAAATAGCTGTTACTTATTCAAATCTGTGAAAATGGGTGATTTGCCCACTTTGATGCCAGTTCTGATACCCAGAACCCATTTGTGCCAGGCTTGATGGACATGGATTTCATGTGGGGCATCAGTGGGTATGTAAATGAGGTGTTAGATGAGTGGCACAAAGGCATTTAACTCCTTAAAAATAGCTGTTACTTATTCAAATCAGTGAAAATGGGCAATTTGCCCACTTTGATGCCAGTTTTGATGCCCAGAACCCTTTTGTGCCAGGCTAGATTGACATGGATTTCATGTGGGGCATCAGTAGGTATGTAAATCAGGTGTCAGATGAGTGGCACAAAGGCATTTAACCCCTTAAAAATAGCTGTTACTTATTCAAATCTGTGAAAATGGGTGATTTGCCCACTTTGATGCCAGTTTTGATGCCCAGAACCCATTTGTGCCAGGCTGGATTGACATGGGTTTCATGTGGGGCATCAGTAGGTATGTAAATCAGGTGTCAGATGAGTGGCACAAAGCCATTTAACCCCTTAAAAATAGCTGTTACTTATTCAAATCTGTGAAAATGGGTGATTTGCCCACTTTGATGCCAGTTCTGATACCCAGAACCTTTTTGTGCCAGGCTGGATTGACATGGATTTCATGTGGGGCATCAGTAGGTATGTAAATCAGGTGTCAGATGAGTGGCACAAAGCCATTTAACCCCTTAAAAATAGCTGTTACTTATTCAAATCAGTGAAAATGGGCAATTTACCCACTTTGATGCCAGTTTTGATGCCCAGAACCCTTTTGTGCCAGGCTGGATTGACATGGATTTCATGTGGGGCATCAGTAGGTATGTAAATCAGGTGTTAGATGAGTGGCACAAAGGCATTTAACCCCTTAAAAATAGCTGTTACTTATTCAAATCTGTGAAAATGGGTGATTTGCCCACTTTGATGCCAGTTTTGATGCCCAGAACCCATTTGTGCCAGGCTGGATTGAGAGGGATTTCATGTGGGGCATCAGTAGGTATGTAAATCAGGTGTCAGATGAGTGGCACAAAGGCATTTAACCCCTTAAAAATAGCTGTTACTTATTCAAATCTGTGAAAATGGGCAATTTGCCCACTTTGATGCCAGTTTTGATGCCCAGAACCCATTTGTGCCAGGTTGGAGACAAATGGATTTCATGTGGGGCATCAGTAGGTATGTAAATCAGGTGTTAGATGAGTGGCACAAAGGCATGTAACCCCTTAAAAATAGCTGTTACTTATTCACATGTGTGAAAATGGGTGATTTGCCCACTTTGATGCCAGTTTTGATGCCCAGAACCCTTTTGTGCCAGGCTGGAGAGACATGGATTTCATGTGGGGCATCAGTAGGTATGTAAATCAGGTGTTAGATGAGTGGCACAAAGGCATTTAACCCCTTAAAAATAGCTGTTACTTATTCAAATCTGTGAAAATGGGTGATTTGCCCACTTTGATGCCAGTTTTGATGCCCAGAACCCTTTTGTGCCAGGCTGGATTGACATGGATTTCATGTGGGTCATCAGTGGGTATGTAAATCAGGTGTTAGATGAGTGGCACAAAGGCATTTAACCCCTTAAAAATAGCTGTTACTTATTCAAATCTGTGAAAATTGGTGATTTGCCCACTTTGATGCCAGTTTTGATGCCCAGAACCCTTTTGTGCCAGGCTGGAGAGACATGGATTTCATGTGGGGCATCAGTAGGTATGAAAATCAGGTGTCAGATGAGTGGCACAAAGCCATTTAACCCCTTAAAAAGGAGATTTTTGTGTACTCACCGTAAAATCCTTTTCTCTTAGCCTCTAATTGGGGGACACAGACCGTGGGTGTTATGCTGCTGTCCACTAGGAGGCGACACTAGGCAGAATCTGCAAAAGAGTTTAGAAACTCCTCCTCTGTAGCATATACACCCTGTAGCAGGAAGCGATTCTCCAGTTTTGTGCTAAAGCAGTAGGAGAGTTAACAGATAACAGTGACACAGGAGTCTACGCAGGCGACCTGTGCAAACAAATATAGTTAACAAAGTAATAACAGTGTAACATGGCCTGAAACCAAACAGGCACGTGTGTAAACAGTGAAAAGTTAGCAGAGTAATGCTAGTACCACAAGTCCTGAAATTGATCAGGCGCATGTGGAGAAAACAGTGAAGAGTTAACGAAGTAATAATCGTATAGCAAGGCCTGTAACTAAACAGGCTCACAGTACTATAAGGCCTGGAACTAAACAGGCTCACAGTACTATAAGGCCTGGAACTAAACAGGCTCACAGTACTATAAGGCCTGGAGCTAAACAGGCTCACAGTACTATAAGGCCTGGAACTAAACAGGCTCACAGTACTATAAGGCCTGGAACTAAACAGGCACAAGTTTTAAACAGTCAACAGGTAACAGAGTGATAATAGGCAAACATATGTAAACATGTTAACCATGTAACAGCTGAGAAGCTATGTGGGAACTGTAGAAAAAAAACCACAAGGACAATAGGGTGGGTGCTGTGTCCCCCAATTAGAGGCTAAGAGAAAAGGATTTTACGGTGAGTACACAAAAATCTCCTTTTCTCCTTCGCCTCATTGGGGGACACAGACCGTGGGACGTCCCAAAGCAGTCCCTGGGTGGGAAAGAACAATGGAACTAGTGACACTGAGCATGGTCAGTGAAGAACTATGCACCAACAAGCGGGCTGCTGCCGCCTGGAGGGCACGTATACCCAGACCTGCGTTTGTTGAGGACTGAGTGCAAGCACTATAGTGGCTTGGGTATGGGTGTAGGCTGACCCTTTGGCTGCCTATACACTTGTTGCGCCGATACCCCTTACCGAACTGTCCAGGAGGCTTGTACGGCCGTAGTAGAAGGTGCCGTGACCTGCCGGAAGGAATGAGGTTTCGAAGGTATAAGCGTCTTGGATGGTTAGAGGAATCCACCTCGTTAGGGGAGCCTTAGAGGCTGATGTGTCATTATGTCTGCCCATTGGAAGAAGGATAAGGAGAATCCGACCTCTTAGAAGGGCACTGACCTGGATACCTAGACGCGTAGGGCCCCGACAAGGTCCCGCATACGTAGGTCCTTCGCGACCGGACAGACTGGAGTCGGGCACGGCGATGGCAGAGAGATTTCTTCATGTAGGTGGAAGGAGTAAACCTACCGTAGAAGAAGAATGGAACCAGCCATAGGACAATCTCGTCCAGAGGAAGACTAGAAAAAGATGGATTACAGTAAACTGCTGTAAGTACCGATTGTGACGAAATGGACCCTTTAATATATAATGTAGGAGGATTTCTATTCACCCAGACATATCATATTGTATATTGTATATTGTATATTGTATATTGGCTTGTATAGGAGAATTTCCTACAGTATTTTCATAGAAGACTGGTGTAAGTTTAGCTTGGTAATGTAATTATCTAACCTGTTTGTCATTGAAGGCCAGAGAACTTAATTATGCTAATCGTCCATTGTCTATTACCCTGTGAATGTGGATTGAGGCTCCAGCCACTATTGTGTTATTGTCATGGTTTGCAGACTGATTGTCTCAGACTAACATTCCATTGTAAGGTGCTATATCAATCAGCATTTGGATTGCAATAGTACCTAAAATATGTTAAACGAGGATTGGAGTTCAGCGAATGAAAAGACTGTGTTATTGCACCAATCATGACGTCCCCAATATCCTACAATGAGGGCTGAGGGTATATAAGGAGGACTATTCACTTTGACCAGCAGTTTTGGAGATTGAATATTGGAGACAGGCAGCGAATCTAGGGTCTTCGGATCCGATTAGCTAGCCATAACCCCAGGCCTAGGCATTTCGGTGCCGACCAAGGGGCTCAGAACACAGACTAAAGGAACCACAAGGACTTCAGTATCGGATTATCGGATTCGGCTGTGATAGACTGCTTAAGGACAAGAAAGCAACCCAGGTTGGGACGATACAGTCACCTGGCTACAGACTTTGCCGTGCTGCATTTTAAATCCCTGGTGAGCCAGCGGAAGGGTGAGACTCTGTTGCCTGTTGTTACGTTTATGTGTTCTGCTTGGTTATGCGTTATATGCTGTTAACTGTTTGGGGATCCAATAAAGCCTTGATATTGTGATTCCCTGACCCTGTGTTGTCTGAGTAGTGTTACGCCCACGGTTAAGGAGCTCGGGCGCTCAGTTGGGGATGAGCCCTGGTCCACGCTGTCTTTGTAAAGGCGGCTGGGCCTGCGGACGAGAGCGCCCCCTGACCCCCGGGTCTCCACAATTGGTGGCAGCGGTGGGATACTACTCAGCCTGGTTTATCCAGGGGAGCTGCAGGGGACTGGTGTTCGTGGACACCGTCCAGGGGCTCAACAACCAGGGAGGCATATAAGCATACCCAGCAGGCCATAGGTGAGGCATTCAGGTTTCGGACGTTGCCATGTCCAACCCCACCAGCTCAGCCATGGGACAAGGGCCGGAGAGGAGATACGGCAGCAGCAGTAAATGGATGCTACAGGATCTGTGCCAGAGGAGAAATATTGAATACAGGAACGCTGACACTCGGTCGGCTTTGATTCAGAAATTGGTCCATTGGGACACCCAGAATGATGGTGAGGATGATGAGGACCCCGCCGACGTGGTACCAGAGGATGTAAGTTGTGCACCACATCATGGATCCAGTGAATATCATGAAATCACCAGGTCCACAGTAGTCCAAATCAAGGAGTGCTTGGCTGCATTGGGGCCCAAAGCCTCAAGAGAAGAGAGGGCTTGGGTTCTGGGAAATATTTTAGGAATTCCAGCTTACCAACTGCTACCACCAGCCGCTCGAGTAGGATTATTCCGCTACCCATTAGAAGCCCCATCAGGACAAAGGTATGCAGACAGGATACGTGACTTGCCCAATCCACAGCGCTGTTATACGTGTGGACGTCTTGGACATATGGACAAAGATTGTCGCCAACACCGGGGCCCCATGCCTGGAGCTCATCGGCCAGCACAGCCAGTCCAGGTCAGTGACGTCCAAGCCCCGGGACAACAAGAAATTGATTCTGTCCACATCCTGGTAAGCCCAGCTATTGTTTCTCCAGACCCTGTACCCTGTTCCCAATTAACCATCTCCCTGGCTGAGGGTCAGTGCTCAGACATCCCTTCGGAAGGTGTGCAGCTAGCCGAGGCGAACGACCAGGGAGAGGACAAGTTGGAGCTTACAGACAGTGACCCTACACCTGTTATTTTGGAGCCTGAGCAGGAAGAGGACAAGTTGGAGTTTACGGACAACGTCCCTATCCCTGTTGCTTTGGAAACTGACCCGGAAGAGGTTGATGTGGAGCTTACAGACAGCGTCCCCATGCCTGCTATTGTAGAGACTGACCAGGAAGAGGTTGATGTGGGATTTGTGAGCAGCTTTCCCACACCTGTTGATTCAGGGTCTAACCAGGAGGAGGTTGAAGTGGGGCTCATGGATGGCCCCCCCACATCTGTTGTTTTGCAAGCTGACCCAGGACAAGGACTATCCAGCCAGTGTGTCACAGCCATCACCATCATCCAGGAAGCCAAGCAGCACCCTGATGTGGAACTTGCTACCCCACCTTCAGAGGATAATTCATGTTCCCAGCCCCATCATTCTTCTCTGAGCCATCAACAGTGAGTACACCTAGCCAGACTGTGGTCATTGACTGGGGGGAATTGATAACCAGAAATTCATGGGAGCTCAACTCCTGAATCCCATTTTATTGCTTATCCACAATATGTCTGCCCATCCTGGGGGAGGTAATCTGGGGGAGGTGTATAGATGGAAGCCTCGATTGCTGTTTTCTCCATTAAAAAAAGACAATGCCGCCCAGAGGAGAAGGATAACCAGAGACTGATCACATCTGACTGCCCTGTCTGGCTAAATAAGAAGGGGGAGGTATGTGACGAAATGGACCCTTTAATATATAATGTAGGAGGATTTCTATTCACCCAGACATATCATATTGTATATTGTATATTGTATATTGTATATTGGCTTGTATAGGAGAATTTCCTACAGTATTTTCATAGAAGACTGGTGTAAGTTTAGCTTGGTAATGTAATTATCTAACCTGTTTGTCATTGAAGGCCAGAGAACTTAATTATGCTAATCGTCCATTGTCTATTACCCTGTGAATGTGGATTGAGGCTCCAGCCACTATTGTGTTATTGTCATGGTTTGCAGACTGATTGTCTCAGACTAACATTCCATTGTAAGGTGCTATATCAATCAGCATTTGGATTGCAATAGTACCTAAAATATGTTAAACGAGGATTGGAGTTCAGCGAATGAAAAGACTGTGTTATTGCACCAATCATGACGTCCCCAATATCCTACAATGAGGGCTGAGGGTATATAAGGAGGACTATTCACTTTGACCAGCAGTTTTGGAGATTGAATATTGGAGACAGGCAGCGAATCTAGGGTCTTCGGATCCGATTAGCTAGCCATAACCCCAGGCCTAGGCATTTCGGTGCCGACCAAGGGGCTCAGAACACAGACTAAAGGAACCACAAGGACTTCAGTATCGGATTATCGGATTCGGCTGTGATAGACTGCTTAAGGACAAGAAAGCAACCCAGGTTGGGACGATACAGTCACCTGGCTACAGACTTTGCCGTGCTGCATTTTAAATCCCTGGTGAGCCAGCGGAAGGGTGAGACTCTGTTGCCTGTTGTTACGTTTATGTGTTCTGCTTGGTTATGCGTTATATGCTGTTAACTGTTTGGGGATCCAATAAAGCCTTGATATTGTGATTCCCTGACCCTGTGTTGTCTGAGTAGTGTTACGCCCACGGTTAAGGAGCTCGGGCGCTCAGTTGGGGATGAGCCCTGGTCCACGCTGTCTTTGTAAAGGCGGCTGGGCCTGCGGACGAGAGCGCCCCTGACCCCCGGGTCTCCACACCGATACTTCTGCAGAGACAAATAAATGCCGCCGAACCATACAACTTTGTGGATGAGTATGCTAAGGTAACATCCCATCGAGGCTGAAAAGATGGTTCTTGTAGTGCCGTGAGGACCAAGTTCAGGTCCCCCCGGGCGTAGTCTTGTTGTATGGAGACCTGAAATAGCAGACCCTTCGAAGGAAGGATTTTATAGACGTCTGGTGGCAAGACGTGTTTGTAATAGGGTGAAAAACAGCTGAAAACCTGCTGTACAGGAGACCCTAAGGACAGACCTGAGTCTAGGTCTGAGAGAAAGAAAACGGAGAGTCCCTGGCATGAAGTAGGGCCAAGGGGAATGACCTCTAGAGGTGCCCCAAGCAAAAAAACAAAAACAAAACGATAACACGCGTGATGGGATATCGCTGACAAGGCTGGTGTCCTCACTGTGACTACGGTCATTACAACATCCTGGGAAACAAACCACTTGGGTTAACCTCTAGGTTTCAAAAGCTACACCATTAAACTCAGATGTAAGGAATTCTGAGGGAGAACTGGCCATGATCGAGCAGGTCTGGACAGTCTTGAAACGTCCTGGTACCGCTGCTCTAAATTGGACAAGTGTGCGCACCAAGCGCGTGTGGGTCATTCTGAGACCGCGAAAATGGTCCCGCGACATTCTCGTTTGATATCCAGACTGGTAGTGGGAAAAGAATATAGGAGAGACGGATACCGGGCCAGGCTTGGACTAGGCGTCTGTCCCACTGACTGTGGATCCTGAGACCAGGCCAGGAAGGCCGAGACCGTGACATTGTGACTCCGTCAGGTCCAGATCTGTGGTGTCCTGGCGTTGGTGTTTCGACGGAGGACTTCTAGATGAAGGAGCTAGTCCTGAGTCCATCCTTTGGTGGATTAGGAAATCCGCCTCCCAGATGTGTACACCTGGTATGAGAACAGCTGGCAGTACAGTGTTCCAAGGATTCCCCTAGGAAAGGATGTGCGAACTTGTCATCGCTTAGAGACTGCAGGTTCCACCCTGGTGGTTGACATATGCCACGGCTGTGACATTGGCTGACTGCATCCTGACATGTTCAATGCCAGGTGACTGAAAGATTTCAGTACTAGAGATACTGCACGAATGATCATAAAGTAAGGAGCATCTTCGAGACAGGGCAAGGCTACTGCCATGTGCAATTTGATGGGGGTATATCGCACCCCATCCTGTTTGTGTGCAACACCTGAGCATGGACAATTGCCAAGGCCAGCGATTCAGCTGAGCCAATGGAACTGAATTTCAAGCTGCTACTATGCTGTCTAGGACTCTTATAGCAGCTGTGAAGGATTGAGGAGACCTCTGACGGAGGCTGCGGATTCCCAGATGAAGAATCTGTGCCTTGTCTGGGGAAATTCGACTAGAGCTGTGGTGGTGCAACTAAAGGCGGCCGTGTTCATGCAGTGCTGTGCGTCCAGTATGGCTGAGACTCCATACGAGATGCTGTAGCATGTGGCCGTCAGGAGTACGCAGCGGAGCAGGGACTCCTGGAATGTGTGCGCTGTGCTGCAGCATGTGCCTTGGAATTGCGGTAGACCTGTGGAGGTCGATCCTACCGAATCGTCTTAGCGAGCACGGTGTAAATGCCACTGTGTTCACAGTCCTTGAAGACATGCATTGCTAAAAAGAGTCCTCCAGATATGGGAGACTGCTGAATCGTAGTATAGACCTTGCCACCTTCAGGGTGGGAAAAAGCTTTGTATCCATTGTGCTTCAGACCTTTTTGGCCTCGCCCCACTCCCTGTGCTGACGCTTCGGAGGCCCCGACGTCAGGAAGAGAGCGGGCATGGCGGGCGGGCAAGCCAGTGCCGTCACGGCTAGGCTGAAGCCAGGGCCTTGCGTAAATCGAGGGGCCCGGGAGCGGTAGAGGTCCGGCGCGGAGGTCCAGAGGGAGCCGGAAGTCAGGATCAGCGCTGGCCGAAACCGGAGGCTGCGTCACGATAGTTCAGTCGCCGTTGTCCTGCGCTGCATACAGCGAGCGCTATCCCACCATGAGCATTCTCCTATTGGACTCATGAGTTGAGAAGGGACAGATTGCGTGGAAGAATGTTCAGGCCACAATCATACGGGGTCCAGAAGGGGCCCATCCATCGGGTTAATGCGGTTGGGGGTCTGCGATGTCCTGCTTTGAAGTGGGCTGTGCAGAGTGCTCACACTTGTGATCTCAACCCAAGTACCTAATATAGGTATAGTGAGGAGATTGGCAACAGGGCTCATATTTCTGCGACCCAGAGTTTTGTTTTTGTAGTTTGGGGACGGAGGCCGGCCAGGCCTTGTGCCGTCACAGTTTCAACCCGAGTCTCCAACAGTGGGGAGTCGAGGAAGGAGTATGGTATATAGCATCTCGGCTACGACCAGCACCTCCAACAGTGGGGAGCTGAGGAGGGAGTATGCAATTGGTCTTAGGTCTCAGAGACCTGTAGCTAAATTACTCGTGCAGTTGTGAATTACGGAGTTTCAGCCTGCGTCTTGTGAGACTTGACCGTAATCACCGCCAACCAGACCTCCAGCCCTTTTGGAGAGGACTTGGCAAACGGTCCTGGGACCCTTGCAGTTGTCAGGTAATTGTAGATTACATCAACTTCAGCTGGGCTCTCCAACAATGGAGGGCCGAGGAAGGAACCTGCGAGTTAAGCTCGTAGTAATTCCACCACAACCTAGTTGTCTCAACTGTGTGTGGGAAGGGGTCTGATGGACGAGTATTTTGAGCCGTTTGAATAGTAACTGGGTTCCGTCAACATTGGGGGCCAAGGAATACGCATGTCGGTGGCTCACTGCAACCCAGCTCCCCCCAGGGCAATAAGGTTGGACAACTGTACCAACAGGTACATGCATTTGGCACGGTGTTAGGAAAAACAATACGTGCGGTGGGCCGTGCGCTGATTACTACTGTAGAGGAAGTTACACTGGTCCTCGTAGTATGTTATTGCTCTTTACACGGTGTCCTGAGGGATGGACAAGCTGGAGCAGGAGACATCGCTGCTGGTTGTCTTGCCGTTTTCGTTGGGAGACTGCTGCCCAGCGAAGCTGAGCACAAGGTATACTCCAGTCGCTGCGTGTGCGCCCTCACAGTGCTGCGCTTGCTGTACCCCTGCATAGCGGATGCTGAGCCATGGCTGTTGGGAAGCCAGAGAATGATGAGGGGCAGTGCAGACCGGCCGCACCTATATGGCATGGCAGGCTCTGCTGTATGTCCCTGTTCCTGTTATTGAGGCCGGGAGGAGGGGGCAGGCACTGTAGGACTCCTAAAAACAAGGCCCCTGGCTGCACTAGTGTGCCTTGAAGACCACGGCAGGGAGGAAGCACTGTTGGGCTCCCCGTCTTTGAAAAGGGGCTGCTCGTTGTATCCCCTGCTGGCTGTGCCTATGTGCCACTGTGCCAGCAAGGTTGTGGGCACTTGGTTGTCCGCTCACAGGACAGCTGACCTACATGTGTGTGTTTATTACATGTGTCAGCTGTTACATGTGTTGTACACCTTGTCTGCACACAGACTAGCCCTTATATGTGGCTACTGTGTGCGGGGCCTCAAGGCTGGCAGCTGCGGTGACAGAAGCAGTGCCCGAATCCCTTAATGGCCACCGCAGCTTAGAAGAGAGGGGTCATCCTCATCCTGTGCCCCCCGGAGACTGGCTGGCTGATAATGGCCACCTATAGTGCCAGACCTGCGGTTGTTGAGGAAGAAGGGGGGCTGGGCGCAGAGAAAAAGAGCGCGTTCTATGTAAAAAAACGCGCCCTCTCTGCTCCGGTCCGCCCCCTGCTGTGACGCTGGCCGCGTCATCCTCGTCATCCAGTGGGCGGGCCGGGGGGCGTGGAAAAAGGCGGCGGCTTCGAGCTAGGCCGAAGCCGCGGCCTCAATTAGATTCCTGCGCCCGAAAAGGGCTCCAGAGCGGCGCGGAGGTCCGGGGAGAGGTCCGGAACTGACCCGGACCTCGCCGGACCCCCTGGGCACTATAGCGGCGGCATGGTGGAGCTCCCACAGAGGACCCAGAGCGCTGGGTCCTCTTGCATCCGGCCGCTGTGCAGCCGTGATGCTGGCTGCTGCAGGGGCACAGGCAGTCTGTGCCCCTGATAGTGCTATGAGTGCCCCATTGCTGTTCCCCCGGCCCCATCCGGAGAACACAGCGAAGCTGTGTCTCCTGGGTATGCTGCAACAGTCCGTGCTGCAGCCTGTTCCAATGGAGTGACTCAGCAGAGCTGAGGCTCCTGGGGTGCTCAGAGGTGCTGCACCTTCTGGCCCTACCTGAGGTGTCTCAACCTAAAGGAACCCCTGAAGGGTGTTTAGGGAGGGATTGCGTCCACCATCAGAGGGCCCCTTCGGAACCTCGACCTCAACCCAGTAACCCCAACAGTGGGGAAATGGGGAGGGAGGACCGTCGTCTCAACCTTAACCCAGCGCCCCAACATTGGGTGGCCGAGGAGGGAGCGGCATGTGGAATAAGGGTCTCAACCTCAACCAGGCACCCCCAACAGTGGTGGGCCGAGGAGGGAGCATGCCGGGAGTCTCACAGAGACCCACTTTTCTTCTTCTTGAATCAGAAAAATCCAAAAAGCGAAAAAATTCCATAGGAAATAACCTTTAGGTGTGCCTCCTACAAGACACTAAGCAAAAACTGGAGAATCGCTTCCTGCTACAGGGTGTATATGCTACAGAGGAGGAGTTTCTAAACTCTTTTGCAGATTCTGCCTAGGTCGCCTCCTAGTGGACAGCGGGCATAACACCCACGGTCTGTGTCCCCCAATGAGGCGAAGGAGAAAATTGCTGTTACTTATTCAAATCTGTGAAAATGGTAATTTGCCCACTTTGATGCCAGTTTTGATGCCCAGAACCCTTTTGTGCCAGGCTGGAGAGACATGGATTTCATGTGGGGCATCAGTAGGTATGTAAATCAGGTGTCAGATGAGTGGCACAAAGCCATTTAACCCCTTAAAAATAGCTGTTACTTATTCAAATCTGTGAAAATGGGTGATTTGCCCATTTTGAAGCCAGTTCTGATACCCAGAACCTTTTTGTGCCAGGCTGGATTGACATGGATTTCATGTGGGGCATCAGTGGGTATGTAAATCAGGTGTTAGATGAGTGGCACAAAGGCATTTAACCCCTTAAAAATTGCTGTTACTTATTCAAATCTGTGAAAATGGGCGCGTCGCCCACTTTGATGCCAGTTTTGATGCCCAGAACCCTTTTGTGCCAGGCTGGAGACACATGGATTTCATGTGGGGCATCAGTGGGTATGTAAATCAGGTGTCAGATGAGTGGCACAAAGCCATTTAACCCCTTAAAAATAGCTGTTACTTATTCAAATCAGTGAAAATGGGCTATTTGCCCACTTTGATGCCAGTTTTGATGCCCAGAACCCATTTGTGCCAGGCTGGATTGAGAGGGATTTCATGTGGGGCATCAGTAGGTATGTAAATCAGGTGTCAGATGAGTGGCACAAAGGCATTTAACCCCTTAAAAATAGCTGTTACTTATTCAAATCTGTGAAAATGGGTGATTTGCCCACTTTGATGCCAGTTCTGATACCCAGAACCCTTTTGTGCCAGGCTGGATTGACATGGATTTCATGTGGGGCATCAGTAGGTATGTAAATCAGGTGTTAGATGAGTGGCACAAAGGCATTTAACCCCTTAAAAATAGCTGTTACTTATTCAAATCAGTGAAAATGGACAATTTACCCACTTTGATGCCAGTTTTGATGCCCAGAACCCTTTTGTGCCAGGCTGGAGAGACATGGATTTCATGTGGGGCATCAGTGGGTATGTAAATCAGGTGTTAGATGAGTGGCACAAAGGCATTTAACCCCTTAAAAATAGCTGTTACTTATTCAAATCTGTGAAAATGGGCGCTTCGCCCACTTTGATGCCAGTTTTGATACCCAGAACCCTTTTGTGCCAGGCTGGAGAGACATGGATTTCATGTGGGGCATCAGTGGGTATGTAAATCAGGTGTCAGATGAGTGGCACAAAGCCATTTAACCCCTTAAAAATAGCTGTTACTTATTCAAATCAGTGAAAATGGGTGATTTGCCCACTTTGATGCCAGTTCTGATACCCAGAACCCTTTTGTGCCAGGCTGGATTGACATGGATTTCATGTGGGGCATCAGTAGGTATGTAAATCAGGTGTTAGATGAGTGGCACAAAGCCATTTAACCCCTTAAAAATAGCTGTTACTTATTCAAATCTGTGAAAATGGGTGATTTGCCCACTTTGATGCCAGTTCTGATACCCAGAACCCTTTTGTGCCAGGCTGGAGAGACATGGATTTCATGTGGGGCATCAGTGGGTATGTAAATCAGGAGTTAGATGCATGGCACAAAGCCATTTAACCCCTTAAAAATAGCTGTTACTTATTCAAATCTGTGAAAATGGGTGATTTGCCCACTTTGATGCCAGTTTTGATGCCCAGAACCCTTTTGTGCCAGGCTGGATTGACATGGATTTCATGCGGGGCATCAGTAAGTATGTAAATCAGGTGTCAGATGAGTGGCACAAAGGCATTTAACCCCTTAAAAATAGCTGTTACTTATTCAAATCTGTGAAAATGGGTAATTTGCCCACTTTGATGCCAGTTTTGATGCCCAGAACCTTTTTGTGCCAGGCTGGAGTGACATGGATTTCATGTGGGGCATCAGTGGGTATGTAAATCAGGTGTTAGATGAGTGGCACAAAGGCATTTAACCCCTTAAAAATAGCTGTTACTTATTCACATGTGTGAAAATTGGTTCTCTGCCCACTTTGATGCCAGTTCTGATGCCCAGAACCAATTTGTGCCAGGCTGGATTGACATGAACTTGAGATGTGGCATCACAAAGTATGTAAATCAGGTGTCAGATTAGTGGCACAAAGCCATTTAACCCTTTCCATACCAGACCTCAGTGCCCACTTTGATGCCCATTTTGATGCCAGCCTTCTATTTTTTTTATCTGTTTTTAACTGTATTCATAAAAGGGCACATGACTGCATATTATTATATACTTAGAATGGTTAATTTTTATTGAAAAAGCTGAAAAAAGCAGAAAATAAAAAATAGCCGAATAAGAAACTGCTGAATAAGAAACCAACTTCAGCCCGAATAAGAAACTGAACGAATAAGAAACCAACTTCAGCATCGTCTCCTCTGCCCCCTCCAGCCCTGCTCTGCCCCCTCCAGCCCTGCTCTGCACCCTCCAGCCCTGCTCTGCACCCTCCAGCCCTGCTCTGCACCCTCCAGCCCTGCTCTGCACCCTCCAGCCCTGCTCTGCACCCTCCAGCCCTGCTCTGCACCCTCCAGCCCTGCTCTGCACCCTCCAGCCCTGCTCTGCACCCTCCAGCCCTGCTCTGCACCCTCCAGCCCTCACTGCTGACCCCTGAGCCCTCACTGCTGA
>JARQOC010000006.1:327620486-327799288 GCA_033576535.1 Allobates femoralis
TCACCCCACTCAGCACCCACTCCCACTTACCCCCAATAACCATCCACACACCCATGCTCAGCACCCACTCAACAATCACCTCCTCAGTTTACAATCACCCTCCCCATGTCATACTCACCCCCACTCAGCACACACTCCCTCCTCAAGCCACACTCATCCCTCTTCAGGTCACACTCACCCCCGCTCAGCACAAACTCATCCTCGCTCTGCACCCACTCACAATTTTAAGCCCACACTTACCCCTCTCAGCATCTATTCACCCCCCACTCAGTACCCACTCACCCTCTCTCTCAGGCCCCACTCACCTCAACCCGCTCTTACATCAGCCTCGCTCAGCCTGCGCTCACCTCAGCCCACACTCACCTCAGCCCACCTCAACTCCAACTCACCTCAGCCTTCCCTCACCTAAGCCCGCCCCCACCTCAGCCCACCTCAACACCTGCTCAACACTTGGCCCTCTCACCCCTCAGCTCGCTCTTCCTGCAGCCCATTCACCCCAAAGACCGACGACTGAGGATCTGCGTCAGTTCCTCATACTGCCATCATCTTTCTCACGCCACCTCCACATGAGAGCCAGCACAGGAGGGGCAGAGCAGGACCAAAGGGGGGCAGAGAGTGACCACAGGGGGGTAGATGGATAATTAGGTGGAAAAAACATTGGACAGGAGAGCCCAGGGGGGACAGATGGCCGACACCCCCATGACCACATAGCCCGCCCCCATCATGATGTCACCACCCACCCGATGCAATAGCAGCGGGTTCACATCTAGTTGGGTATATATTGATCACAGGTACTATTCAGGGTGCTATTACATGTCTCCCATTTGCTTTATGTAGTTTCATGTCTCCGGACATCGTCCCAGTTTATTGCACTATGATCATCTCCCAATCGTTGGAGATTTGCCTTCATGAAGTTTAGTGCCTTGTGGCCCCTCTACTACACATTTTATTAAAAGATACATGAAGACTTATTATTTTGTGATCACTATTACCCAAGTGACCCCCAACCCGTATATTTGATATGCGGTCCGGCCTTTTGGTTAATATTAGGTCTAACAGTGCCCCCATTTTGTTGAGTCCTGAAGCAGTTGTGAAAGGTAATTGTTTCTCATAATTGTCAAAAACCTATTACCTTTGCTGGAACTGCAGGTTTCTGTTCCCCAATCTATTTCAGGGTAGTTGAAGTCCCCCATAATAATGACTTCTCCCTGAGTCGCCGCTTCTTCTATTTGCTTTATGATGATTTTCTCCGCTGCTTCCATTATTTTTGGAGACTTAACAATCCCCTCTCAGTAATTTATTTTTCCCCAATTCTCTTATCTCCACCCAGAGGGACTCTACATTTTCATTAGATTTACATATATTATCATGCAGGATGGGCTTTAATGATGATTTTATATATAAACACACACACACACCCTCGCTTCTTTATAAGGTCATTTCTGAACAGACTATAGCCTTGTAAATTAACAGCCCAGTCATGGCTCTCGTCCAGCCATGTCTCTGATATCCCCACCATGTCATAATTATTTTCTAACAACAATAATTCTAATTCCTCCATTTTGTTGGTGAGGCTCCTGGCATTAGTGTACATGTGCTATATGTATTTCTCTGTACCTCAATTCCTCCCCCAATTTCTTTATTTGTCCTCAGGTTACTATCTGCCCTATAATTCCCTCCTATACAATGAATACCCTCAACTCAATCCCTAGTTTAGATACTCCTCCAACTTTCTAGCCATTTTCTACCCCCATTGAGGTGCAGCCCATCTCTAATGTAGAACCTGTAGTCAACAGGGAAGTCGGCCCAGATCTCCAGGAACCCAAACCCCTCTTTCCTACACCAATTCCTGAGCCACTCATTTATCTCCCTAATCTCCCATTGCCTCTCTGGCGTGGCACCTGGCACAGGCAGAATTTCAGAAAATACCACCTTGGAGGTCCTTGCCTTAAGCTTGCAGCCTAAATCTTTGAAATAACCTTTAAGGACCTTCCACTTACCTCTAACTTTGTAATTTGTGCCAATGAGTACTATGACTGCTGGGTCCTCACCAGCCCCTCCCTGTAATCTGTCAACTCTGTCGGTGATGATGCCGACTCGAGCGGCATGTAGGCAGCACACTGTTCGGCAATCTTTATCTTTGTGACATGTTGCCCTAACTTCCCCTAATATTTGAGTCCCCCACTACTAACACCTGTCTGGCCTGCCCTGCTCTTCAATTTCCCCCCTTACGGGAGCAGACACTCCTCTGGCTTTCAGGGGACACGCCTTGCTGCAGCAGTGTTACCCCTGTACTGACAACCCCCTCATCTGCTAAATTTGCAAACGTATTGGGGAGTGCCAGATCAGGACTAGCCTCCCTGGCTCTCTTCCCTCTATGCTGCCTTCTAACTGTCACCCAGCTAGCTGCCTCACTGTTCTGCAGCTCCATACTAAAATCCTCCCCCATATCAATCCCAATGAGCAGCTGCTCAGTGAGCAGCAGACTCCAAAAGTTTATGCTTACCACATACAACTCTGCCATTCACCTCCAAACAAGCCTACTTCAACATCCTCATCATATTACTATCCAAAAATCCTAAACAACTCTTTGACCATTTTTACTTTCTCCTAAGTCAAAGAGTGCAGGCCACAACTACCTAGCTCAACTTTGATGATCATGACAATTACTTAAATAAAAAATTACCATATCTGACAGGATATTTTTTCCAATTCCCTAATATCACACATTATCTTCTCTCCTGCACCTCATAGCAAATTTTCTGTCTTTACACCAGTCACAGAAGTTACCAAGCTCAGTGCTTCTTTTTACCCCACAACTAGCACCAGTGACCTCATTCCTTGACATCTCCTGCCTTCTGTCACTTTCCCCAACAATCACCACTCATGTAGCTTTAATGTAGCTGTCATCTAGTTTCTTTCCCTCCTCTGTCAAACATGCTAACATACATCCATTACTTAAAAAACATCCCTCGACCAGAGCTGCACTGCGAAATACAGACATGTTTCTAATCTTCTCTTCATTTCTAAAGTTCTAAAATGTTTTGTCCACTCCGATCTAATCTATATCTCTCAGATAAAGCTAATCTTGGAGCTTTACAATCCGGTTTCTTCCCCTTCACACTACTGAAACTGTTCTCAATAAAGTCTCTATTGATCTATCAACAGTGAAATTTAATAGTCACAGCTCCCTGCTGAACCTTCTCTCTGCAGCATTCAACATGGTGGATCACCAGCTCCTCCTCTCTATGCTCCGCTCTTTTGATTTCAAGGACACCGCTCTCTCTTGGTTCTTCTCCTACCACTCTGACCGCTCCATCACTGTATCTTTTGCCGGCTCCGATTCCTCTCCCTTCAACTTATTGTCAAAGTTCCTCAAGGTTCAGTCCTAGACCCCATTCTCTTCTCCGTATTTACTGCCCCTGCTTTAAAAACTACTAGTAAATTTGATTTTCAGAACCAACCATAGGCTGGTTGACACCCAATTATACCCATTAAAGTGTTAAAGGGGTAATTCCATATCAAACATATTTAGCATATCCTCAGGAATGCTATAAATGTATATTAACTGTGGATCCCATCCCTATATCTTGAAATCAGGACCCAGACTTACACTGGTGTCAGTGGAGAGGTCATAAGAATTCCCATAGAAATGAATGATAATATCAACCACCTCTCCACTGACAACAACTTCCAACAGGGCCTTGTCCTTATGAGACAGATGTAGTTCTCTATGCTGGAACTCACATCTACTGTACATTTATAACATATCCTGTTGGTTTACCATAAATACACATGTTGGAAATAGCCACTATCTAAGATTTAAGATTTAGACTATTTTGTTCTTTTTGTGCCTGCCAAGTGGTAAAAGAATCTAAACATGATCTTCAGGAAATGTGAATGTTTGGTCTCCAATAATATTATATTCTGATCAAATGTAATACATACATTAATTAACATATTGTATTTTTTGAATATTCTATGTACATTTGCCAGCAATTTATAATATATTGAGAATTGTACCATTTGTTACCATTTGTTTTCCAATTTTTCTAAAGACTATATTCCCTTCCATTCATTTTGTGCACCTACTCCACTGGTTTAATTGTTTTGTGAACTTTTCATTATGTTACCATCTTCACAAAATCACACAAGTATGTCTGCCAACATCCTCCGGTGTCACAAAACTGCTTTGGAACTAAACACACACAGCCCTTGGCGCAACCCGCCCAACTCCTCTATTTTCTAAGACAATGAAATCTCATGAGTATCTATGCCGTACGCGGTTGGAGAGCATCCTGAACGGATTACAAGCAGCCTAGCAGCCAGCTGTTAATTTAAACGCTTCCTTGAGCAGATCTTCCGAAACATGTTGAAAGAAGTTCCATGTGATATTGAAATGGGTGGAGGTTTTATAAACAGGAGAAGAGGACGCCCTTAGGTTTAAGAAAGGGATGCAAAGACTACATCCAGAGAATGCATGTTACGGCTCAGTGGATATCAATGACTGCCTGAATGACCAACAAGACGATTAGTTAAGGCAAACAGAAGACATGAATGGTATAAAGCCATGGTTTTCATCACTTTCTTGATAATTATTGTGATTTACAGAAGTTAGTTTACAGTGAATGGCTAAAATGGAATACAATTGAAAAACAGGTTTCAATAACATCCTATAATCATTGAACTCATTGCAATGCATACATGACTTTCACATTTCTGTACTATGAGATTTAAAGTGAACCTGTTAGCGGTTTTACTGCATATAAGCTGCAGCCACCACCAGAAAAACCTTATAAGCAGCATTCTGAAATGCAGCAGCCAGGGTTACCTATCTGGGTGGTAATCATTACTTCAATGCCTCTGCTCTGTGCCAGTCATTGCACTGGCTGCCCATACATTATAAGATTCAAATTACATTGCTTGCTCTCACCCACAAAGCTCTTCACAATACAGCACCTCCCTACTGCTGTACCCAAAAAATAGAACTATCCACAACTTACACAGTTTTAGGCACTCCCTAAAAACATTTTTATTGATCAGCCTATCATGCTCCCTAATCATAGTCTGTTGCATGCAGCTGTTATCTATTCTGCATTTCTTCAAGATAGCTATACCATCATTGCAAGCAAGCACCTATACTTTGTGCCACCACCACTTCATTGTAGATTGTAAGCTCTTATGAGCAGGGTAATTGTAAATTTTGCTTTGATACACTGTTAGTATATGAACCTGTGAATTGTAAAGCACTGCAGAATATGTTGGTGCTATATAAATACAGATTAATATTATTATTAATGTTGTATGTAAGTTCCCAGGCGGATCTGTATAATGTAGAATAACTGCTTTTCTTATACTCACCAAAGGGGTGGTCCATTCTCATGGGTGTTGCTGGTCTTGGTCCAGTGCATCCTCTCTTGCCTGTGAATGCCGTCCTCTTCTCTGCTTCTAGTGATAGATGTGTCCTATGTCAACCACAGACAGTCTTCTCACTGGTGCTCCTGCACATGTGTACTTTTCTCCGCCGTGCTGGGGGCAGAGCAAAGCACTGTAATGTACAGGAGCAGGAAAAGGTCATAGATTGGCCACATAATATGCATGTGCATTACTATACTCTCCTCTGCCCTCAGCAAGACAGAGAGAAGCGAGCAAATGAGTAACGTTACCTGCTTGAAGAGGACAGCGATCGCTTGAAGAAAGGAGGTGCTGGACCAAGACCAGTGGCACTCATTGGATCAGACTGCTTCTCAGGTGAATATAAAAAAGATGTTTTTTTTTTACATTATGCAGATCGGCCTAGAGACCAAAGATTCCAGAATGCTGTATATAAGGCCTTGCTTCATTTCATTTCATTTCATTTCAAAAATTCTTTTTATTGTTTTGCAAGATATTAAGATGATAATCAGATAATTACAGAATAGAAGAATTCAGCTTGTGACAATCAATGACAAAAATGATTAATTAATTCTAAACATATGTTTAACTACGGTTATTGTCAAACTATTTAGAGAAAGTTAAGCACAAGAAGAAGGTGAGAAAAAAAAACAAAAAAAAAATATGTGAAAGAGGAAAGGAGGATAAGAAGAAGAATAGAAAAGGGAATAATAGGTTAGAGGGGAAGAGAGAGGTGGGGAGGGCGGTTCAGAGGGTGGAGCCTAGAGGATCTTTATTGATTAAATGTGGTGAGGGGTCGAGATTAAGGTACTATGAGCGACTTTTTGAAGAGTACCCAAGCTCGCCAGTGGTTACTAACAGATGCTTGTGTATGGTTCACCGAGGCAGCCAGTTTCGCTACTAGATACAGTTGGTCAATTTTATCAATTAACGATTGAAGAGTCGGAATTTGAGGAGATCCCCATACCGTTGGTATAAGAAGTTTCGCCGCAGCTAGAATTGTACAGATTAACACAGAGAACTCACCATGGGAAGTGTCTAGGGGTAGATTCAACAGGACAACTTCAGGGGATAACTTGATATTTCGTTTAGTCACATCTCTGATCAGGCGAGTTATCAGATTCCAGTAGGGAATCAGGGATGGACAATGCCACCAAAGGTGTATGTAGTTCCCGTTCACATCACCACAGCGCCAGCAATTCGGAGGGAATTGTTTCTTCCATTTGTGTGTTTTCTGCGGATCAGTATACCAGCGGGAGAGAATTTTGTAGGAGTTCTCTTGTACTTTGATGCATTTAGTCGGGCCATGTGAGTGGGTGTAAATATATGAAATCTGTTGAGGTGTAAACTTATAACCTAAATCTTTTTCCCAGCAATGTATATAGGCTCTTTTCGTAGGTACATCTCTATCTAAAATACTTTGGTAAATGGTAGAAAGGATCTTAGTAGGTCTGATCTGTCTTGCACAAAGCGTTTCGAATGCCGTGGGGCTGCGGGTGAGCGCCGTATCGAATCGGATGTTATGCAGGAGTGATTGAAGAGTCTTATATTGGAGGAAATTAATAGATTCGAGGCCAGGTATTTTGTGCAGATTAGATAACGGGAGAAGAGCTCCATCTGCGTATAAATGATCCGCTGTTAGGCTGGCAAGTAGTCCGGTGCGGTGTTTGCTGGGGTTGTATAGTAATTTTGATCTCATTAGTATATCCAACAAGGTAAGGAGAGGAGTTGATGGGGGTATCAAGTATGTATGTATATTGGTCCATACTCGTAGGAGTGTGCTTGTGAGAGGGTTAAGTTGGCTTTCAGGTGACTTGTCACTGCAGTGCGTCAGTAGGAGGGGGCGGAGGAGCTGTGGGGATAATTTGTTTTCTATATCAATCCATAATTTATTGTGTGTGTTTCGTATGATATCAACAGAGCGGTGATAGGATTGCTGCGTGGTAATAGATTCTAATATCTGGTGCGCCCATTCCTCCTTTTACTTTTGGGAGAGAAAGAGTGCGGTAATTTAAACGGTGTCTCTTATGTTTCCAAATATAGGCGTATAGAATAGAATTGACCTTGCGTAAATAAACATTAGGGATTTGTATTGGTAACATAGAGAAGAGGTAAGTAAATTTAGGCAGGATGAGGCTTTTGAGAATATTCTTGCGACCCATCCAGGATAAGAAAGGGTCACGCCAAGTTTTCATAGTGGCAGTTACTTTGTCTAATAGAGGAGGGTAGTTGAGAGAGAAAAGAGTTTTATGAGATCTACTAATTTTTATACCTAGATAAGTGATGTGCGATGTAGGCCATGAGAACGAGTATGAGGTTTTTAATCTGGATAATAGTGGTAGTGGGACGTTCAGGTCTAAGGCCTCCGATTTCGATGTATTTATTTTAAAATTGGTAAGGGCGCTGTAGTTGTCAAATATTTTTAATAAGGGGGGGAAGCTTTTAGAAGGATTGGTCATGAATATGAGTAAATCGTCTGCGAAGGCAGCCGTTTTATGATGCGTTTCTCCTAGTGTGATGCCGTGAATCCTCTTATCTAGCTGAATATCGATCAGTAAGGGTTCCATTGCTAAGATAAATAATAGAGGGGACAGTGGGCAACCCTGTCTCGTGCCATTGTGTATGGAGAAGGTATCTGTTAGGGAGCCATTAATGTTGATGCGAGCGGTTGGGCTGGTGTACATTTTTAATATCGCCGCCACTAGTTGGGTCGGGATGCCGAATCCAAGCAACGTCTCTTCTAAGTATAGCCAGTCCACCCTGTCGAAGGCCTTTTCAGCGTCCGTTCCCAGGAGGACTAGTGGAATTTTCTGTCTGTTGGCATAGTGGGTAAGGTGTAGTACCTTTAGTACGTTGTCCTTCCCCTCCCTTCCCCCCACAAATCCAGTTTGGTTTAGTGAAATTTTATCCGGTAGGTAGGCAGCTACTCGACGAGCGATCATACTAGCGAAAATTTTTAAATCAACATTTAGTAAGGAGATCGGTCGGTAGCTGCTACACATTTCCCGGTCCTTCCCTTCTTTGTAGATTAGGGATATTTTTGCTTCTAAAGTTTGGGCCGGAAATCGGTCTCCTTGCAATATGGAATTATACATATTCAGCATGTGTGGTTGGAGAATCGAGGGGAACGATCTGTAGTATGCACAGGGTAGTCCATCCGGACCCGGCGCCTTGTTGGGGGGCACTTCGACAGGGCGGACCGGAGCTCCTCTAGGCCAAAGGGCTTGTTTAGAAGCAATTGCTGTTGAGGGGTAAAGCTCGGGAGGTTTAGGCGGGATAAGTAATGTTTGATTTTTTGCCTTCTGACCGCCTCTTCTGTTTTGGTTTCTTTGGGGCGTAGGTTATATAGTTGTGTATAATAGTGTAGAAACGCTGTTTCTATTTGGTTATAATTAGTTGTGGATCGTCCCTCCGCCGTTTTGATGGAATGTATGGAGGTGCGGGTTTGTCTCTGTTTAATTCTAGAAATCATCAATTTCGAGGCTTTGTCACCGTGAACGTACAATTTAGTGCGCCATGAAGCGAGCCATTTTGCCGTTTGTAGGAATAGGATGTCTTTAAGTTGACGCCTTTTAAGGGTTAGTAGCTCCATTATTGGGGGGGTGATTAATTTTTTGTGTTTTGTTTCTAGGTCAGAGATTTCCTCATATAGCAGATCGAGCTGTTCCTGTTGTTGTTTATGAATGTATGCTGTAATTGAGATGAATTCTCCTCTGACCACAGATTTGTGGGCTTCCCAGAGCGTCGGCACCGCAACCTCACCATTATCGTTTTGAGCAAAATACTGCTCTAGTGTTTTGGTTATGCGAGAGAGGGTGGATGGGTTGTCAAGTACCGTCTCAGTGAGACGCCACGATCTATGAGTAGGGAAGGTCTTATGTAATGTCAATGTCATCGTTACGAAGGAGTGGTCTGAGAATATGTTAGGGTTAATTTTTGTTGATCTCACTTTGGCTAGGGTGTTTTTGGAGACAAAGAAGTAATCTAGTCTATGGTAAGAGGCGTGTGGGTGTGAATAAAAGGTGTAGTCACAATCATCTGGGTGTAGGTATCTCCATACATCCAGCAGTTGGAGCTCGCGAAGTTGGGTTTTGATTTTATTAAGATCACCTTGTGAGTATGTACTTTTCTTTGTTGTGGTATCTATTAGCGGGTTTAGCGCAATATTAAGATCTCCCCCTACTATCAGTGTGCCTTCACGGAAATCTCCTATTTTCTTCAGAGTCGAATGGAGCCATTTCAGGAGTTTTTTGTTGGGGGCATATAGGCAACAAATTGTAACCAAATTGCCTGCTAGTAGGCCTTTGAGAAAAATATAGCGGCCGTTAGTGTCAATTAAATGTTCTCGAGTTTGGAAAGGGATTCCTTTCTTTATAGCAATCGAGACCCCTCGTGACCGGGGCTGTGGCGATGTGGCATGGAACCAGGTATCATAGTGTGACCTGTCAAAGTTAGGTAATTTTTCAGGGGTAAAGTGAGTTTCTTGAATCAACAGCACATCTGCCGCATGTTTCTTAAGTAGGTCTAGAGTGTGTCTCCTCGGTATAGGGGAGTTTAGCCCCTTAGCATTGAGCGTAGCAAAGGTAAATACCTTATGTTGAGACGCCATCATTGGCTGGTTGATGCTAGATAGGCGTGTATATGATTCGAGCGGTCCTCGACTCCAGCCTCATGACCGGGAGGGGTGGTTGGGTGGGAAGGGAGGAAAGAAAGTAGAAAAGTAGTGAGGGAAGACAAAGGAAAAGAGAGATACATTAATAACATTTCCATTGCAATCATGTACAACATGTCAAACGATCAGTGACACAACAACGTGGACCATATGGGGAGGATCGTTGATGGTTCCACGATAGCCAAATAGTACCTGCTGTGGTATTAAGTAGTTGGGGTGAGGGAGGGGAGGGGCGGGTTCCACTGTGTAGTGGAGGGGTATCGGGTGGGGGAAGGGGGAAGGGGTCAGTGGTAGTCAGTGTGTAAGGGTACCTATACAGTAACTATTGAAACAGGACTTCCGAGGATCTAGAAGTCAAACATATTACAAAACAAGGATATAACCTAACATTACTGTAAAACGCAGTATAACCTGTATAACAAAAGGGTCCTTCTCATAGGAATGACTGGGTCTCACTCTTTATTCAAGTAAGGCCGCGGGTAGTGCAGTTAGCCTGTCTATCAAAGAGGCATAGATTAGCTGTACATTAATTAGGGGTTCAAGTGTCGTGGTGGCATGGGTGGGGAAGTGAACGGGAGAGATAAGGAAGGGAGGGGGGACAAAGGGGGGAGCTGGGTGGATGGGCGATAGGTAAATGCAAGGTTAAGGGAGTGAATTGTTAGGTTTTAAGGGTATGGGATCTCAATATTGGATTAGTAACAATCCAATCAAGGGCGTGTAAGGCTGGTCCGTGGACAAGGTGTTAAAGAATAGTCAGCTAATATGCGGGCGAGAAAGAGTCCTTCATATCCTAGAGCGAAGACATCAGGTCGTCTCTACTCCATCCTTTGGCGGTGGTGTTTTGGACATCTTTTTCCGTAGACGCTGTGATTTCGGAGTTCCAGCGACTTGCCATGGGGGGGTGACTTGGAGGGGTTTCTGTAAAGAGGCTGCGTGGAAGGTTTCTAGATCAGGGTAAGACTGTAGTTCAATGCTGAGTGATTGACAGACGCCTCTGATGTCCTCAGACGTCCTGGCCGTTAGTTTCTTTTCACCAGCTGTAATAAAGATGCCGAAAGGGAACAGCCAGCGGAAGCGATAGCCTTTTTGTGTCAAGATGTCTGTGAAGGGTTTAAGCAAGCGTCTCTTCTTTAGGGTTATGGCAGAGATGTCTTGGAACAATTTCAGTTGAGAGTTCTCATATTCAATAGTCTCTGCCTCCCTGGCTCTCCGTAAGATAAGTTCTTTTGTTCTGTAGTCAAGGAAGCGACACAGTACATCGCGGGGAGGGTCATTTTGGTTTGGCTTAGGGCGTAGTGTTCTGTGAACTCTAATAATCTCCATGTCTTTAGGGTCATCGTCTCGGAGCAGCTTAGTAAAGATTTCATTCACAGCTGAGGGTAGGGCTTCAAACGCAACTGATTCTGGGAGGTATTTTATGCGGATATTGTTTCTACGCTCACGATTCTCGTGGTCCTCAAGCGTGGAATGGATGGCATGTATTTGAGTTTCGTGTGCATTTAGGCAGTCCAGTAATTTATTAGATTGTGTCATTGTGGTTGCCTGGTCATTTTCTACTGCCCCCAGTCTATGACCTTGTTGAGCCAAATCTAATTTTATCTCAGCAAGCTCTTTGCTGATCGGTTCTATGGCTTTAGTCAGTATACGCTTTATGAATGAGCGGGTGACTTTATTATCTTTAGGGTCCATTTCTGCGTCCGAATCGCTCTCCACATCAGAGTCGGATGCATCAGCCATCAGTTGGAACGTGCGTTTGGTAGATTTGGGATGAGTCGTGAGGTCGGTTTGTTTTGAGAGGAATTTATCCACATCGGCCTGGGTAACTGGGTTAGAGGTTTTAGAAGGTACTCTGGGGGTTTTAATGCTTGTTTTCCCCATGTTTAGCTATAGTTCTGTGGAAAGTTCTGTTATTTGTTCTTTATTAGGCCTCCCCAAGGTCACATGCCGTCGACTAGGTAGACATGGTGCACATTGCTTGTGGCAGTTTAGTAAATCTAATCACTGCAGTAAATAGGCAGCATTCACTGGAGCTCTTGCTCCCTCTGGTGGTAAAGAATGGAGCAGCTTGACCGCAGCGCAGCAGGGGTTAATATTGCTCCAGGAGTTTGATGACACAGGTAGAACTCTCCACAGTACACTTTGGGCCAGGAAGCTGGTGTGTAGCACCTCAGAGGGGGAGATGCAGAGGGGGTCAGCACAGAGATCAGAGTGTCTATTTGTTAGTTATACATGAGATAACCATCTGTGGACTAACTGGCGTTGTAACTGTGGATTCAGCTCTGGCTACACCAGCCCCCTTCAGAGTGTTTGTGCCTTTTATTTATCTTGACCCGGGAATTACTGGGCTGTGTGACCCGATCGCCAGCTCCTCTATCTAGATGCCTGCAGCTGGTCTCGCGCGGGTCACGGTCCCTGCACACACCATATGCGACTCCCTGCCCCACCGGAGATGAATGCAAGCTCCCGCGCCTCCCGTGCTTCGCTCCTGTCCTCTCCCGCGGCCTCTCCTTCCCCTCGCGACGGGCTTAGCGAGTGGTCCTCCCCGTCCTCTAGGGCGCTCGGCGGTAATGGGATTAACCGTGCCGCTCCCGGGTGTCGCGACGGGACCGCTACTCCTCACTCACCGCTCGGTCTCAGCCTCAGACGCCTCAGGGAGCCGTTGGGAGCGATGCGTCCCAGGAGGTCCGGCACACACGTGTTCCCACAGCTGCCTCTTCCTCTTTTTCAGAGCACGGGGGTCTCCCGCACCTATGTCCCGGATCACAGCAGCGACGCGCCGACAGGGTCTGCTCTCTCCCTCCGGTCCACAGCAGTGCGGAGTTCAGATGTCTTTTGGCCGGCTCACCTCGGCATCAGAGCCCATCGGCCGCAGGGTAAGGGGCAGCTTGAGGGGGGAGGCCGCGCCAGTCACCCCACGAGGCACCTCTCTGGCGATCACCTGGACCAAAGCCGATTATCTTAGGCTGCAGGGCTTTAGGTGAAGGTTGGATCCAGGGATGAGGGCTGTGGGTGTTCTCCGGGGCAGGATGGTGTTAGATTGCGGCCAGGGAACGGGAGCACGGCTGGCCACGTCCTCCCTAAGCGGCGGCCATCTTGGATCATAAGGCCTTGCTGATGGTGGCCGCAGCTTATATGCAAAAAAAACCTGCTGACAGGTTCACTATAAAACTGTTTGGCTGGTAACTGACAGAAAATTATAATAGGATGCTATTACCATAAAAAACTTTTATGTTGCTCAGGCCTTCACTTCCTTGCCCATTGATCCTAAAGCAGGGATTCTATATGGCTCCCAAGAGCTTTAGTCCATTGCGATATTCTCATGATTACTAAGAGAATAAATTAGGTTTTCTTTATAGCATAGACGGATCTGAAAATTCTCAATGTTTATGTGAAATGATTTCTATGTGAAATGCACTGAAAACTACATGATATTTACTTAAAGATTGTGTTAATCATAAGGAGGTAATTTTAAAGAGAATGCAGTCTTTCATTTTAAATACAAATTGTCAAACTTTAATCAACCAAATATTAAGTAAAATAAGTTAATTTGTCAAAGTAACTAACTTTTACCCCTTCCTGACATTGGATCTACTGGTATGTCCAGTGTTGGGTGTCCTTCTTTGAAAATTTAGCTTGCATTATTTCTGGCAAGCACTGACTGTAATATACACTTAGCATCTATGTGGCGCCCCACAATGTAGGTGCCACAAAAGGGGTACTACACCCATAAAAGCGGTGTAGTCGCCCCATTGCAAGTGGACTTATGGCCAGTAGGTGGAACCCAAGAACTCACACCCCACACTAGTCAGCAGGTGGGAGGGACCCCGGGAGGGTATATAGTCACCTCCAGGGGGCACTAGAGCTAGTCTAGAGGAGTCTAGGACTCGGGAGCAAGGCAGTCGGTCTGGGGGGAGCAAGGAGGGTCTCCTCGGCTGAGGGACCCAGGACAAGCAGAATAGATCCCAGAAAGGAGAGAAGGGAGAAAGAAACTCAAACGGGAGTTCACTCAATGTGGGGAACAGAGTAACCAGAGAGTTTGCCCCAGGAAAGGAACCGGGTACCGGAGCCCGCCCTGTGAAAACCTACAAGACTCACAGAAATCCGATGACCGAGGTTATCTTCAGATACGACCCCGACTCCCAAAAGAACCCACCAGAGGGGAGTCAGATCCACGTTAGGCGACCACAGTAATCACTAAGAAGGTTCACCCGACGGGTGCAAAGGAGATAAAGATGAGGAACAGCAGGAGGTCCGATTTAGTCTTCATGAAGTCAGACTTCACCGCCACTGGGAGGCAAGGGAAAGAAAGAACAGGAATGGCACACAGTGAGGGATCCATCTACCAACCATAAAATCCCCTTGCAGCACCCGTAGCCATTTGTCGCTGTAACAACTTACTGCACTGAATAACTGTGATGACTATGAAAGGTTTTTCAGTAAAGTACCCGGTGAAGTAACTTTCTCGACTCTGCTGCATCTTTCCTTGCATGAACTGTTTCCTTACAGAATCGCTGCCCCTGCGGTCCAGTCCTGTCTGCGGAGGACTACACCATCATTGCCGCAATACCATCGACCACTGGAGGGCTGTAGCAGCGCTGGCGAGCATCACCAGGTACTGCAGCTGGCGTCACGAACTTATATACTTTATTTTTCTTTATTTTTACCATTGACCACCAGGGCCACAGCCTCGGGCAGCCACCCGTGACATCCCAGACCGAGCCTGAGAGCTGAGTACCCTGCCCTGGGTGCGTCACCTACACTGGTGATCAGAATTAGAGAATAACACACAATTTCTTTAATGTTAAGGAAAGATGTCAAAAAGATGGCCACACACTGAACCTTATCTTCACCTGCCTCTGTTCCCTTACTAACCTCTCTAACTCACCCCCCTGTCTGACCACAACCTACTGACATTCTCTTCCCTCTCCTCTTCTTGTGTGCAACAGTCACTCCACCAGCTCAATCATCCTCGCAGAAATCTCAAAAACCTTAATTTACACTCATTCTCTGAATACCTTCTCACTCTTACAGACATAGCTTCCTTACATGACACAGATGCTGCTGCCACATTATATAACACTACAATAACAGCAGAGCTTGATTCGGCAGCCCCCTCTCACGCACAGGAAAACTCTTACAATCAACAGGCAACCCTGGCAGACCAGCCTGACCAAAGAACTGAGATGGGCCTCCAGGGAAGCTGAGCGGAGATGCAAGAGATCCTGTTCCGCTGAGCACTTTGTCGCATACAAGCAGTCCCTTGCCAACTTCAAATCCACACTCACTGCCGCAAAACAAACTTACTTCTCATATCCTCCCTGTCTCACAATCCTAAACAGCTATTCAAAACTTTCACTTCTTTCCCAGCACCTCCTTCCTCTCCTCTAGGGATGGGCGAATCTACTCGCTAGGACTCGTTACTCGGCGAGTAGTAAGGGACTCGCAGGACTCGGTACTCTGCGAGTTTCCCAGTGATTACTCGCACGAGTCCAATGCAAATCAATATCAATCCTAGTTTTGTCAGAAACGCTGACAAAACTAGGATTGCCATTGTTTGCATTAGACTCGGCTACTGTGCCAGTGATAGCAGGGAAACTCGCAAAGTAACTGCTGTTTCTTTGCGAGCCGAGTCCAGCTGTCTTCTCTGTGTGCAGGCTGCCAGCTCCAGGGTCCTAGAGCCCGCCTGCTGCCTGATGTAGCAGAGCTGAGATTGTTCTCAGTCTGCTCATTCCCTGTGCATAGATATCTATATCTATGCACAGGGGATGTAGCAGAGAGGACATCGCGTTTTGGACTGCGTCGGACGGAAGAGGATTTTTTTAATTAAAGATGGAGTCCCTAATAGCTTTTTTTTTATTTCAAATAAAAAATTTTCTCTGTGTTGTGTTTTTTTAACCCTTTATTGGAGATTCTTAGTGGCCGGGTCAAACGTGGCCTGACATTAAGAATCTCGGGCTTAATACCAGCTTGTATAACAAAGCTGGTATTAACCCCTTTATTACCCAGCGTGCCACCGCCACCAGGGCCGCTGGAAGAGCGGGGTTCAGCGCCAGAGGATGGCGCTTCAATGAACGCGCCATCTTCTGGGGCGGCTGCGGGCTGCAATTTGCAGCGGGGGGTGCCCAGAAAGCTTGGGCATCCCTGCGCTGCGGATTCCAGCCCCCAGCTGCTTAGCGGTACCTGGCTAGACATAGAAATTGCGCGGAGCCCCACGCATTTTATTTTTTATTAATTATTTAATGAATTTCAGAGTCAGAGGCTCAGAGTCAGAGTCTCGGAGTCGGAGTCTCCTCAGAGTCGGAGTCTCAGAGTCGGAGTCTCAGAGTCGGAGTCTCAGAGTCGGAGTCGCCTCAGAGTCGGAGTCGCCTCGGAGTCGGAGTCGCCTCGGAGTCGGAGTCGTCTCGGAGTCGGAGTCGTCTCGGAGTTGGAGTCGTCTCGGAGTCGAGTCGGAGTCGGAGTCGTCTCGGAGTCGGAGTCATCTCGGAGTCGGAGTCGGAGTCGTCTCGGAGTCGGAGTCGTCTCGGAGTCGAGTCGGAGTCGTCTCGGAGTCGAGTCGGAGTCGGAGTCGTCTCGGAGTCGGAGTCGTCTCGGAGTTGGAGTCGTCTCGGAGTCGGAGTCGTCTCGGAGTCGAGTCGGAGTCGGAGTCGTCTCGGAGTCGGAGTCGGAGTCGTCTCGGAGTCGGAGTCAAAAAAATGCGTGGGGCTCCGCGCAATTTCTATTTCCAGCCAGGTACAGTTAAGCAGCTGGGGGCTGGAATCTGCAGCATGGAGAGGCCCAAGCTTTCTGGGCACCCCCCGCTGCAAATTGCAGCCCGCAGCCGCCCCAGAAGATGGCGCTGAACCCCGCTCTTCCAGCGGCCCTGGTGGCGGTGGCACGCTGGGTAATAGAGGTTAGGGCCAGCTTTGTATTATCAGCTGGCCCTAAGCCCGAAATTTATGGCGGTCACGCCAATATTAGACATGACCGCCATGAATTTCTATTAAATTGTTTTAAAAAAAACACAACACAAAGAAAATTTTTAATTAGAAATAAAAAAAAAAGCCATTAGGGACTCCATCTTTAATTAAAAAAATCCTCTTCCGTCCGACGCAGTCCAATACGCGATGTCCTCTCTGCTACATCCCCTGTGTATAGATATAGATGTCTATGCACAGGGAATGAGCAGACTGAGAACAATCTCAGCACTGCTACATCATCTCTGTGCACAGACATTCTTGTCTGTACACAGGGAATGAGCAGACTGAGAACAATCTCAGCTCTGCTACATCAGGCAGCAGGCGGGCTCTAGGACCCTGGAGCTGCACAGAGCAGACAGGACTCTTCTCTTATCTGTGCGAGTTTCCCAGCGATTACAGTTGCAAAGTAAACGGGTCTAATGGAAATCAATGACAAAACTCGGATTGCTTCAGGCTGAAGCTTCCGAGACACATCTGCGATTTGTAAATCTCACACTACTCGCTATTACTCGCTTCCCCATTCATTAACATTGGACTCGCTAGACTCGCAACGAGTAGCGAGTCCTGTGCTCGGACTCGCTAGAGTCAAGCGATTCCGAGTAATTTAGGATTCGCCCATCACTACTCTCCTCTCATTTCTCCTGAAGACTTTGCATCTTTCTTTAAGGAGATGATTGATAACATCAGAGAAAGCTTTGCCCGCAGCCCCCTATGCCCCTCCTAACTGCTCAGCCCTGTTCTTCTAAAACCAGCTTCTTCACCATGACAGATGATCAGCTCTCCTCTTCTGTCAAGATCACATCTCACTACTTGTACGCTTGCCCCTCTCCTGTTCCACCTCACCCCCAACCTCGCCGCAGTCTTCATCCCAACCCTAACACATCTCTTCAACCTTTCACTTACAAATGGTGTCTTCCCCTCATCCTTCAAACATGCCCCAATTACACCCATTCTCGAAAAGTCCCCCCTCAACCCATCCTGTCTGTTTAACTATCGCCACATATCACTTCTCCCTTATGCCTCAAAACTGCTGCAACAGCATGTCCATCTTGAACTGTCCTCTCATCTCTCTTCCTGCACCCTCTTTGACCAGTTACAATTTGGCTTCTGACTGCATCACTCTACTGGAACTGCCCTAGCTAAAGTTGCCAATGACCTACTAACCACCAAGAGAAAGCGACACTACTCTGTCCTCCTCCTCCTAGACCTGTCTTCCGCCTTTGACACTGTAGACCATTCCCTCCTTTTACAGATTCTCTCATCTTTTGGCATAACAGATTTGGCCCTGTCCTGGATCTTGTCGTATCTAACGGACTGGACATTCAGTGTCTCCCACACCACCTCCTCAACTTGCCCCCTGTTTGTCGGTATTTCCCAAGGCTCAGTTCTAGGACCCCTTACTCTTCTCCATCTACACCTTTGCCTTTGGTCAACTCATAGAATCCCACGGCTTTCAGTATCATCTCTACCCTGATGACAGGCAGATCTACCTCTCTGGACTTGACTTCACCTCCTTACTAACCAAAATACCACAATGTCTGTCCACTATTTCATCTTTCTTTTCTGCTCGATTTCTAAAGCTGAACATGGACAAAATAGAATTCATCATCTTTCCCTCATCTAACTCTACCCCTCCAGAATGTCAATGGCTGCTCACTTTCCCCAGTCCCGCATGCACTGTGTCTCGGGGTGATCCTCGACTCTGCCCTCTCTTTCAAGCCACATATCCAAGCCCTTGCCACCTCCTATCGACTCCAACTCAGAAATATCTCCAGGATTCGTATATTCCTTGACCAAGGAACAGCAAAAACACTCGTGCATGCCCTCATCATCTCACGCTTTGACTATTGCAACCTCTTACCCTCTGGCCTCCCCTCTAGCACTCTTGCACCACTCCAATCTATCTTAGAATCTGCTGCCTGACTAATAAATCTGTCTCCCCGTCATTCCCCAGCTTCTGCTCTTTGCCAAGCCCTTCACTGGTTTCCTATTGTCCAGTTCAAAACCCTAACTATGGCATACAAAGCCATCCACAACCTGTCTCCTCCATACATCTGTGACATCGTCTCCCGGTACTTACCTACACGCAACCTCTGATCCTCTCAAGATCTCCTTCTCTATTCCTCACTCATCTCTTCTTCCCACAACCGCATACAAGATTTCTCCCGTGTTTCCACCATACTCTGAAACTTTCTGACCCAACACATCAGACTCTCGCCCACCATGGAAACCTTCAAAAGGAACCTGAAGACCCACCTCTTCCGACAAGTCTACAACCTGCAATCATCATCAGTCTACTAAACCGCTAAACGACCAGCTCAACCCTCTCCTACTGTATCCTCACCCATCCCTTGTAGACTGTAAGCCCTTGCGGGCAGGGTCCTCTTGCCATCAGTCCGCTCCTCCGCAGCATGTATATTTCATGATGTAGAGTCAGAAGCAGCTGCCACAGAGAGGCCGCAGAGAGAAGCCGCCGCACATGGTGAGTACAGGGCGGCTGCGGTCTAACTGCCGCCACCCGCAGCTTCACTCAGGTCTGGAGGAGCTGCGTCCAACACGCAGCTCCTTTGGACTGTGAGCACGCGGCCTAATAATGAACAATAATAATAATAATTGTGTTGTCCTATGTGAAAATATCCTAACATAAGTAAATTAGCAATATTTTAAGCTTATTTCATAAATTGAATATATTTTAAAGCATAGAATAAAAATGTAAATTACATAAATGAAAAAGAACACTGGTCAAAATTAGAAAACACTTTCAGATACCTGCAAGTTATTGGTGTTAATCTGGCACCTGGTGCTTATTTCCTTAATTATCTTCAAACACTATTTGACTGACAGCCTAACTTTCCAGTTTACACTCGCTTTGCAAAAATGGTGTGCCATTCCAAAGTGACTGAAACCCTCTGGTACTAGGTTGTCCAGATAAAGGCCAAAGGGGGTCACCCTATCAGCTATAGCAACATAAGATGGTCATTTCAAGTCTGTGATTTCTAGAATATTGCATCTTTACAACATCGCAAACTCTTTCAAGTCCACCAGGAAGGCTAGTTGCCCTCAAAGGACAAATGCAAGAGAGGACAGGATAATGTGGAGAATCTCCATAGGTAATCATTTCAACACTGCAGCTGGAATTGCTGACCAGTTCAGCACTGAACAGGGTAAGAATGTTTCTTGTCATACAGTGTAAAGACAATAAATAAAATTTAGACTGAAAGCCCACTATGTAGTGACCAAACTTCTCATTAGAGACAATCAAAAGGCTAGACTTATCTTTGTTGAGGTGCATCTTGTGTGGACATAGAAAAAGTGTTCCACAGTTAATTTTAGTGACGAAGGCAAGTTTAATATATTTGAGTCTGATGGGAAACATTATGTTTGTCGACAAACTGGGTAAAGACTAAACCCCAAGTGTGTAACAAAGTCAGTGAAAGTTGATGGAGGAAGTGTTATGGTTTGGGGAATGTTTTCTGCTGCGAGGATTGGAGCTCTCATACAGCTACATGACAGAGTGAATGCAAGCGTGTATCAGAGCTTTCTTCAATAACACGTGGTTCCTTACTTGCGTTCAGCACTCAATTAGCCAGCAATTTTGATGCAGGACAATGCCCCCTGTCACAAAGCAAAATGGGTAAACAGTTCCTTGAAAGAGAAAACATTGAAACAATGAAATGGCCAGCCCAGAGTCCTGATCTAAACCCAGTAGAAAACCTCTGGAAAATCCTTGGTGATCAAGTTATGGTCAAGAGTCTCACAAGAGTCACAGAACTGTGGAAGTGACTGGAAGAAGAGTGGACCAAAATCACACCAGAGCAGTATGAGAGACGAGTTATATCCTGTGGCCGCAGATATGATGACATCAAAGCAAAGGCCTGTACAAAGCAAAGGCCTGTACACTTCATACTTATTGGTGACTGTTACAACCTCCACAAAATTTAGTTTTAATCTTTCTCTGTGCTACTGTCATTGCTGTTCTCTAATTATGATCATCATATTTTGTGATAAATAAAGGTGTTAAGTAGATAATCTTTGGTTATTTTGGAAAACACTGTTCTAGTGGCACGGTGGAACCCTTACACAAAAACCTTCAAATGTCGGTCAATGTGCTGTAGATTACCCTCTGTCTGAAAAAATCAAGTCATCATACATTGTTCTCTGATTTTGAGAATCAGGTTCGCAAGTCATATTTTCTGCACAATGTGCCACACACAGTCCAGGTTTTCAGGATTTCCTTAGAGTTTGACAGTTGGTAATTTGATTGCCAACTGTCAAATGCAATGGAAATCCTGAAAACCTGGACTGTGTGCGGCACTCGAAGCCTGGAGTTCGCCATCACTGGTCTAGATGATTAAAATGTCATCGATATAACGGTAGTAGGCCAGAGGACTGATAGGACTAGAGGATAAAAAGTCACCTTCAAGCTTGGACGTGAAAAGATTTGCATATTGTGGTGCCATTTTGCTTTCCATTGCTGTGCCAATCTCTTGTAAATATATGTTGTCGTCAAATGTGAAGTAGTTGTGCGTGAGGATGAATTTTATAAGCCTCACCACATAGTCGGCATCGATTCCTGTGTTTTCCATTAAGGTTTTGCATGAAAGAAAGATGAAACAATGCGCCACATGGTGAAACCCCGTTATAGATGTATGCCTGGGGAGAAACTGCGCTCACCTGAAGTGGTTGTGCTGGGTCTCCCCACAACACGAGTGTGAACAGGGTGGAGGAATGTCAGGAGAAGGCGGAATAAAGTTTCCTGTGCGGTCAGGTGGTATGGTCCCATGATTAGAAGGGGGCGTCTCCATGTGACATCACCACAGATCCTGCGGTTCAGCTGCACGCTGATAGCAAGTTTACCACAGGTCTTGAAAGATTGCCCTCGCTCACAGCTGCTACCCCAACCGCTCTCCCAGAGGGAGATGGATTCTTAGGAGTGCAAAAAGAGAATGCGGTATGCAGGGGAGCGCTAAGCAATAGCAGACCACGAAAAGTTATACCAACCTATTTTATTAAAAAATACAATTACAGCTGTTCTCATACGCCACTACGCGTTATGATAGCCTATGCTATCTTCATCAGGAACTGCGTGCGCTGCACACCTGACCGGAGGGCATAATAGCCCTCCAGTCCTGTGTGCTGATCCGGTCCGCAGCTGTCAGGGTCCTCTCGGACTGCCCCGGACCGGATCGTGCCACAGTGAAGCCGGCCTAAGAGGCCTGCCTCTTTCATCGAGTGCCACTATTCACACCTGAGCAATCAGTACTGGAGATGATTGTTTGCACACTATTGTTGCCTAATGCCTAGGTGCTAATTAACACCAATATGTCAGCCCACAATGTATGCAAACTATTTTGCGGACACTTAGTTGCAGTCATTATTGAAGCATGACATCTTTATAGGAAACATAATGGTGAAACTAAATACATTTATTTAGGTCATCATTCACCACCAATTCATCTGGAATGAAGAATAAGGCTACTGGGCACTGGGCACTGGGTACTGCAGGAATGCCAGGAGGACAAGTGTAATATGCATTATACATAAAATGTGAGCCCCAATGGGGACGGTGTTGCAAATGTATGTAATGCACTATGGAAATAATAGTGTTATATAAATGAATAAATATTATTATTTGTAGCATTATGATTATGATATTAAATAGTGATTTCACATTTTTAAGATGCAACAGCTATACTATGGGGTTTCATCAATGTGAACAGACCTATAACATCATGGATGTAAAGCATATAATGGCCATATACTATTTTGTTATATATATATATTTATATATATATATATATTCAGGGGCGGAACTACCGGGGTGCAGCTGGTGCACCAGGGCCCCGACCACCTAGGGGGCCCCTGAAGGCTCCAGCGGCGGGTCCGTTCCCCTTGCACCCTTGCAGTCAGTCAGTCAGTCCCGGGGGGAGGGGGTTTGCTGTTAGATTACGCCGCCGCCGCGGCTTTATTCTGGCCCACAGTCCCGGGTGGATGGTGCTGTTAACTACACCGCCGCCGCTGCATTATTCTTGCACTCAGCTGTGGGTGGTGCTATTGATTACGCCGCCTCTGCGGCTGGCTTCAGTCCCTGGGGGGGGATGCTGTTGATTACGCCGCCGCCCGCCCGGACTACAGCGCGGGCATTCAGAGAGGCAGAGGGGGCTGGGCGAGTCGGCGCTGCTTCACTTCCTGGAGGCAGGGGAAGCACACCTCCAGAATACAGTGAGAGGGTGGAGGTGACCGAGGGCTCTGGCCAGGTAAGAGCCCCAGAGCACGGCTTTGGTGGGGGAAGGGGGAAAGTGTCAGTGACAGTCAGAGCCCCAAGGACCCCCTAGGGGGGCACCTGGAAGGGAAAATCAGCTGCATCAAGGAAGGGGGGCCCCTAGGACTCCTAGAGGCCCCCCTCCTCTTCCTTAATGCAGACAAGCTTCTCCCTCTGGACCCCCCTTTCAAAGAATGGGGGGGTCCTGGGGGCCCCAGGACCCCCCTTCCTTGATGCAGCCGATCTCCCCAAGCTTGGGGATAAGCTTGGATGCATCAAGGAAGGGGGTGTCCTGAGGCCCCAGGCCCCCCCTTCAGAAGGGGGTCCTGGGGGAGAAGCTCGGCTGCATCAAGGAAGGGGGGCCCCTAGGACTCCATATCCCAGAATGCACCGCGGGGACGGAAGTGCGCCTGCCGCCATATTGGATATGGACACCGCCGCACATCCCACCACCAGTAGCTGCCATGCCCACCACCAGTTACCACCACCGGACCGCTCCCAGCTGCACATCCCACCGCCAGCAGTCGCCATGGCCAGCACCAGCCATCGGGCCACTCCCAGCTGCACATCTTGCCGCCAGCAGCCGCCATGCCCAGTACCAGCCACCGCCACCGGACCGCTCCCCGAAGCCCAGCCAGGCACAGGGTGAGCTCCAACACCCACCATGGAGCCCCCCTCTGACCCTATGCTCCTCCACCATTAACCCCCTTCATCCTGCGCTGACCAACGAGCCTCCATCCTGCGCTGACCACCTCATTCCCAGTTCAAGCTTCCATCAATGATGGGTGAGACCGGGTGAGACCGGAAGGGGGTGTGTGTCTGTGTGTGTAGGTGTGTGTGTGTCCACTTAGCCGCCGCACCGATCCTCGCCCTCCGATGCGATAGCATCAGGCACACATCTAGTATATATATATCCTCCTTGAAGCTGTCTTGGGCTATATATGTATATCAGGCTATGCTGGGCTGTATATATTAACTGGAGGCTGTTTTTGGGCTGTATATATTACCTGGAGGCTGTGCTGGACTGTATACACAGTGCTTTTTTTGTGGCGGTACATACCTGTACGGCGTACCGGAAAATGCACCGCCGCTGCCTCCGCTGCTGCCAACAGGACCGTCGGCAGTGTGCGGTGTCTCCCCTGTGGCTGCAGCAGTGGCGTAGTATGGGGGGGAGGTCCGCCCCAGGCGGCACGTGCGTGGGGGTGGCAGCAGGGCTGTATTTACACAGCAGGTGAGCGCAAGCGGTTTTTTGTTTTTTTTCTTTACCTCCCTCCCCAGACTCCATATGAAAACTGGAGTCTTTGTGGGGGAGGGAGGGTGTTGCCGCTGGCAGTGCATTGCCACCCGGCCACGACTCTCGCATGTACTGTGCCCCGCTCCCGACCCCCCAGCGCTGAGAGCGATCACGCTGACAGGAAGCCACTGGGAGCTCTGCTGCTTCCTGTCCTGTGATGGCTCCAAGTGCTGGTGCGGTGGAGGCGGCTGCGGTGCTGGCGGCTCCTCCACCCAGCCGGCCCCCCAGGGAACCGGAGAGGTGAGGGAAACTGTGCAGGGGATAGTGGACAGGGGGGCAAAGGAGAAGAGGACAGGGGGGCAGAGGAGAAGAGGACAGGGGGGTAGAGGAGAAGAGGACAGGGGGGCTGAAGGACAGGAACAGGGGGAGAGAGGAGAAGAGGACAGGGGGGCTGAAGGACAGGAACAGGGGGAGAGAGGAGAAGAGGACAGGGGGGCAAAAGGACAGGAACAGGGGGACAGAGAAGAGGACAGGGGGGCTGAAGGACAGGAACAGGGGGACAGAGAAGAGGACAGGGGGGCAGAAGGACAGGAACAGGGGGACAGAGGAGAAGAGGACGGGGGCAGAAGGACAGGAACAGGGGGACAGAGGAGAAGACGAGCAGCTGGAGGGATAGAGGAGAGGAGGACGGGTGTGCAGCAGGACAGAGGAGAGGAGGACGGTGGTGCAGGAGGACAGAGGAGCAGCAGGAGGGACAGAGGAGAGGAGGACGGGGGTGCAGGAGGACAGAGGAGAGGAGGACGGGGGTGCAGGAGGACAGAGGAAAGGAGGACGGGGGTGTAGGAGGACAGAGGAGAGGAGGACAGGTGTGCAGGAGGAGTGGGGCTGTGTGTGGTGATAATGGCAGCTGTACCAGGTGTCTCTGCTTTCTTGCGGCAGCCTCCACCATCATCTCCACAAGGGAGAGTGTGATGAGAAGGTACAATATAGAGGACACAGTGTGAGAGGACAGTGGGATTATTTGTTCAGGAGCGCAGTGTAGGGCAGATATTTTTATTTAGACAGAATTATAATGACACTCTTATTTTTAAGGGCACTGTGTCAGGATGTGCTGCAGAAAAGTGGAGAAGATGGAAGTCTGCAAAGACGTGAAAAGTCATCATGACGTCAGGACAAGATAAAGAAAAGAAAAAGATGACCCCGATCAGAGACAAGGTCATCTATAAGGTACCTGGGTGGAAATGATTATTTGTGATAATAACATTCTCATCAGTACTGAGGTTCATGTTTGGTCTGATGAAGACTGGTAACAACTACTCCCAGTAGTTCTTACCATTAGTAAGGACATACTGGATATTGTAGGTTCATGAGATACAAATATGTATATGGGTTTGCCCTGACATTACAATTGATGTAATTGCTCCTTCCATCCTCCATCCCCTGCTCCTTCCATCCTCCATCCCCCTGCTCCTTCCATTGATGTACTATTGATGAATGTTTTTGTAGAGATGGTGGTTCTGATACATTTCTGGAATTTCTGTACTGATGAGGGTTGTGATGCTGTGTTTCTGTACTGATGTGGGTTCTAGTTATGTATTTCTGTACCTCTTGTCTTGTAGGTCTGGTGATGTATTCCGAATACATTACCAGACCCACAAGAGGTACAGAAATACATAACTAGAACCCACATCAGTACAGAAACACAGCATCACAACCCTCATCAGTACAGAAATTCCAGAAATGTATCAGAACCACCATCTCTACAAAAACATTCATCAATAGTACATCAATGGAAGGAGCAGGGGGATGGAGGATGGAAGGAGCAGGGGGATGGAGGATGGAAGGAGCAGGGTGATGGAGGATGGAAGGAGCAGGCGGACAAAGGATGAAAGGAGCAGGGGAATGGTGGATGGAAGAAGCAGTGGGTTTGAGGATGAAAAGAGCAGGAGGATGGAGAGACCAGGGGGATGGAGAATGGAGGATGCAGGAGGATGGAGGGAACATGGGGATGGATGGAGTGATCAGAAGTGAATGATGAGACATAGGGCTGCACCCCTCCCCCACTCCCCAAACACGGCCGGCGCCTGACAGCACCCCAACCCCCTCCCGCTCTCGCCTCGGGGAATGCGAAATATTTTATTTTTTTACAAAAAAAGCACTGACTGTATATATTGCCTAGTGGCTGTGCTGGGCTGTATGTTTACATTACTTTGTTGCCACTACGAGGGGCGGGGGGGGGGCCCCGAAAAATTTCTTGCACCGGGGCCCACTACAGTCTGGGTCCGCCCCTGTATATATTGCTTTTACATAAGTGTAGAACAAATGGCCTTGCATGCTGGTGACCCTCTGCAAGAATAAAGGTTTGCTCTCCAATTAAAAAAAATAAATAATGATAAATAAAAATGTTTACAAAAAATAACCTTAGAAATATAAAACTCACATAAACTGATGTTTTAAACACATTGTAAGCTTCCTTATCTTCCCAGCTACTGCTGAATCTGGCACTGTTTCCAACATTTAGACTCTGTAGGTGTCAAAACTCCTGCAAACTACAGGAAAGTTAAATAAAAAAAAATTCTATAGTTTATCATGAGCCTGTAGTCCCTATGGCTAGGGACACTCCTAACCTTTGGTTAGGTGTTGTCCCCAGCCAGCGGGTTGTACAGCAAGTGGTTTGGCCCCAAATAAATAGGTAAGATTTAGGGCCATTTTAAAGTTCAAACTTTTTCCCGAACTTAGCAGGATTTGTCAACTTTTGCGGTAATTGTTTGGATTTCGAATCACCTAATCAAATCAGTCATGTTCTTGACGAACTTGAAATTGGCAAACATGTTTGATCAAAGTTTGCTCATCTATACATGCGAACAGTGTATTTGGAGGTGGAAACATCACGGTATGAGGCTATTTTTCAGCATATGGCAATTGCAAATGTCATGTAATTGAAGGAAGAGTAAATGGACAAATGTACCGAGACATTCTTGATAAAAATATTCTGCCATCTCTCAAGATGATGAGGAAGCATCGATGGTGGGCATTTCAGCAAGGCCATGATCTCAAATACACAGCCAAGGAAACTGTCAATTGGTTTCAAAGAAAGAAAATAAACCTGCTAGTGTAGCCCAGTCAATCATTTGACCTGAATCCAATAGAAAATGTATGGAAATAACTAAAGCTCAGAGTTCATAGAAAGTGCCCATGGATACTTCTGATTTTGAAGAGTGTTTGTATGGCAGAATGGGCAAAAATAATAATTAGGCATGTGACTAGTTTCTTCATAAAAGAGGCATCTTGAAGCTGTCATTACCAACAAAGGCTGTTGTACGAATTATTATTTAAATTTCAGAAAGTGCTTTAATACTTTTTCCCTGTGCCTTTTTCTGATTATTGCATGTAACTAAAAGAGGTTGCTCACTACCTAAACATTGATGATCTATCATCAGGAGAGATCATCAATGTCTGATTGATCGGAGTCTGACATTTGGAACCCTTGCCAGTCAGCTGTTCTTAGTGCTGGCATCGGTAGCGAGTTTGCTGGAAATGCTCAGTCCCGGAGCTGCCCTATCTTCTAATAATGCTAGCAGCCAGGTACTGCTCATCCACCTCCTTTTTATTTGAATAGAGGGTGGATGTGTAGTACCTGGTTGTGGCCACTTTCAAAAGATAGTGAAAGCAAAAACTGGAGAAACCAGTTCACTTATAGAAGTGCATCAGATGTTAAAGCCCCAGTAAATAGCCAAGACTGAAAAATCTTGATCCGGCACTATACAAATGTCACATTATTCATATATTTAAAATCCAAACATATACAAATGCAGACTGCCATTGTCGACACCGAGATAAGCTGATTGGTGAGGGTGTCGAGTGTCGGACCCAGGTCAATCAGACATTGATGACCTCTCCTAAGGAAAGGTCATCAATGTTTAGGTAGTGGACACACTCTTTAAGTTACACGTAATAATCAGAAATGGCACAGGGAAAATCCAGGGAAAGCTAATTCATGATTTACGCATTTCAAGGCATTCACTTCTTTGTCATAACCGATTTTTCAGACTTCACTATCAGAAGATGGAGCAGCTCCGAAAGGGATCATTTATGGCCAGCTGCTACCGCTGACGACATCGTCAGGGGTGTCACGTGTCAGACCCGGGTCAGTCAAACATCAATGATAGGATAGTTCATCAATGCTTAAGTATTAGACAACCTTTTTAATTATAGTCACCTCACTAAACTGCTCTGGTGGTAGCTTAATGACTGAAAGCCCAAGGTTGCAAGAAAAATAAAGTTCAATTCCTCCCTTTCTGTATGGAGGCCAAGAAGTTTTAGAATGCTATTAACCTACAGATTAACCCCATATCTGCATATTAAGAACATTTTTTTTTTTACATGACAGACCCCCTTTAAGTGGACGCGATTGTTCTTTACAATTGTAGAAAACTTTACACTTGTGAAAATGAATAATGCATTAATTAGTGAAGATTTTGAATATTTCTGCAGTAAATGCAGTGGTCAGATCAGCTTTATGGTCTGCCTCCCTGTATTTTATGTACTATACTGTTCTTTTGCTGGCAATGCTGATGACCCTGCACATATTTCCTGCCTCTCCTTCATATTGCACACATTTTAGTTGCTTTGCTGCTTTTGCCACTGCCAAAAGGCATATTTCTTGACTGTCCATTAAGTTTCATAAGTATACTACATCTCTGCTTGAAACCTTACTCTGCACAGGCTCGTGAAGGAGTTAAAAAGAAAAAAAAACCTTTTCAAAGAATAAAGTATAAACAAATGAATCCCCCCCATGCAAATGAATAAATAAGTAAAATACACATACAATGGCATGCAATAGATTAGGTCCCCTTGGTCAAAATTACTGCTTTTGTGAACAGTTAAGCTAGTTAATAATGAAATCTAAAAATGAAAATGGCCAACAAAGCAGAAGAAGACTATAAGAAGATAGCAAAGTATTCTCTGCCCTTTCCACAGATCTAAATGTAATTAAGAAATTGCAGTGAACATGAAGGCTACGTGATGACGGACAAAATTTTTGCAGCATTTTCTGCATCAATTCATTATCGGATTTTAGCAGAAATTACCTAGCAAGAAATGTTATGCTTTTGCTATGTACAGTTGTGGCCAAAAGTATTGACACCCCTGCAATTCTGTCAGATAATACTCAGTTTCTTCCTGAAAATGATTGCAATCACAAATTCTTTTTAATTTGTCTTCAATGAAAAAACACAAAAAGAATTGTCCTAAAGCCAAATTGGATATAATTCCACACCAAAAATAAAAATTGAGGTGGATAAAAGTATTGGCACTCTTAGAAAAATCATGTGATGCTTCTCTAATTTATGTAATTAACAGCACATGTAACTCACCTGTGGCACCTAACAGGTGTTGGCAATAACTAAATTACACTTGCAGCCAGTTGACATGGATTAAAGTTGACTCAACCTCTGTCCTGTGTCCTTGTGTGTACCACATTGAGCATGGAGAAAAGAAAGAAAACCAAAGAACTATCTGAGGAATTGAGCAACAAAATTGTGAGGAAGCATGAGCAATCTCAAGGCTACAAGTCCATCTCCAAAGACCTGAATGTTCCTGTGTCTACCGTGTGCAGTGTCATCAAGAAGTTTAAAGCCCATGGCACTGTGGCTAACTTCCCTAGATGTGGACGGAAAAGAAAAATTGACAAGAGATTTCAACGCAAGATTGTGCAGATGGTGGATAAAGAACCTCGACTAACATCCAAACAAGTTCAAGCTGCCCTGCAGTCCGAGGGTACAACAGTGTCAACCCGTACTATCCGTCGGCGTCTGAATGAAAAGGGACTGTATGGTAGGAGACCCAGGAAGACCCCACTTCTTACCCCGAGACATAAAAACGCCAGGCTGGAGTTTGCTAAAACTTACCTGAGAAAGCCTAAAACGTTTTGGAAGAATGTTCTCTGGTCAGTTGAGACAAAAGTAGAGCTTTTTGGGCAAAGGAATCAACATAGAGTTTACAGGAGAAAAAAAGAGGCATTCAAAGAAAAGAACACAGTCCCTACAGTCAAACATGGCGGAGGTTCCCTGATGTTTTGGGGTTGCTTTGCTGCCTCTGGCACTGGACTGCTTGACCGTGTGCATGGCATTATGAAGTCTGAAGACTACCAACAAATTTTGCAGCATAATGTAGGGCCCAGTGTGAGAAAGCTGGGTCTCCCTCAGAGGTCATCTTCCAGCAGGACAATGACCCAAAACACACTTCAAAAAGCACTAGAAAATGGTTTGAGAGAAAGCACTGGAGACTTCTAAGGTGGCCTGCAATGCATCCAGACCTGAATCCCATAGAACACCTGTGGAGAGATCTAAAAATGGCAGTTTGGAGAAGGCACCCTTCAAATATCAGGGACCTGGAGCAGTTTGCCAAAGAAAAATGGTCTAAAATTCCAGCAGAGCATTGTAAGAAACTCATTGATGGTTACCGGAAGCGGTTGATCGCAGTTATTTTGGCTAAAGGTTGCACAACCAAGTATTAGGCTGAGGGTGCCAATACTTTTGTCTGGCCCATTTTTGGAGTTTTTGGAGTTTTGTGTGAAATGATCAATGTTTTGTTTTTTGCTTTATTCTCTTTTGTGTTTTTTCATTTAAGACAAATTAAATGAAGATAATAATACCAAAGAATTTGTGATTGCAATCATTTTCAGGAAGAAACTGAGTATTATCTGACAGAATTGCAGGGTGTCAATACTTTTGGCCACAACTGTATATACTGTATGCACACAACACGGGCATTCTTTGATCCTCTCCCATTACTGCGCATCACAGTACTTTGTCTTCCCTCAGCAGGGCAGAGAGAAGTACGCGTACACAGGAGCACAATGGAGAAGATTTTGTATGGGTGACGTAGGACACGTCACTTACAAGAAGCAGAGAAGAAAATGTAGATCACAAAAAGAATGAAGGTGTCAGACCATGAGCAGCAACACCCATCAGATCGGACCGCTGCCCAAGTGAGTATTATAAAACCTTTTTTTTGCATTATGCAGATCGACATGGAGACTTATATACAGCATTCTAGAATGCTGTATGTAAGGCCTTACTGGTGATGGCTCCAGCTTATACCAGAGGCGGACCTACCGCGCATGTAGCCCGTTCATTGAACGCGGGCCCCACGGGAGAGGGAGCCTCTCCAGGCTCCAGCAATGCATGGGTAATTTAACTATGCAAATTAGCCATGTGGAGCAGAGCTGAGGCGCAAGGAAGGAGTACTCACTATGTGCAGTCATTCACTGCAATGTCCACGGTGGCAGGACCTTTGGTGACATCACAGTCATGTGACTCACCGAAGGTCCTCCAATGCATTGCGGTAGTCAGAGGTCTGCATAGAGTGCGGTGGCTGGACCTGGAGACTCTGCCTCTTGTTTATTCAAATGTATAGGCACCAGGACTGAGGCACAGGAGTGCTCCTCACTCCTGCACTGAGGCTGCTGACAGGATGCCGCAGACGGGATAGGTAAGCGCTCCTAGGAGCCAAAGTTGAGATGGAGAATGATTTTAGATGAGGGTGCTGTGGTGGGGGAGGATTGGAGACAGGTAACTGTCCAAGGGACATAATGGTGCAATGGGGAACTTTATTGGGCAAAGAGGGGCATTATAGGGCACTGGGGGCAATATTACGCAATGAAGGATCTTATGGGGCAGTACGGGATATTATGGAAAATAAAGGGGTAATGGGGGACATTATGGGAAATTGAATGTTAATGGGGGATATTATGGGGCACTAAGGGATATTGTGGGGCAATGGGGGACATTATGGAGCAGGTTGGGACATCGGGCAAGAGGGAAAAAAAAAATCAAAATAGATGGTTGCGCCACACTGCAAATTTAGGGGTATAAATTCCCGTTACACTGTACGTTTCACTCACCTAAATTGGTTGTGCCCTCTGCACAACTAGATTAGCCGCAAGTAGGTGAGATTTTTTATGCAGGATCCCTGTCTTCATCTATTGCCTGTCTCCCCTTTGCACCCAGGTCTGTGCTCCGTCTCTCACACGTGCACCGTCCCGTGCACGTGCAGGGGCCAGGTTTCTGTTTTCTTCAGCAAGGTCCTCTCCCAGAGCTGCTCGCACCACTCTCCCCGAAGGGAGAAAGGAACGTAATGCAATAATAAATGTGGTATATAGAAATGAGCGCTAGGGATAACGGAACAAGCCGAACACTTTTGTAGACATTACCTATAAGTTTATTACGATAAACACAGTTCAGGTCCTTCTCCCACAACGCGTTTCGACGCTACATGCGTCTTTCTCAACTTGAGAAAGACGCATGTAGCGTCGAAACGCGTTGTGGGAGAAGGACCTGTACTGTGTTTATCGTAATAAACTTATAGGTAATGTCTACAAAAGCGTTCGGCTTGTTCCGTTACCCCTAGCGCTCATTTCTATATACCACATTTATTATTGCATCGGGCAATGGGGGACATTATGAGGCAATGAAGGATATTGTGGGGCAATGAGGCATATTGTTGGGCAATGGGGGGACATTGTGGCATGTTTGGGGATATTGTGGGGCAATGAGGGATATTGTGGGGCAATGATGGACATTGTGGCATGTTTGGGGATATTTTCGGGCAATGTGGGATATTGTGGGGGCAATGAGGGATATTGTGGGGCAATGAGGGACATTGTGGCATGTTTGGGGACATTATGGGGCAATGAGGGATATTGTGGGGCAATGAGGGATATTATGGGGCAATGAGAGACATTGTGGCGTGTTTGGGGACATTATGGGGCAATGAGGGATATTATGGGGCAATGAGGGACATTGTGGCGTGTTTGGGGACATTATGGGGAACTGAGGCATATTGTGGGGCAATGATGGATATTGAAGGGTAATGAGGGACATTGTGGTGTGTTTGGGGACATTATGGGCAAATGAGGGATATTGTGGGGCAATGAGGGACATTGTGGCATGTTTGGGGACATTATGGGGCAAATTGGTACCTTGTTGGGCAATGGGGGACAATACGGGGCAATGAGAACAATATGGGGTAAATTGGGACATTGTGGACATGATGGGACAGTGAGGGGATTGTGAAAGGGGGCATAGTATAATGAGGTGGGGGGACTTTATGCAGAGATGTACAATAAGGGAGATATTACAGAAAGGGGAGGTTTTGGGAGACAGTATGAAAAGGGGCAGTTTGAGGGGCTATTTTAGAGAACAGCAGTGTATGGGGGGATTATTCTGTACAGGAAAAACCGTAAGGGGTAATTATTTATTCAGGGGTGCAGCATGTGATATATTTATAATCCTGGGGCAGTGTAATGATACTTTTTATTTTTAAGGGCACTCTGTCAGGAAATGCTGAAGACGAAAAGAGAGAAATCTAATCATGGCATCTGTGCTACACAGAGACAAAAGGGACGGCAACAACTTCAGTCCGAGATGTCATCTATAAGGTACCTGGATGTAAATCTTTATTTGTGATACTGACTAGTTCTCATCAGTCTGAGGTTCCTGTATGATTCGCTGTCTAATAATGACTGATAACAACAACTACCAACATCTCCCCACCATTAGTAAGAGTGTACTGGGATTTGCAATTTTAATTAACAACCTCTTCTGATTCCACTTGTTTCCCTACTTAAAATATTACCTGGAAGCTATACTGGGCTGTATATATTACCTGGAAGCTATACTGGGCTGTATATATTACCTGAAGGCTGTGCTAGGCTGTATACATTACCTGGAGGCTGTGCTTGGCTGTATATATTTCTTGGAAGCTGTGCTGGGCTGTATATATTACCTGGAGGCTGTGCTGGGCTGTATATATTACCTGGAGGCTGTGCTGGGCTATATGCATCACCTAGACGCTGTGCTTGGCTGTATATATTACCTGGAAGCTGTGTTGGGCTATATATGTCATTTGAATGCTGTGCTGGGCCATATGTGTTATATGGAGTCTGTGTTAGGCTATATGTGTTATTTGAAGGCTTTGCTGGGCTATATATGTCATTTGGAGGCTGTGCTGGGCTGTATATATTATTTTGATGTTGCAACTGGCCAAATACATACAGCCCAGCAGTAGCCTCCAGATGATAAATACAGCTCTGCGTAGCCTCAATATTGTATATAAAGCCAATTTAGTGTGGGAAAACCCATAGCTAGAATTGATATGCTGCAAATTTTCTCGCACTTACATACACAACATTGAAATATTTATAAATCTATATAGTTACATAACCTTTTGTACTATGAAGGGGGGGCCCAAAGAATTTCTTGTACAGGGGCCTGACTACAGTCTGTGTCCGCCCCTGGCTTATACTGTATGCAAAATAACCACTGACAGGTTCACTTTAAGAATACCTCTCTAAAGAAAGTTTTATCTGCTACAATGGTATATTATTAAGCAATTAACCAGCACAACATTTTGGGCTTATTTAGACATGCAAAAAATTGCGGTGAACTTTGAATTTGACCAAAAGTTTAATCCCATAGAAATACCTTATGCTTATACTTAGCGGATGTTTATGAACCACATATATGGAAATGAACAATATATTTCATATTACATTTTCCTTTCAGAGGTGGCCAGCTGCACTATCTGTATGGATATGAATATTTTCTGCCAAGACCGTAGGAATTAGTGCTGCAAAGGATCCATGTAAATCATGCAGAACTTCTGAAATAAAAACCTAGCTTTGCGGTTTATTTGATTCATTGAAGACAACTGGTCTTCTGGAAGATTCCTAGTCCTCCATTTATTCATCTAATGACAAAATCAATCACAGTTAACCGACTAAGAGAATTCTAATGCCCAAATGGAGACGTTCCATACATAAAACTGAAATGATGATAGTGAATTTATAATCACTTGTAAATAATTTCCCTGGGATTTCCATATAGTAATACTGACTCAAGCTGAACTTATTCTATATGGTACCTATATCAGTTTATCCACTATATGTTACTACAATTTCCATAGTCAAAGGGACACTATTGCAGAAAAATAATGACAGACTCTGCAGGCTTGGATGAAATGGCCATATCAGTCTTTATTACAGGAGTTTTTCCAAAGTTAATTTTAAAGTTCATTTTAATCATTAGATCCTGGACTAATAATAATTTCCACAATTGGGTGTGTTTAAGCAAAATGTACTGTACCTGTGCTGAGATAATCTTATATATTTGCCCCTGCTATGTACTGTGCAATAACTGTGTCTGAGAGTGACTGGAGCATGGTTCTATCATACCGCATCTCCTGGGCAAGGGAGGACACAAAATAGTATAGAGACAGTACATAGCAGGAATATGCAATGACCACAAGGGCCTGGGGTACTCGGTAGCCGGGCCGGCAGTCTTTCAGGGAGGTCACGATAGCGGTGGCCGAGCTCCATGGCCCTGGCCAAGCAATTGATGGGGACTATTTACAGGGGAATATAATGTCTTTACGTGACACCACCTGTGGTGCCTGATCAGAGATGACCAGCGCTGCATAGATGAGCTCTCAGGGGGATAGATGTTGTGGCAGCCGGGATGGTAACGCTCCCCTCAGGTGGAGCACGCCCCTGGGGTTTGATGTAAGAGTCTTTGGGAATGATGGTGGTGGTAGTTATGGTGTGGGAGGCGGCAAGGAAAGCACAGGAAATAAGCAGGAAGACACAAAGGGTGCAGTTCTTTTACCTTCACTGAAGAAACATTGTCAAGTTTAGGGGCACTGGTTACCAGGTCCAGGAGGGTTCAGTCAGCCTGGAAGCAGTCAGATTCAACCTCGCCAGGTGGGTTTGGAGTCCTGCCTGCTGTGCATCTCAGTTTGGGTCCGAGCTGCCTGTGAGCTATTCTGTGGCCCTGTCATTTCCCTCTCTCTTCTTCTCACTCCTGACTGGCAGACAGCACAAACCTGTAATGGACACTGCTGTGTTGATTGCAGCACCAGGTCTCTACATATAGCCAGGAAACCTGCAGTATCCTGTCCTCCAGATTCGGTTGCCGGGACTTCTAATGCCCAAACAACTCAGGACTCTGGTATCCTCCGTTGCACTGCCTGGGGTAAGCTCGTCAACAGTTTCGCTCCCCAAGACCTTCTCCTTCTCCTCCTCATTTGCTTTTCTGCTTCCTCTCCCTTCCCACACTTTCTCTACATTTTTTTCTGACCCCTCCACCTTGCCAGAAACAGGGTAGCTCCCCTGAACTCGGATGCAGAGCTCCCCCTTCTGTCCAAGGATCAGGTTTGCTGTGTGCATATGAGGGGTTACCTAGCATCGGGATCTCCTTCTGCTTCCAAGCATGATATCACCTCTGGTGAGAAAGGCAATACCACTGTGACAACCGGACCATAGGGGCGCCACATATACATAACTCCATCTCAATAAATTAGAATAGCATCGAAAACTTAATTTATATCAGTAATTCAATACATAAAGTGAAATGCTTATATTATATAGTCACTACAAATAGAGTGATCTTTTTCAACGGTTTATTTATGTTAATGTTGATGATTATGACTTACAGCCAATGAAAACCCAAAATTCATTACCTCAGAAAATTGAAAACACCTGCCAAGGCTTAAGGTACCGTTACATCCTACAATGTCGTAATGATTTCACCAACGGTCTCACGGGAGCGCGGTCATTAGAACATCTTTTTGAGATCGTTGGTGAGATGTCACACATCTAGATATCGTGAATGACGCAGTACCAATGTGGCGAGCAGCTATCGTTCACACAACTAACCGAACGATACTTGTTCACTATTGCGAATAGGCAAAGTCGTTAACAACATTGTGTCACACACAACGATGCAGCAGGTTGGCTGAACAAAGATTGTCTGATTTGAGAACATGTTCTCAAATCTGCGATCAGCGATCCAACAATTTATCATAGTCGTATTTCGGTGTCACACATAACGACGTACTAACGATGTCGTTTGACCGACTCCAAACCCATGATGTTTCAGCGATATCTTTCACGATATCGTCACCTGTAATGGTACCTTTACTAAGCATTTAAAATGTTCCCTTAGTCTGGTTCAGTAGCCTACACAATCATGGGGAAGACTGCTGACTTGACAGATGTGCAGAAGGCAGTCAATGTTACACTCCGCCAGGAGGGTAAGACACAAAAGGTCATTGCTAATGAAGCTGGCTGTTCACAGAGTGCTGTATCCAAGCATATTAATGGAAAGTTGAGTGGAAGGAAAATGTGTGGTAGCAAAAGGTGCACAAGCAACTGGGATAACCGTAGCCTTGAAAGGAATGTTAAAACAAGGCCATTCAAAAATTTGGGGGATATTCCCAAGGAATGGACTACTGCTGGAGTCAGTGCTTCAAGAGCCACCACACACAGATGTAACCAGGACATGGGCTACAAATGTTGCATTCCTTGTGTCAAGCCACAAACTAGTGAAAAACAACCAGGCTCATCTAGCAACTCGGAGGCTGCGGTATCTCTAAGTGCTGCAGCCAAGACCATGCACATCTTCTGAAAAGGTGGCTACATAGGGTTCAGGGACAGACGAAGTAGTAACCCTATGGAGGACCTGGTTCGGGGCACTGTGTGAGTAGGGCAGGAGGGCGAAGCAAGTACAGAAGAAGAGTCAACCGTGAGAGGACAGTAATAAGGGGTACCGATTTGTGCCACCACTTTACTAGGGAGTTATTTGGATTCAATACTTCATCTCCAAGGACTCAGCACTCCGTGGGTTGTTGCAACTGTTATGACTGCTGTGACTGGGTACGACAAAGCTGTGAGTAAACATCTTGAGACTGCACCTTGCTGTGTCTTTGACTTTCTTGCTGCGCCCCTGCCCTGAACACCAGTACCAACTCACTAATAACATCTGCTGCCCTGGGGGGCTGGCCCTACCTGTGGAGGGCTTACTATCAAGCTGCCTCATCACCAACCTCCTCAGAGGAACTGTAAAGCAGCTGAGGCCATTAATAGTCCCAACCTGCGAGTGGCGACACATAAATTAGAATCTCCAAATCTGGTAACCCTATTCCAAGAAGAACCACTCCTAGACTCCCATCCCTGAATCAGAGAACTCCCCCCTTTTTGATTGATCGCCCCGAGGTCACAGGCTGAGTCACGTCACCGTGACATCCCCAGTGACGACACCAAACAGGACACGGTCCTGAGGCCCCTACGGGGCGAGTCATATGTATATATGTATGTGTATGTGGCATTAGCCATGCCCACTCGACATAGCCCTGCCTACTTCATATAGCTCCGCTTACTCCACATAGCCACATCCAGTTCACAGCCTGCATCTCCACATTTCCCCTCTCCCAGTACTATGTGGAGGGTGGAGCAATGATGGCACACTGCTATGAAAGGGTGGGGCTACTGGGAGGTGCCCTTCAAATATGCCCTCCAATCCTGTTTTCTAACATGATTAATTTCTGCTCATTCGTGCTGCTGTCCAGTGCTGAACTTCAGCAACGGCTCTGTAATGCTGCTCTGTTCACGGCGCTAAATGAGCACGGCTGCAGTGCAGAGCCGATGCTGTTCTCCAAAAGGCTTCCGGGAACCGGTCCGATTTTTTGCCAGATCCTGCTCAATCCAGCACCCATAGACTCCCATGTTATGGGCGCTGGATCTCCCTGGCTCTAGGAGGATCCAGTTTTGTTCATTTATTGTAGCAGAAACAAAAAATGATGCAGGTCAAAAAATGAACACAATCGGATCCAGCCAGAAAAAAACACAATACCGGAGGCCAAATAGCAGCTATCCGGCACCATATGGCCACTTTACACGCCATTTCTAGCTTATCCTCAGGTAACTTACTGGCTGCAGTGAAATCATGGAGACATTATTCCATTTGTACACAGCAACAAGATAGAACCATGTCTCCATGATTTCACTGCAACCAATGAGTTACCTGTGGATAAGCTAGAAATGTAGCCGCGTGTAAAGTGGCCAATAGGGATATATGGAGGCAAAACCTGATCAGGTTCAGTCCGTTTCACACCGGACCGAACCTGACAGGTAAATACTATGGTGTGAAGCTAAAGAAGAGGGATAGTTAATTAAATGTACACTGTTGACTATACATTTAATATGGAGTAAAAGTTCTTAATCATTCAAGAAACCTATGGTGTCCATGTTTCTTATGGGACTACAACGACCTCTGCAGCTACTCCATAGCTGGACTAAGAAAAACTCACCCCTGCAATCCTCTTAGTTATCTTCCCCCTTTTACATTTGCCTCCCAACCTTTGCATTGTTGGAGCCATCGGAGACACCATGACAGGATTAAGCTCCGATTTCTCATGCCCTGCAAACCTGATGGAGGTTGCAGCACATGACACCATTAATACTTCACAAGCCTCTAGATAAATAATCAACTGTCTATTGATAGAAAGTAAATGCTATATGTAGAGTTGGTAAATATCAACCATTCTGGCTTCCCTTTGCACCCATAATGTTTCCAGATATTTCGTAAAATTTATATCTCCGGCTCCTAAAAGTTCATTGATCACAAAAGTAGCATAAAGATAAAGTTCTGCACAAATGTGCATGAGTTCTAGGATTCCTGGAAAGCATGGTACATATAAGCCCCTTATATATTTATGATGAAAACATTAATGGCCTACAGATCAGCCCATCCTTCTGCTCTGAGTGGGGTCACACAGGGCATTATGCTGTTTGCAAGCTCCCTTTGTTCTCATGTTATATTTCTTCATTGCTTCCCAGTAGTAGGAAAAGGTGACGAGGGTAAAGGGGTTGAACAAAAACGCATAAAAGCTAATAGAATAAAAGAAAAAGACGAGACAGAGCCAGGTTCACTTGTATCCTATTGAGAGACGCCATGAAAATGTGAAGATATCTAAGTTAAAATTGAAGAAAGTGGCTCCTTTATACAATGGTTTAGATTATTCTTCTAAATGGAGTTACAAATGTCTGTAAACATAAAACGGTGAAAAGTCAAAATTCATTACCATGTTCCTTATCGACTTGTAAGTTATTCATATGTCGTGATCCTTATATAGAATCATCATATTCCGCAGTGCTTGAGGCTTACAATCTAACTTATTAAGTAATGTGTATCTTTTACAGTAATCTAAAATGTTTCAGTGATCACAGGTTACGGTGACCCCTGTTTCTGTAATCACTAATGACAAATAATAATAATTAACTGCTGGTAAAGTGATTCAAAATGCACATAATTCTAAATATTAACAATCTTGCCTTCCAGTAGACAACTTTTGCCAAGAATATGGATAATTCAACACTGTGAGAACATGGCACAAATCATCACATTCGGATTTTATTCATGAATCCACAGCAGTATGTATGGTTTAAATAATGACCTGTGTCTGGATACAGTCAACAATGTAAGTCCTCCTTTGAAGTTATTTTTCAAGTTTAAAAAAAATAGTAATTTTTGCAAATACTTTTGACTAATCCCTTCCCTACACTGGCCATTCTGGGACATCCAATTTCCTGTCGCTATGCTTTAGTAAGCTAAGTAGCTGAGGCCACATTATTGCCAGCAGATGATGGCTTTGTTATTCAGCTATCATTTCCCTTTAACAGCAAAGTCTTGTTGGTTGCAGGAAAAGGGTATTATTCTGCACTGCTCGCTTATCAAGAGATGCACAAGGACATCCATGGAATAGTTTCGGAAGACTTTATTTCTCTTGCTGGAAGTGGTGTTCACTAGGGATGGGCGAATCTACTCGCTAGGACTCGTTACTCGGCGAGTAGTAAGGGACTCGCAGGACTCGGTACTCTGCGAGTTTCCCAGCGTTTACTCGCACGAGTCCAATGCAAATCAATGGCAAACGCTGACAAAACTAGGATTGCTATTGTCTTGCATTAGACTCGGCTACTGTGCCAGTGATAGCAGGGAAACTCGCAAAGTAACTGCTGTTACATTGCGAGCCGAGTCCAGCTGTCTTCTCTGTGCAGCTCCAGGGTCCTAGAGCCCGCCTGCTCACAGACATGATGTAGCAGTGCTGAGATTGTTCTCAGTCTGCTCATTCCCTGTGCATAGACATCTATATCTATGCACAGGGGATGTAGCAGAGAGGACATCGCGTTTTGGATTACGTCGGACGGAAGAGGATTTTTTAAATTAAAGATGGAGTCCCTAATGGCTTTTTTTTATTTCAAATAAAACATTTTTTCTGTGTTGTGTTTTTTTAACCCTTTATTGGAGATTCCTTTATTTCCCAGCGTGCCACCGCCACCAGGGCCGCTGGAAGAGCGGGGTTCAGCGCCAGAGGATGGCGCTTCATCTTCTGGGGTGGCTGCGGGCTGCAATTTGCAGCGGGGGGTGCCCAGAAAGCTTGGGCATCCCTGCGCTGCGGATTCCAGCCCCCAGCTGCTTAGCTGTACCTGGCTAGACATAGAAATTGCGCGGAGCCCCACGCATTTTTTTTTAATTATTTCATGAATTTCAGAGTCAGAGTCTCAGAGTCAGAGTCAGAGTCTCAGAGTCAGAGTCTCAGAGTCAGAGTCAGAGTCTGACTCAGAGTCAGAGTCTCAGAGTCAGAGTCTCAGAGTCAGAGTCTCAGAGTCAGACTCAGAGTCTCAGAGTCAGAGTCTCAGAGTCTCAGAGTCAGAGTCAGAGTCAGAGTCTCAGAGTCAGAGTCAGAGTCTCAGAGTCAGACTCAGAGTCTCAGAGTCTCAGAGTCAGAGTCTCAGAGTCAGACTCAGAGTCTCAGAGTCTCAGAGTCAGAGTCTCAGAGTCTCAGAGTCTCAGAGTCAGAGTCAGAGTCAAAGTCTCAGAGTCAGAGTCTCAGAGTCAGAGTCAGAGTCTCAGAGTCAGAGTCTCAGAGTCAGAGTCAGAGTCTCAGAGTCAGAATCTCGGAGTCAGAGTCTCAGAGTCAGAGTCAGAGTCTCAGAGTCAGAGTCTCAGAGTCAGAGTCAGAGTCTGACTCAGAGTCAGAGTCTCAGAGTCAGAGTCTCAGAGTCAGAGTCTCAGAGTCAGACTCAGAGTCTCAGAGTCAGAGTCTCAGAGTCAGAGTCTCAGAGTCTCAGAGTCAGAGTCTCAGAGTCTCAGAGTCAGAGTCAGAGTCTCAGAGTCAGAGTCTCAGAGTCAGAGTCAGAGTCTCAGAGTCAGAGTCTCAGAGTCAGAGTCAGAGTCTCAGAGTCAGAGTCTCAGAGTCTCAGAGTCAGAGACTCAGAGTCAGACTCAGAGTCTCAGAGTCAGAGTCTCAGAGTCTCGGAGTCTCAGAGTCAGAGTCAGAGTCTCAGAGTCAGAGTCTCAGAGTCAGAGTCTCAGAGTCAGAGTCAGAGTCTCAGAGTCAGAGTCTCAGAGTCAGAGTCAGAGTCTCAGAGTCAGAGTCAGAGTCTCAGAGTCAGAGTCTCAGAGTCAGAGTCTCAGAGTCAGAGTCTCAGAGTCAGAGTCAGAGTCTCAGAGTCAGAATCTCGGAGTCAGAGTCTCAGAGTCAGAGTCAGAGTCTCAGAGTCAGAGCCTCAGAGTCAGAGTCTCAGAGTCAGAGTCTCAGAGTCAGAGTCTCAGAGTCTCAGAGTCAGAGTCTCAGAGTCAGAGTCTCAGAGTCTCAGAGTCAGAGTCTCAGAGTCAGAGTCAGAGTCTCAGAGTCAGAGTCTCAGAATTTCATGAAATAATTAAAAAAAAATGCGTGGGGCTCCGCGCAATTTCTATGTCTAGCCAGGTACAGCTAAGCAGCTGGGGGCTGGAATCCGCAGCGCATCGATGCCCAAGCTTTCTGGGCACCCCCCGCTGCAAATTGCAGCCCGCAGCCGCCCCAGAAGATGGCGCGTTCATTGAAGCGCCATCCTCTGGCGCTGAACCCCGCTCTTCCAGCGGCCCTGGTGGCGGTGGCACGCTGGGTAATAAAGAGGTTAGGGCCAGCTTTGTATTATCAGCTGGCCCTAAGCCCGAAATTTATGGCGGTCACGCCAATATTAGACATGACCGCCATGAATTTCTATTAAATTGTTTTTAAAAAAACACAACACAGAGAAAATTTTTTATTAGAAATAAAAAAAAAAGCCATTAGGGACTCCATCTTTAATTAATAAAATCCTCTTCCGTCCGACGCAGTCCAAAACGCGATGTCCTCTCTGCTCATCCCTGTGCATAGATATAGATGTCTATGCACAGGGAGTGAGCAGACTGAGAACAATCTCAGCTCTGCTACATCAGGCAGCAGGCGGGCTCTAGGACCCTGGAGCTGCGGCAGCCAGCACACAGAGCAGACAGGACTCTTATCTGTGCGAGTTTCCCAGCGATTACTTGCAAAGTAAACGAGTCCAATGCAAATCAATGGCAAAACTAGGATTGCTTCAGGCTGAAGCTTCCGAGACACATCTGTGATTTGTAAATCGCACACTACTCGCTATTACTCGCTTCCCCATTCATTAATATTGGACTCGCTAGACTCGCAACGAGTAGCGAGTCCTGTGCTCGGACTCGCTAGAGTCAAGCGATTCCGAGTAATTTAGGATTCGCTCATCACTAGTGTTCACACCACTTCCTCAGGAGCAATCTAGATAGACTGCTCCTGAGGAAGTGGTGTGAACACCATGAAACACATAGAGATAGATTGCACCTGAGCAAGTGGTGTTAACACCATGAAATGCATAGAGATATAAATGAGATAAAAGACGGCACTCACCGGATCTCTTCGACGTGCTCTTTATTCACAAAATGTGAGGGTACATAGTGCAAGGAGGGGTTGGCAGGGTGGACAACGGCTCCGTTTTGTGCGTATAGCGCTTCTGCGGGTCCAGTACTGGACCCGCAGAAGTGCTATATGCGCGGAACGGAGCCGTTGTCCACCCTGCTGATGCCTCCCTGCTAGGGATGAGCGAGTACCGCATTATTCGTGCTCGCTACACTCGCAACGAGTAGGTACCGGTACTCGCTACTCTTTGCAAGTATAGCGAGTACAAATACTTTCACAGTGTATCTATGGATACACTGCGAAAGTAGCCTAAAAGTTAATAAAAGTTGTTAAAAAATAATAAACTTACATACTCACCTTCCGACGCCTGCACCGAGACTGCCAGATAAGCCATCCGATTGCTGGAAAAGGACCTTTCACTACCAGCGAATCAGATGGCCGGTAGCAATCTGTCCAATCAGATGGCGCCAAGTCACAACTATGTCATCGCTAGCGGCCACCTGATTGGCCAGTTTGCAAGGTCCTGATAGCACATCTAGGACCTTGCAAATTGGCCAATCAGGTGGCCGCTAGCGATCACGTAGTTGTGATGTGGCGCCATCTGATTGGCTAGATCGCTACCGGCCATCTGATTGGCTGGTAGTGACAGGTCCTTTTCCAGCAATCGGTTGGCTTCTCTGGCGGTCCCGATGCAGGCATCGGAAGGTGAGTATGTAAGTTTATTATTTTTTAACAACTTTTATTAACTTTTAGGCTACTTTCGCAGTGTATGCATAGACACACTGCAAAAGTATTACCACTACTCGCTACTCCCGAGTACTTATAAGTACTCGGAAAGTAGCGAGTAGCCCGAATACCGCTACTATTCGGCGAATACCGAATAGTAGCGAGTATACTCGCTCATCACTGCTCCCTGCACTAAGTACCCTCACATTTTATGAATAAAGAGCATGTCGAGGGGATCTGGTGAGTGACGTCTTTTATCTCATTTAAATCATGCTTCTTGCTGACTGAGCAACACTGGTCCCTGGAACACTGTGTATCCGTCTGTGCTGTTTAAGCTTGCAGCGCTGGTGCCTCACTCCCTTATGCAAAAAACTTTAATGCATAGAGATAGATTGTTCCTGAGGAAGTGGTGTGAACATCATGAAACACATAGAGATAGATTCCTCCTGAGGAAGTGGTGTTAACACCATGAAATGCATACTGATAGATTGCACCTGAGGAAGTGGTGTGAACATCATGAAACGCATATGGTACCTTTACACGCCGCTACCGAGAGGTAGAAACCGGCAGGTGTCGGAGACAATTGTACCTTTTACCTTCAAAACACCGCGAGGTTGCTGCGTGTAATTCAGGTAGCACCTTCCTGTCTCTTTGGATACCTGTCTTTCAGCCGTGCTAAAAAACAAGCAGGTATAATCCCTATGGTAGCGGCGTGTAATCGGGGCACAGGTACGGTATTTGAGTTACCCGGGGCGTGCTACAGCGTCATGTATACCATGCCCCATCAGCTATCATTGGTGGGGACTACTGTGTACCCATTGGCTGTCCCTGTACAGGGCGGCATATTTAACGAGATGACCAGTCACTACACATTTGCTATAGCGTCATGTATTAGCCAGCCTCCCTGCGCTGGCTGGCCAATCATGATATTGCATTGTCCAATCACCGTACGAGCGCCGCGTAATACACAACTCTGTCACGCCTATGTAGTTACGGCACACAATATGTGCGCCCAGATTCCCTTGTGATGGCGGCGTGTAAATCAGGGAAGGTGCTCCACAGAAGGTAACCTGCGGCACCTGTCGGCACTTCCAGGGAACGAAAATACCTTCTGTGGAGCACCTTGTGGCGGCATGTATTGACGGTATCAGGTACCGTTAGCAAACGTTGAATACGCGCGCGTGCACAAGCGGTGCCTACCTGTTGCTACCTTCGGTAGCGGCGTGTAAAGGTACCATTAGAGATAGATTTCTCCTGAGGAAGTGGTGTTAACACCATGAAATGCATAGTGGTAGATTGCACCTGAGGAAGTGGTGTGAACATCATGAAATGCATAGAGATAGATTTCTCCTGAGGAAGTGGTGTGAACACCAAGAAATGCGTAGAGTAATAAAGTCTATCAAAACTAGTCCAGTGATTTCCTTGTGCATCTCTTGATTGGTGAGCAGTGCAGAACAATAACCTTTTCCTCCAACCAGCAAGAATTTTCCCTCTCATGGATCTGCAGCAGCTGCCAATGTTCTTAGGCCAGTGTCACATTTGCGTATGAAACCCCAGCATACCGAATACAGCCAAACGCATGCTCACTGCATTCCTATGTTTAACATGGGAACCCATGGTACCTGCATTTGGCTGCATTCGGTTGCGGTTGCGTTCGGATGCGCATAATTTGTGCGCCCTCCTCTGCCATCTGAACGCAACCTGTTGCATTTTTTGTGCAGTCGCGGAGCTTGTTTTATCAGCAAGCACCCGCAAGCGCACAAAGAATACATTGAAGTCAATGGATCCACAGTGTCCTCCGCATGACAGTGTAGGAGAATGCTGCCGATCACATTGAAATCTCTTCCAGTGGCCACCGCTGATCTCCCTGGAGATGAGCGGCGGCCACCAGGAGATCAGCTGGAGCAGCCGGAGATCTCCTCCTCCCAGCCCCTACTAATCTCCCGGCGGTGTCGGCACGGGAGATTTGAAGAAACAGCTGATCTGACAGCTGTTTAAATCTCCCACGCCGATATCACCTCTTTGGTGACGGCGCAGGAGATTTAAACAGCTGTCAGATCAGCTGTTTCTTCAAATCTCCAACGATCTCCACTGCTGATCTCCGCCTCCCGGCCGCCGCCGAGATCGCTGATTGGCTGGCCATGCACCATACTGATGTGAATGCATGCGCAGATTCTCTGCTGTGTTCACATCAGTAAGGCAGTGTTTACACTGTGTTTGCGTCTGCATGCCATCCACATGGAGACACAAACGATAGTGTGAAGGCAGCCTTATATTGGTTTTGTCTCACACAACCCGAATAAGGGACTCAAACTGATTTACCTTTTTAAATGTGTTTAACCGCATAAGACTCTATTGCATTATTTTTTCCTTCCAGTTGTTTCCCTTTAACAGCAGCAAAGATGAGCTCCGCGTGCTTCTGTTAATGCCTTAAATGCTGCAATAAACCTCTGAGTGACATGTCTGGTGTGTGGTTATTCTTGCTTCACGATTGTGGGGCACTGATGGGTTGTAATGTCAGCTGCGGTCTACTGAAGACACCAATGCTGGTTATTACAGTGGTGCACAGATGTTCAGCCGGTAGCTGGGCTTCTGGGCTTCATGGAAGGCCCTGACTTTTGCTGTATACTGTAATATTGGGGTATCAGACAATCAAAAGTTTAAGTCCCCAAGGGAACTAAAAGATGCTGAAAAAAATACATATTTATATCTTTAAAGGTTTAAAAGTAAAAAAAATTAACATGCGGTATTACCATGTTTGTAAAAACCAAACCTATAAAAATATAAACATTATTTAACCCAATCAGTGATTACTATAAAGAGAAAAAAATATTCAAATGTCTGTACTATGGTGACTTAATGCAACTATTTGGAGAGAAGGATGTTAGATTGACTACTGTAAAAGTTTATAAGTCAACTAAGTAAACAGTGGATTTCATCTATAACAGTTTCTCAGTAGTCACATATATTTAGGGAAACAATCCTTTGTGATTTAGTTAATTACTTGAAAGTTACAAAAAAGTCTGATAACTGCCTTTCTTAAAAACAATTTATGTTCCCCTTGTTTTTGGTGCAAATTCAGTTACTTATTTTATTAACCCTTCACACTTTTAAAGTTCAGGGACATTAAACCTATCTTAATAAAGTCTTTTTTCATGGTACCCATGCACAGCAGCTGCGAAGAGGACAGACCTGGCATCGCACACCACTGATCCCATCCGTTTTATGTACAGAGCACACAGTGTTAACTAACTTTGATGAATCCAACTGCGCAGCTTTAATTGAGAGCCCGGGGGACTGGCGCCCAGCTGAGACCAATTAGTTCCACCATATCTCAGCCTCGCACATTTTCCCTTGAACCGATTTGCAGGGAAGAAAGGCGACAGGTACGTGACAGCAGTAGGGGAGGGTGGGGAGGCCTTCCAGATTGGTCTTGCGAAAAGGAAATATTTTACAATATGCCGTACACAAAATATGTAGTTGTGTGATGCTGTTGCTCATAATCTATGTAGAGGTTCGAGTCACCGTATGTGACACATTCATGAATGAGCTGTATTAGAAGAATTCCAAGTTGAGTCTTTGCAAAAAACATTCATATTCTACAACACTGATAGCCCTGAGAAACAGCTCTTCTGGTATAGGGGTAAGATTTCCATGCTTAAGTGGTTTGAGAAACTTGAAAAATTTAGATCCTGGATTTCTTTGTCTTCTAAACCCCTTAACACTTTGTACGATCATGTCTGAGCCTGATTTCTCATTTCTGACCAGCATCCCTTTTTTTCCGGTAATAATACTGGAACGCTCCAACATACTCCAGTGATTCTCAGACTCTTTTTTTTCGTCATGTTGTGCTTCATTTTAGTGGTAAGTTTTGATTGAAAATATCAAACTTTTTGCGAAAACATTGAACATTTCAAAATTTGAAAAGTTTTTATTTTCATGTCTTAAACCAAAGAGTAATGTCACACAAAAACATTTTTATAAAATCATTTTTTTAGGGAACATATCACATTTGAAGTCACTTTCAGGGGTCTATGTGACAGAAATACCCAAAAGTGACACCATTCTAAAATTTGCACCTCTCAAAGTACACACAACTATATTTAAGAAGTGTGTAAGGAAAAAATAAACATTTTTCTTTTTCCCACAAAATGTTGATATAGCCCTAAATTTAGCATTTTCACAATTTGTTGTGCTATTTCTCCTGAATAAGTTGATAGTACGATTTGATATTACACTGTACATATGCCCCAACTAAAAAGCTATACTTTATTAGAAATGCCTTAAAAATAGCTCAATAGACAAAAAATAGTACTTACACATGTAATTGTTATGAGTGATGAAATGATGAATAATGAAATAAATAGCAGTGTATAGGGCAGTGGTAGGGAACTCCAGGCCTCGTGGACCACCAACATTGCATGTTTTCAGAATTTCCTTAGTATTGCACAGGTTATAATTAAATCACTTGCACTGGTGATAATTCCAAACCCTGTGTAATGCTAAGGAAATCCTGAAAACATGACCTGGTGGCGGACCTCGAGGCCTGGAATTTACCCTGGTATAGGGTAAGTGTGACAATTTATTAGTGATGTACAAACCTGCCAATGTTTGGGTTTCTTTTAAAGTCGGATTTTGGACTGGACTGGACTCAAACTTGAGTCCAAACCTTGAACCCAGATTTTAAAGTTATGAAATTGGGGCTGGGGGGAGGCTTTTTTTTTTTTTTTTGTTATAATTCTTTATTTTTCGTTTTATAGTAACAATAAAAAAAAAAAAGAACCAAAACTTACAGATTCAATCATCTTGCAAGTACAAAGAACTGTTCTTAATAAAATGTATTCTCATTAATTGAATCACGAATCAGTTTCTAATAGTCAATAAGCTTGATAAAAGTATTCAATTTACTATAGCAATATTAAAACTAACTCTGGCATGAAAAACAAGCTGTCTAGTATAACACATCGGAGTTGTTTGCCAGTCATAATTATAAAACAAGCATAACGTACTCCATAGGTATCCGTCTATTACCAATAATAATGACAATGAAAGACAAAAAAAAACAAAAACAAAAAAGAAAGGAAAAGATAGGAAACACATAAAGAAAGAAAAGAGTAGAATAGACCAGAACGGGGGATAGGATGGGTGGGGGGGTATGAAGAGGGGTAGAAGGGAGGGTAAGGTAGGGGTCTCGTGAAGTTACCAAACCTCAATGGAGTAAAAGGAACTCTCAATCGCACCCATTTACTAACCAGTTCTTAAGAGCAAGTTCCTCAGGAGCTTCTGTGAGACTTATACAGGTCAGATTGTTGGAAACTCATCCAATTAAACCACATGTTTCTGAACTTCTCATATGAATCATGTATAGCTGATGTCAGGTCCTCGAGAAGCATGAGGTCGTTCACCTTCTCTATCCACATAGCCACAGAAGGACATGTCTCCTTTTTCCAAAGTATCGGAATGCAGGATCTCGCAGCCATGACTAAGAACCTCAACAGTGTATGTTTATATTTGTTTGGTGGAATCCTACAGTGGTGCAACATGAAGAGGCCAGGATCTAACTCATCCGTGTATCCCGTAACTAGCCTTGTAATCTTTTTCACCTCCGACCAGAATGGTTGGAGCTTCGCACACTCCCAGAACACGTGTAGTATTGTACCATCCGCCCCACCACACCTCCAGCACTTCGGGTCTATAGAAGGAAAGAGTCTATGCAAATAAGCTGGGACTCTATACCATCTCGTCAATAATTTATAATTTGCCTCCTGCAGCTTTGAGCTTATCGAGGTAGAGTGAGCTAAAGAATAAATTGCAGATCTCTGTTCTGTAGACAGTTTGAGACCAAGATCTGTCTCCCATCGCAGCATGAAATGGGGAGTCGGGAGGTCCGGTGGAGAAATCAAACACGCGTATGTCTGTGATAAAGCATGCCTACAGTCAACTGTGGTAGAGCATAGAGATTCAAACAGTGTCTTAGGATTTAAAAACGTCCTCTTAGGAGGGAGTCTATGAAGATAATGCACAAGTTGTACACATCTCCAGAAACCCAGAGCCGTCGGGTAGGTAATTGAATTAAGTTGTTCAATGGTTGGCCACGCTTCTCCCTCACTCCATTTTTCAATCCTATCCAGACCTGCTTTTATCCAACGTTGGAACACGGGGTCATCAAGACTTGGTCGAAAGTCCGGGTGACTAAGGATCGGACTCAAGACAGAGGCAGATGGTATCATTAAGGATCTAACTAACGTGTGATCACAAATCTTGAGAGTAGACCCAATTGTCGGATGGTCATATAATAACTCTTCTTTTCGAAGTGACACCCAGGGTAATGTCTGAAGTCTGAAAGGAGTAAAATCCTGTTCGATTTGTACCCACAATTTATTTGTACCATGCCTGCACCAATCTATTACCCGCGTGAGGTGGGTGGCTATGTAATACAGTTTGATATTTGGGAGATTCACACCACCATCTTTTTTGCGTCTATACAGGATTGATCTCGCTAGACGTGGTTTCGAGTTATTCCAGATGAATTTTGTCTGCAGTTGTGCAATTGTCTTAAAGAAGGATAATGGAATGGTGATAGGTAATGTCTGTAGGTAATATAATATCCTCGGAAGGATATTCATTTTGAAAAGTTGGCATCTACCAGCCCATGTGAAAGTAGACAATAGCCATCTCTCACAGTCTACTGTAATTGACCGCAGCAGTGAAGGAAAATTTGCACCATACAGATCTCTAACATCTGGAGTAATCTGTACCCCTAAATAGCGAAGAGATTTAGGAGACCAATGAAATGTAAAGGCGTTCTGTATTCTAGTAATTCGACTCAGGGGAAGCGACACATTTAGGGCCTCAGATTTTGATCTATTTATTTTAAAATTGGAGAGAGTGTAATATGTCTCCAATTCTTTCAATAAAATGGGGAGAGAAACCTCTGGATTTGTTAGAAAGAACAGGAGATCGTCTGCATATGCCGCAATTTTATGTACACCTGATTTTACTTGCATGCCTGAAATATCTCCATTCATTCGGACATGACGCAATAACGGTTCGAGAGTCAAAATAAAAATTAATGGGGACAACGGGCATCCCTGACGCGTGCCATTGTTAATATCAAATGACTCCGAAAGGATCCCGTTGACCCGCACTCTTGCCGACGGGACGGAGTACAGAGAGAGCACCCAACCAAGCATCTTAGCTCCCAATCCGATGTGAGACAGTGTCTCTTTAATAAAAGTCCAATGTACGTGATCGAACGCTTTTTCTGCGTCTGTAGATAGTAACATCAGCGGGGTTTTAGATGTCTTGGCTGTATAAATTAAGTCTATAGCTTTGGTGGTGTTGTCTCTGGCCTCCCTACCCGTGACAAATCCCGTCTGATCTGGGTGAATCAAGTCCGGTATGAACGGGGAGAGTCTTGCCGCCAAAATTTTTGCAAAAAGCTTAATATCTACGTTCAGCAGGGATATTGGGCGGTAACTGGAGCATAGCAGAGGATCTTTCCCTGGTTTATGAATCACTGTTATATTAGCTCTTAATGCATCTTTGGGTGGTGTAGATATCGCCAAGGCATTAAAAAAGGCTTTTAGGTGTGGCAATAGAGCTTCTTTTAATTTTTTATAATAACCAACCGTAAACCCATCTGGGCCAGGTGCTTTCCCCGATTTAGATGAGGACAACGCATCTTCAATCTCCTGATCTGAAATAGGCATCTCTAAGGATTGCGAAACTGAATCCGCCAATTTCGGCATAGCCGAAGATGTAATATATTTTCTTATGCGTGATGTAAGTGCATTCAATGCTACCGGCGCTTTATTCGTGTCAAGATTATACAAAGCGGTATAGTAATGTTTGAATGCCTCAGCTATGTCGTGGGGAAACTTTGAGCGTTTTGAGGTATCTGGGTGTGATATTTCAGAAACATACGTAGTAGCTCTGCAAATTCTAGAGGCCCTCGCCAAAGCTCTACCGGACTTATTCCCATATTCATAGAAATGTCTACGGCATCTGGTAAGTACCCCTTTTGCCTTATATAGTAAAGTAGTGCGTAGCTTCTCCCTAACATCTAATAGTTTCTTCTTCAGATCAGGGAGAGAGTGACGTTTATGCCTAGTTTCGAGGTCTCTCAGTCTAACCATTAGATCTTGGATTTCTGTATCTCTAATTTTCTTAAGTCGGGCACCATGTTTGATTAAAATGCCTCGAACTACACACTTGTGAGCCTCCCACACTCCCCCAGGTGTCACATCTGTGGAAACATTTAAATCAAAGTAATCCTTCAATGATTTAGAGACGTCCGCTAGGACTACTGTGTCTTCTAATAAAGAAGCGTTTAGCCTCCATTGCCACTGTCTTGGGATCGGGGAGTGGAGCATAAGGGAAATCTTAACCAAGGCATGGTCTGAAAAGGAAATCGGCTCAATAGAAGCATCTATTAGTTGTGTCAGATCAGTGTGTCTCAGGAGAAAGAAGTCAAGTCTAGAATATACGTCATGTATTGGGGAGTAAAAGGTATAGTCTTTAGAAGTAGGGAACAAGAGGCGCCAAGCATCTAGTAATTGGTGATCATGGAGCGCTCTGTTCAACCTTCTAATAGCTGCTTTAGACATACTAGACCTGCCTCGAGACGTGTCAAGGTCGGGGTCAAGTGTAACATTGAAATCTCCCCCTAGAACCAGCGTTCCCTCTGCGAAGACCTCAATTTTATCTAAAAACTGCAGGAGCGTTGTGATCTGACCAGAGTTAGGGAGGTATAGCGAGGCAAATGTATATGTTCTGGAGGCGATCTTACCTTTTACCATAAGGAGTCTTCCGTTGCCACCACTGCAGGAGTCCACAAATTCCCATGGTATCGACCTCGATATCACGATACTGGAACCAGAAGAGTGTGAATTATTAGATAAGCTGTGATATGATGAAGGAAACCAATGACTGGAGAGCTTATAAGGCTTGTTCTCGCACATATGAGTCTCCTGAAGAAAAGCAACATGAATTTTGTTAGTTTTCAAATAGTTAAACAAAATAGATCTTTTCCCTGCATCATGTAGACCTTGCACATTCAGCGTGCCAATTTGTATAGCAGATAGGGTGCTATGTGTCATAGTGTTCCCTTCTGCTAACTAGGAACTTCAAGAAAAAAGGGGACCAAGGTACAGGAAAGAGGGGGAGGTAAGAGGGGAGGGAGGTGTAGAGGAGTGTAAAACAAAGAGATTGAGAAAAAAAGATTAAAGGGAAGATAAGACTATTTTAGTCTAAGCCGGTCAAGCCAGCAAATCAACTCTCTCTAAGAAAACAGAAAAGAGAAAGAGAGAGAGTCGTAGGGACCGTAACTGACCAAAAGGCAACGATCTACAGACCCAGGACTCTTGTATATCATCAAGATCATCTCTTTACACCACATTATCAACTTCTTTAAAAGTCAACAAGAAAAAGTTGCAATCGATAAAAGGGAAAAAGCAACACAAAACCCTTAATAAATTTGTTATACGTAACGTATGCACTATCTTTTTATATAACAATTGTTACCAGGCAGACCAGTCCAGAGCAATTCTGGATGAGGTCTGAGGCATCAACCTCATATAGCTCAATCAGTTCCAACAAAGGTGGATCAGGAGTCTCATGTTGGTAAGTCCTCTGCAAACGCCTCGTCTCTTCCGCCCCTCGGGCTGCCAGGCTGTGACGAGGGCGTACGTGGAGCATTGCCACTCCGTGTCTTCCTCTTGCGGAGAGCATCTGAAAGGGAACTGCGTTGGCGGCCCATTGTTGCGAACCTCTGAAATCCTTCCAAAGAGAGCCAATCCGGGATCGGGATGGATGGGATATCCAAGAACGAAAATAGTCCAGGAAGGTCATCCCTATGCCAAAGATAATATGTCTTGTTGTTTCTTCTCACTATAAGATGGAAGGGATGACCCCAGCGGTACGTGGCTCCCCGTTCTTTAATCTTCACAAGTAAGGGGCGCAGCTGCCATCGCATATACAAGGTGCGACTAGAAACATCTGGGAAGAGGCGTACATTTACGTTGTCAATCAGAATGTCGCCAAAAGACCAAGCCGCTTGTATCAGAGCATCCTTGTCTGTAAAATTATGAAATCTACACAGAACATCTCTGGGGTTGTCTGGGTCAATTGGGCCAGGGCGAGATACTCTATGTATCCTATCAATTTTATATGATGAGCCTGGTGATCTTTGTGTTACCGTATTAAAGATGTCTAGAGTCCTGTCAAGGAGCATATTAGCTGTAATGGTCTCAGGCAATCCTTTCAGGCGTATGTTGTTGCGCCTTTCCCTATTCTCCTGGTCATCTGCTTGTAGAATCAGGGCAACAATATGTGCATTAGAGCGTGTAGCATGTCTCTCCAAGGCAGTGACTCTCTCTTCAATGGCAGCTATGGTCTCAGACACAGCAGTGGATTGTGACTTTAGAGTCTCTATATCCTCCTTAATGGGGCTCAGGGCTTTGGCTTGGGATGCCTCCATGCGGGCCATTAAACAGTCTAGGTCTTGTCTGGTGGGTAGAGCAGCAATCATGCTCCTAATAGCCCTCAGTTCAGAGTATGAGCTGTTGGACTGGTCTGAAGCAGGCACCATTATTGCAGCCTGTGTAGGGGAGGGGGGAGTATCCCTCCATGTCTCCTCGGTCTCCTCTCCAGTGTCTGCAATCTCCTCTAATGTTTCCACAACTGCAGACTCCCTTGATCTCTCCTTCCCCTTATCTGAGGAGCTGATAACAGCTGTTACCTGGCTTCCAGTGCTTTGTTTGTGGGGGTTTCTCTGTGGCAGCTGTGAAGGTGACTGTGCCTGCAGCTTCTGAGCATGAGGTCTTCCCTGTGCCATTACAGAGGAGTGTGCTGTCTTTCTTCCTGCTGTCCCAAACAGTTTTGCCATGCCTGCCTCTCTCCCTTGTTTCTCAGGAGGTGTCAGGGCTGTCACAGCATCTTCAGGCTTCTTTCTCCGTGACATTGGAGCAGAGATTGTGAAGTTGAATAGCTCTATAAAGTCCCGGGTCTGCAGAGCTGATGGAGGTGCTTCCTCACACTTCCATGGCCAGGTCACGCCCCCCTGGGGGGAGGCTTTTAAAAAGAAATAAAACATTGATAAAGATCATCTTGTACCTACCGGTTTCACGCGCTTGAACTTCCAGGGCCGCTCATTAACTTTCTGTTTTCTCACTGCAGTAACCTGAAAACAGCCATATAGTCTCACATCGGGATGCTAGAATGTATGGGCTATTTCTAGGTTACTGCACTGGCTCTCCAACAGTCAATCACAGATGCCCATTTTTTATGACAGCATCTGTATTGCCTTGTTGTGCCTCTCACCCATTGTGCCAGTGTCTCTGGTTGCCATAAGCAATGAACCTGATGTCAAAGTAGTGTAGCAATAAATAAATAATTTAAAAAAAATGATGTATTTTTGATTCTGAGCTCAGATAAAACTGCCCCGCTTTACCTTAGTTGGTAAATCAAAATACAGGGAAGCACATTATTTTTCTAAATTATTTAAATAAATAATTTAAGAAAAAATATGCAGACTTCGCTCTATTTTTGATTGCCAGCCAAGGTAAAACCCAGGCAGCTGGGGCTGGTATATCAGGGTGGCGAGGCCTATACTTATTGGGCCCCCCAAGTTAAAGAATAGCAGCCTGCAGTGACCCCAAAAATTGGCACATTCATTAGAAGCACCAATTTCTGGCACTTTAAACTGGCTCTTTCTAATGTTTTGGTGTGGTGGCATTGGGGTGATAGAATGGGTTAATGACAGCTGCTGATTGACAGCTTGTCTTTAAGCCCAGATTGATAATGTTCAGGCCTCCTTGAGACCTGCCCATTATCAATATTGTGAGGAAATAATTAAAAACACAGACATAGAGAAAAATCATTTATTTGAAATAAATCACAGAGAAAAATCCTGTATTTGAAATAAATCAGACAGGCAACCCTCCTTCTCCAATTTATTAACCCTACACATACCCCTCCAATGATAATCCACCACAATGATCCCACAAAGCTCACTCACTACTATTACACCCAGACTCTGCAGCGAGAGAATAAAAGTGTCGTCTCCCTGCACACTTTGTGATTACATGGGTCACCTGAGTTCACTGCTGCAGGGAGTCCTCAGTGACTCAGTGAGTGATGTTACCATTCGCTACTGCAGTGGTGACCCCAGCTGCTGGGGGTATAAAGCGTGAAATATGATAAATATATATATATATGTGTGTGTGACTCGCCCCAATGGGGGCCGTGGGGTACTGGGAGCTGTGCCTCTCTCAACGTCTTTGAGCATCTTAGGGCTGTCACGGAGGGTAAAGAGAGTAAGGATTTTGGAGTAAGGGTATTTTTGGGGGTGGTTGTCATGACGCCACCCATGGTATGCGGCTGTTAGTAGCTGCTGCTGCAGGTTAGGACCTCTGGGGATGATAGAATAGCAGCTAGGATGGTGTCACTCCCCATGGGTTGAGATGAGTCCCCAGTGCATCTGGAGCAAGGGTTGTTAGAGTTCTGCGAGAATCAGCGCAGCTGAGCTGGATGCAGGGCAAGATTGGGGCATCTCACAAGCAGGCTCCTGCTGTCTGCGCGGCATTTCAGTCTACCGCTCCTCAGGTAAGAAATGAACAGTCTCACACAATTCTAAGTTACAGCTTGGTTTACTGAGCTCTTCTTTGCACGCACCACAGGTTACAGCTCAAGTACATTTGCAGTCCGGGTAGTACTTAGGAACCAGAATGGTTTGTCCAGTACACCCCTTTTGTACGCCTGTCCTATTGGGCCTCTCTTCCCAAGTGCTGCTTGCTCTCCTCCTTCCTGCATGTGCCTCCAAGCACAGAGCCCAAATCCAGCAGCCACGGGCTTTCGTCGGGCGACCGGCTGTGTCCCCCGGCCCTACTACGGCTGCCTTCTTGGCAGATGTGCCAGAAGTTGGCCACAGCACCTCAAGATCTTGTGGCCACCAATTCTGTGGTTGGAGCTTGGGGTCTCCTCTCCACCTTCTGGGCCGGATCCCTGGTGCTCACCCTGCCCTCTGCTTCACTTCAAATTCAGGTGCATGGTTTGATCGCTCACTGCCCTTGCCCCTAGGGCTCCCTCTGTCTCCTCGTAGTCTCTGGCCTCGGGACCCAGGATGAGCCTCATTGCTGCTCAAGTCCTCCAGGTTCTTCCTCTCTGTCCTCTCTACAACTGACCTCCTCCAACTGACCCCTACTTCCTGTGGTGTTTTTCCTTTGTACCTTTCCTTTCCCTGACCACTTCCTGCTCACTTTCCACCCACCACCTTTCTCCCCCAGCCATCCCATTGGCTGCCTGACCCAACCCACTACCTGGTTTCACTCGCTATCCCTGAAACCAGGTGTGTTGGGTGGGTTTGTGGGTGACTGGACTTACCAACCTTGGTTTCCGCAGATGGGAATACTGCCCCCTGGTCAGACCGCTGGGGCACCACATATATATATATATCAGAGCAGCAGAAGGGCCACTTAGGGCACAAAACGGGCCGTCGTCCCCCATGCCTTCACGTCCCCTCCCTTGCACTGTATGGAACTCCGATTGAATAAGGAATACATTCCTGAACAGCACCAGATGGGTGAGTGCCTTCTTTTTTCTTGAACTGTTGATATACATAGCAAAGAAAAATCAGGCAACACTCAAAAAATGTTTTTATGTGATAAAAATGGACTTTAATGAGCCCAATGTGGCACGACGTTTCAGTGTGGACTACACCTTTCTCAAGTAAAGTACATTGTAAAGTGAAACAGTGCCATATATAACAGGAATGTGCGATTACACTCATTGTGTAAAAACACAAAAGAGACAAAACGAGGCGCAGAATAGTTCCCTATCAATGGTGATACTGTTAGATGCGGTGCATCCTTTTTGCTTTCAAAAGCTTGTCTCGAGGGATGACTTGCAATAGATCGCAGCGAGGGGAGCTGCTCTGCTATGTACGAAACCCCGAGACATAAGCAGGTCGTCTACGAATGATTTAGAGAATCTCTGCATGCGTTCACATTACTATGGTGCCCCAGCAGCCAATCAGCTGCCTCTGGGAGCGGCCGGGAGGAGTAGATCAGCGGCAGAGATCTCCTCCTTCCGGCACAGCTGATCTCCCGCCGGTGTCAACGGGGAGATACAGCTGATCTGACAGCTGTTTAAATCTCCCGTGCTGACACCGGATAGGGTGATATCAGCATGGGAGATAAGAAACAGCTGATCGCTGCTTCAAATCTCCTGCGCCGACCTCACCCTATTCGGTGTCAGCGCGGGAGATTTAAACAGCTGTCAGATCAGCTGTTTCTCCCCGCTGACACCGGCGGGAGATCAGCGGCGGCTCTGCATGATCTCCCGGTGTCATGCAGAGGACACTGCGGATCCATTGAGATCAATGCATTTTTTGTGCACTTGCAGGCGCTTGCGGATGGAACAAGCGCCGCGAACGCACAAAAAAATGCTGCATTCTGCGTTTGGAGCGCGGTTGGAGGGCATATAAATTATGCGCATCTGAACACAAATGCAGCCAAACGCAGCCATACGCAGGCACATGTGTTCCCATGTTAAACATAGGAACGCATGTGGCAAGCGTTTGGCTGCGTTTGGTGTGCTGCACTCCAAACGCAAATGTGAAGGCAGCCTAATTTTGGGGTGCTGAAAATGAAAATGATGGTTACATTTTGAAATTTTTATGATACAGGGGTGCATCAATATGTCTCAAAGCCTTTGATACAACACTAGGCAAGGAATACATCATCAGCCTTGCATCATCAGTTTTGCACTATCACACTGACTAATGGATTGCTTCATCGAACCGTAATGCAGGTGTCCTAAGGCGAGCTCAGGGAGGCCAGAAACTTCCCGTGGAGCAGATGGGCATCATCTCCAAATGATCAATGATAGATGCCAAAGAAAGAAAGATGATGCAATTCTAATTAAACTTGCATCACAAAGCTCTATAAAAGTTGCATGTTCTCCCTCTATCAGTCACACAGTAATTTCAGTGGTCGACTGATATCATCATTCAGCTATTCAGTGGTGCCTCGGACTTGCATTAATAAAGCAGATCTGTGATGAGGTGAGTTTTAAGTCACAAAAGCGAAGCTCAACTCATATGTTCAAGAAAGCCTACAACCTGTATCAATGTCAAGATGTCAATATCAATGTTAATATCAATATCAATGTCTTCATTGGTCCTCAGATTCGTGTGCTTCTGCAAGATGAGGAGTTTTACCGTTTACTAGCATGGCAATGAAAAGGATTCATGGGTAGCATTCCAGTTAGTGGTAACAAATTTCCTTGGAAACACCAAGTCAGACAACTATAAAGAGCTGGTGGAAAATGTTCTTCAGGCATATCATAATCTTGGCTGCAACATGTCATTAAAGATTCATCTCTTGCATTCGCATCTAGACTCCTTTGCACCCAACTGCGGAGCATTAAGTGACGAGCACGGTGAGCGATTTCACCAGGAAATTACGTCTATGGAAAAAAGATATCAGGGTAATTGGAACCCTTCGATGCTTGCAGACTACTGTTGGACAATCACCAGAGATAGTCCAATGCTTGAATACAAGAGACAAGTAAAAAAGAGCTGAGTATCCAGTGACTAAGGACATATTTTGTACAGTGCAGTAACATATATTAATAGTTAAAATTATAATTGTTTAAAGTGCTTAGACATGTGAATTAATTAATTATATAGTAGATTTAAATACACTTGAGTTTCCTCTGCATACATGTGCAGTTTTATATTTGTAGCAGTAATAACTACATGTTATAATTATATATTAATTTACGTAACAGTAAAACACAAACTCTTCGATGACATGGAAGCCAGAGCCAAATAACAGTTTTCCTTGTCATATTTGAATTCAGCATATCAAAATCATTAAGAAATGGCTGATTTATTTCTGAACCAGACAACTTTTGAAATGTTGTTGCTTTGTGAATAGGTGAAACTCACAGAATGTCACAAGCAAATCAACATACAACCCCCCCCATTTCAGAGTCAAACAGACTTGCAGGTAGTGAAAACTGACGACAATGGGTGGTAATGAAACCCACCGCAATCAGTCACACTGGGGTTGTATGTTGATTCGCTTCTGACATTCTGTAAGTGAACGCTTTAGTCAGTAATGCAAATTTCAATGGACTTTGCTGATCCTTGTCGGACTTACTTATATACTGTGTATATTTATATATTTGCATCTTTTAGACTTATTACTGTCTGTACTAAGTGCTTATTTTAAAATGATCAGTCTTTGTGTAACATAAATGTGAAAAATAACATGTAAAAACGTACTTTTTTAAAATTTGCAACAGTAAAGCTTTTTAAAATAATCCCTTGTGTGCTGCACTGTTTTTGCAAAGTTAAGGGATGATTTCATATTCCTCAACAGATGTTGGACAACAAGCCGCAGGCCTCGGTCCTGATGGTGTGAGCTGGGATCTGGTATTCTCAGGGTGGGAAGGGCCATCTTTCATGGGCACTCACCACCGTAAAAATAGCAGGCCACAGCCTCCCCAGAACTTCTATACGGTGAGCCAATTCTGGCTCTTTGGTCTGGCTCTTTCCGATGCCCTGGTGCGGTGGCAGTCGGGGTAATAGAAGGGATTAATGACATATGAGTTTTGTCAGCTGTCATCAACCCCTGAATTGGTAATGCTTAGGTGGTCTATGATACCCCCACATTACCAATCCAGTGATTAAGTAGTTAAAAAACACCAATGCAGAGAAAAATTCTTTATTACAAATAAAAACAAATCAAAAATTACTTTATTGTAAATAAAACACCCAGACACCCACTGTTACCCATTTATTAAGATGAAACATACCCTCTCACAATAATCTACAGCAATGTCCAGGCATGGCTACATGAACTAAGCGGAGAACATTACATTGTCCACATATGGTAGCAGCTTGCTCTCATTTACAGCCAGATGTGAGTGGTGGTGTCAGACAGTTCATCCGCGGTCACAGCTGAGTTACCGTGGTAATTGCAACAGTTGTTACCATGGTGACCTCAGATGAACTATCTGATGTCACCGCTCACAGCCACGGTTTAGTGTGAGGTTGGAGTCATTCTGGGAGACAGACATGCAACACTCGCTTGAGTCTCACATGCATAATCCTGCATGGCCTTTTGCTCTTTGGACAGAAACTTGCTGCTTCCTAGTAGTACATGCAGATGCGCGCTCCTGTCATGGCCAAACCGAGTGTGTTTCGGTTGTGATCATGCTGTGTGGATTACTGTGAGAGCTGGGTATGTTTTGGGCTTAATAAATAGGTGAAAGAGGGTTGTCTGTGTGTTTGATTTCTAATAAAGGATTTTTCTCTGTACCTATGTTTTTTAACTATTTAGTCACTGGATTGGTAATGTGGGGGTACCATACACGCCTCAACATTACCAAGCGAGGGGCTAATGACAGCTTACAATAATTATCTGTTATTAAGCCCCTCTATTACTCAATTTGCCATTGCACAAGGGAAGTGCAATTGTGGTGCCACAGCCTTCCCTACTGCACAGCTGGGTTTCCACAGCAGGGACCTACTACATGCAACACCTTCCACCCCGACACAGTAGGGGGAGCTGGACTTACTGACTTTAGGTGAGTTCCCCTATAAATACTGCTGCTGGGGGAGGAGTTAGTCAGAGTGTGCAGACACTAGGAGAGCTGCGAAGACGTCCTGGTGATTGGTGCCGTGGTTAGGCCTGAATCAGTGACCCGGAGTGGCCATTCTGCCATTGAGGCAAGGCTAGGAGTGGGTACAGAAGGCATGGAGCTTAGCCAAGGGAGTAGAGGAACTAATAAAAGTTCACCCAAGATGTACCGGACTTCAGGGATCCACACTTGCAGGAACACTTTAGGACTGCAGAAAACCCCGGCACACCATGGAGACTTCAGTCACCTGGTACCCCTGCGTACCCAGCAAGAGGGAGCCAGGCTGCCCCTGTTCTCTACGCTGCCCTGGGGGTCAAGCTCCACCTGTAGGGAGCTTTGCCATTCCTGCCGCAATACCATCACTCTCCGGAGGACTGTGGCGGCGCTGGTGACTCATCACCAGGTACTACAGGGGGTGTCATGTGACAATAACTCTATATCCCCTGTACATAACCCCTCTATTGAAGTGTCACCCAGGCCACGGGCTCAGACGCTGCCACCCAGGACATTCCCGCGAACCCCTCCGAGCCTGATACCCGAGTATCCAAGGGCCTGGGGCTCAACATATATTTCTGCCTATGCCAGTAGGATGCTGCGCCCCACAGAGAGGGACCCAGAGAACTACAGTTCCTACAAGCTGGAATTCCTGGCCTTGGGCTGGGCCGTCACGGAAATGTTCAAGCACTATCTGGCATCCAGCAAGTTCACAGCCTACACGGATAACAATCCGCTGACCCTCCTGGAGACTGCAAAGTTGGGAGCCATGGGGCAAAGATGGATGGCCAGACAGTCCAACTACCAGTTCACCATCAAGTACCGAGCGGGGCACCAGAATGGAAACGTGGATGCCTTGTCCAGAATGCCTTACCTGTCAGGCATGGGCGTGGATGAAGATGAGCTAAAAGAAGTGGAGTTACCTGCATTCCATCAATTAAGAGTAACTCAGTGTCAGCAGACTCGTAAAGACCCTCCTGTGAGAATGGTGAACTCGTTGCCACACTTTGGTTGGAAGGAAGTGCAAGACAATGACATGGCTGTCAGCTTGATAAAGAGGCTGATTACCCAGGAGTCAGCGAAGCTACCAGAAAATCCTCAACCAGAAGCCAAACATCTGTGGAACGAGAGGAGCAAGCTGTTCATTTACCAGGAGAAGCTCTGCAGAAGACACACCAACCCGAGGACCCAAGAGATGGTCTGGCAAATCATTGTGCCAAAGTCAGAAGTGCAGATGGTGTTGAACGCCCACCACAACCAGACTGGTCATTTTGGATGGAAGAAGCTGGAGGTGCTACTGAAAGATAGGTTCTTTTGGGTCGGCATGCGTGGATCCATTAAGAGGTGGTGTAAGAATTGTGGACCCTGCAGCCTTAGAAGAAAGGACTTACAGAGTCAGAAAGCACCGCTCCAGCCCATAGTGACGAAGCAGCCCCTGGAGATAGTAGCCCTGGATCACGTAAAACTGACTCCAAGTAGATCTGGATACACATATGTGTTGACCATGACACTGCCAGAACATTCCAAAATGTTTTCTGCAGACCATTGGGCTATCCAGAGCAGATCCTAACAGACCAAGGTTCAGCTTTTGAAGCTGAGATCTTCCAAGAGTTCTGCCACATGTATGGGTGCAAGAAGATATGGACGACCCCATATCATCCCCCAACCAATGGATTATGTGAGAAAATGAACAATATCATCATTGACATGTTGAAGATCCTATCCTTGGAAGAACGGAACCAATGGCCAGAGAAACTACCAGACTTCATTGACATGTACAACCACATTCCAGTAAGCTCTACAAACTGTACACCAGCTTACCTGATGAGAGCCCGTACAGGAAAGTTACCCGTAGACTTGGAACTCGGAGTAGTTGATCCCAAAGAAGATGACTCAATACCTAACTGGAACGAAAACCGCCTCGAACAATACAAAATAGTTCAAACCTGTGTTAAAGACAACCTGGAGAAAGCCCGTGAAAAACAAGAAAGGGACTATAACAAACATGCTCCAGCAGAATCTATTGTACCAGGAAGTATTGTTTTAAAGAGGAAGAGAACACAACACAAATTGAATGACCAGGTGGAACAAGAACCCTATGTCCTGCTAGATTCCGGATTTGACAATGACAAAGTGTGTCTCATCAGTAAGAATGTAGGAAAGACCACTCACACTGTGTCCAGAAACCACATCAAGAAGTGTCCAACTGAATGGGAGAACCAGAATCCACCAACATCGCCAAAAGAACAAGCAGAACCTGAAAAGGAAACCAGTCCATTTGAAAGTCCAAAGGAGAAGGTAGTCACAACAATCCTAGGAGATTTCCCAGAAGATTGACCTCAGCAAGATGTAGCCATCTTAGTGCCTTTACTGAATTTCTACCAGCCCCAAGAAGTGGTACAAAGGAATCAGGAAGAAATACCCGTTGCTAGAGAATCTGAGGATGCTGCAATCAGTACACTTGCTAGCCCTGTATTGAGACTAAGGCCACGCAGACGCTCGTCTGACATACCTGCAGCATAACCATCACTAGAAACCTCACCTGTGACAGAGATACCTGTAGTGCGCAAGTCACAGAGGAGCACACAAGGTCAACCTCCATCTAGGTATGGAGAGTGGGCACAGTAAAAATGTCCGAGGTAGAATAAACGGCAGCAGTAACATGTAAATAGCAGTGTACATAGTAGTGTACAGAAGGGTGGAGGAACTGGACCCAGCCCCATGCACAATAAGTTGAGAACAGAAAGTGCCTGGGGTGGGGAGGTACCAGGTCTCCTAAGCAGAGACACCCATAGGGAAATGTGTTTATTGACTTTTGAAAGACTTTTTCCCTTTTCTTACCTGGAGCGTACAGAGACTTTACTGTATAGACTCTTGTGAACTGAAACTTTCCCTTTGAACTTTTCCCTGGATTACAATTAAAAAGGACCATGATCAAAGGACTGGTGTGATAACAAACTTCTTTTCTTTTTCAAAGCCTGCGGTTAATGGACTAGCACCGTATGAACTCACCTATTTTCATTTTTGCCATCTTTTTCAGTGGTTTTTGTAAATTTTTATATTTTGAGACTTTGTAAATATGTTACCTGTTATTATTGTTGATTATTGTTATTCCTTTTGTGTTCAAAAACAAAAATGCTCAGTCCAGGAGTACTGATGTTAACTAGGGGGTATGTGGCGCCTAGCTCACGCAGGTAGCCACAGCCTTCCCTACTGCACAGCTGGGTTTCCACAGCAGGTACCTGCTACATGCAACACCTTCCACCTCGGCACAGTAGGGGGAGCTGGACTCACTGAGTTTAGGTGAGTTCCCCTATAAATACTGCTGCTGGAGGAGGAGTTAGTCAGAGTGTGCAGACGCTAGGAGAGCTGCGAAGATGTCCTGGTGAAACAACAGCAGATGACAGATCACATAATAATGAAGAACTATGGATAAATACGGAGAGTAGAGTCTTCAGGACGCTGGTAGTGGTAAGGAAACTACTCATTATAGAAAATACTATATAGTATCCTTATCTATATAAACACTTTTATACTGTTTTGCAAATAAGAGACAGGGCGAATAGAATATTGAGGAGATAAGAAGCCGCAACAATAACCGAAGTGACATGAACAGCAGGGTTAGTTGAATGTGAGTATCACACTGCGGAAAAAGATAGATTCAATCGGAGTGTTTTAAAAGAGGTGAATAAAATTTTCTCCATTTAGAGTAAGAACATCAACACATAAGAATAAGGAAGAAAGATACAAGAGTATCAACAGGAGCCTGATATATTGGAAAAAGAAAAACATTTCTTTTCATAAAATTTTTTTATTCATGATTTTAATGAATTTTAATTGGTTTATAATGTACTTATGATTGTTAATAAATTTTTAGTAGAAATAGAAAAGTCCTTATTGAATAAAGAGGTGGTTGTGAGCGCTGAGCCCTACAAAAATTAATTAGAAAATTAAGTAAAATATCAATGAAAGTGGTATAACTAGAGATCGATTACACAGGCAATCTCTGGGGTATTACAGCTGCATAGCACAAAGTACAGCATTTTAGCTCTGTCTTTCCATAGCTAGCTCCGGTGCCTACCAATATATAATTATAAATATACTAAAAATGTATAGTAGTGTGGAACCACACAGCAGTGATCACAGATGGTAACCTGTGGACCGTTCAGGAGGAGAGAGAGAGGATCAGAGAAAGTGAGGCCAGTCGTGTTGTATACAGACAGGGCTTCAGTGACAGCAGGGAACCTGAGGAGGCCTTATACCCACTTGCTGTGGAGACTCACTGTGCACCTGGTCACCCGACAGTGCTCTGGACATCTTTACCTGTGAATTCCATCAGTAAAAGGTAAAAGAGACTTTCTTCAGAGTGTGTACATCATTCCTTTCCATCCACAGCCTCCCTATAGACTGCCTTACTGCTTCTAACCCTGGCCTCAAGTCCCACTCCAAGCTGCCTCTTTTCTCTACATTGCCCCAGGAGTCAAGCTCCACCTGTAGGGAGCTTTGCCATTCCTGCCGCAATACCATCACTCTCCAGAGGACTGTAGCGGCGCTGGTGAGCCATCATGAGGTACTACAGGTGGCGTCATGTGACAATAACTCTTATCCCCTGTACATAACCCCTCTATTGAAGTGTCACCCAGGCCACGGGCTCAGACGCTGCCACCCAGGACATTCCCGCGAACCCCTCCGAGCCTGATACCCGAGTACCCCAGGGCCTGGTGCTCGACACAATGAGCTAGGATGAAGCACCAGGATCTGGTGCTTCTAATGAATGCACAATATTCTGGAGTGCCTCTGGGCTGCTATTCTTACACTGCAGGGGAAAAGCAATAACCATGTGAGAATACCCACCCCCAACTTATGCTTTTTCTTGCCTGGTATCAAAATTGGGGGGACTCCAGGCCAATTGTTTCAATTATTTATTTATTTTTACAGTAATCTAACATTAGTTTGGTTGCTATACTGGCAACCAATCATGAATGCTGGCAGAGAGGATAGGCAGAGCTAAGTATGCCTTTAATCAATCAAGATGGGATAGTAGTGAGATTCATGAGTGGGCCCAAAAGCAGGGTGACAGCTGCACTGCATCTTGGTAAGTAATAATCTAGGAAGCTAATGGCTGTACCAAAACAGCAAGGCTCCACTGTAAAATGGTTTGAGCTGTGTTTGGCAGCCATTAGGACCCTTTTGAAGGTGTTTCTATGCCATTGGTTTTGCCTCTCATTCATTTGAATGGGGTTCGGAGGTTTAGTGAACTTTTTGCCGATCTATACGGCAAACATATGCCCATTTGCGAACTGAACCAAATCCAGACTTCAAAAGTTTTGCTCATCTCTATTCAGTAGCAGGAATGGCAATTGGAAACTGGGGCACCAGTGCCTTTTGGAAAAAAGGATCCAGATCTGTAAGTCTCTGGTCATGAGTCACTTCCATAGACTACTCTTGGAACCTGAAACCAGGAAGCCAAAAAAATCAGGTCATTCAGTGTGGTGGGAATATCACTGTCTGCGAGTTCATCCTTAATCCTGTTGGATAAACCATCACAAAAGGCAGCCAAAAGCAATTGCCTATTTTATCCCATTTGAGATGAATGGATTTTGGAATTGAACTGCATTCTGTTCGAGAGTCTGACCACCTTAACGCAGCTGCAGAAGAGAGGATATGGCAGAGGCACCATGGCCTGGATCATCAAAAACTTTCTGGATGGTCTCCAGGAATTTCAGGATGTCAGAGGTAACCAGGTTTATAATCTCCCACAGGGAGTTTAACCAAGCCAGAGGTTTTCCACCAAGGAGTGACATGAGGAATTTTAATTTGGCCTGGTCTGAAGAAAACTCATGGGTCAATAGTTCAAAGTGCAGGGTGTACTGGTTGAAGGTGCACTGCTTGGGGTTGCTATTAAAATGTGGATGAGCAGATTTGCGCAGACTGGTACTAGAAGCTGGATTACCCACTGGAGTAGATGCTACTGCAGGTACAGCTGTAGGTGTTAAGTCATTCAGATGTGCTCTTACTGACTTCAACTAGGTCACACTATGGTCTTGTTGCTGCTGAATAAGGGTCACCTCCTCTTACAGGTCAGTAAGCTGGGTGGTACTGGAGCCAGCGGTGTCCATGGCCTGAGCAATCTGTTATACATTCCGAGGCAAGCAAAGGAAGTGGACACACTTGCCCACAGAGGCAACTGTGGCAGCAGACCCCCAGGGCAGAGGACACAGGGATGGACCCAGGTACACTCTCAGGTGCAGGAAGGAGATGCAGAGATAAAGACAGATACAGTCGCTGGTGGAGGCAGGCATTGCAGGGATGGACACAGGCACAGTCTATGTTGTAGGCAGGTGAAGCTTGATACAGGGGGCACAGCACATACATACAGGAATGGGAAGGCAGGTACAGGCTGAGGTAATGGCACAAAAGATACAGGACCTCACAACTAGCTAAAAAACAGACAACTAACTAACTGACCGTGTTGCTCAGGCACCCTTCCATGTGGGAAGGTGCCTTGAATACCTAGTGCCTGTCAGCCAAAGGCTGAAGGGCAAACTTCTGGATGATGAAGCACTAGCTTTATAGAGCCAGGGAAACAGTGCAGACCCATACCCTAAGAGCACTCCCGTGGAACCTATCTAGTGTGCACAGCACTTGGGCAGCTGAGGAGAGGAGGTGTGAGGGCCTCCGCAGCAGTGAGGGCCACTTTACACACACCAACTTATCTGTCCAACTTCTGACCAACTTGCTGGTTGCAGTGAAATCATGGACACATTGCTCCATTTTGTGGCTGTGTACAAATGTAACAACAATGTCCATGATTTCACTGCATCCAGCAAGTTGGTCAGAAGTTGGGCAGATAAGTTGGTGTGTGTAAAGTGCCCTAAGTATGCCAGCATCTCTGCAGGGATGTCGGTGTTCCAGGGTGTCTGATAGACACCTCTTCATTGCTATCTCTTGGGCTTGATACCAGATGATGTTAAACAGCTGACATCACTCCCCAAAAATATTACCCTGATTTTCAACATGCTTGCACAATCGGGGAAACCAGTGGTCAAAGCACCAGAATTGGCACATCCAATGGAAGCGTTTGAATCTGCACTCTTTGTATTGTGTGAGGAATGCAAAAATGCAGCTGTTACGGTGCTCTTTTTGCAGTACAGCTCAGATCAAGAAATTAGCAGTCATTTTGAGTATACAGTGACAGCATTTTTCTGAATGTAATTTAAATCTTTAGATATGTATTCATAGACTAAAACTAGCACTCCCATTTTCAATCTGTTTCACCTCTTTACTAGAACATCACGATCAGATTAGGCCTTTTTCTATCTATTAGGCTATTTTTCTATCAGAGCTGTGCGCTCTGACCTCTAAACTTACCCTATAAAAACATAAAATTACCAGCCCTCCTTTTTTATGCTGGCTGTAATTGTCACCCCTCCTCTGTGGCTGCATGTGATGTAATAATTGCAGAGAATTAATAATGCCCTGCAATTTTTTTTACTTCTAATGACTAGAGATGAGTGGACCCATAGATGTTTGGATTTGTCGGGTTCAGCCAGACTTTAGTTAGGCCACACCTGACTCGAACTTGATCTTATACCCTAAACCCCATATAAGTCAAAGGGGACCCAAACTTTGGTTCTGTAAAAGGGTTGTGAAATGGTCATATAAAAGACTAGGAGGCTGCAAAAGGAAGCAAAATTGGGGCAATTGCCCTGCAAATAATTGTGTAGGGTCTCCCCTATTTTTGATAATCAGGCAAGGTAAAGCAGACAGCTGGGGTCCTTCTCAGCCTAAATATACCAGTCTGCAGAGGCCTCTAAAGTGGCGCATCACATTAGAAGCACCAATTCTGGCAGTTACCCAGCTCTTTCAGATTGCCCTGATGTGACGGCAAACAGGGTAATGATTTATAGGATTGAGGTCAGCTGTGAATTGATAGCTGGCATCAGGCTGAAGGGTCTATCAAACACCCCCATAAACAAACTGGTGAGTTTACAAGTAAAAGGCAGACACACATTGGAAAAAAATTTTGTGTATTTGAATATAAAGACTCCCCCACACTCCTTCATTCACCAATTTTTAAAAAATGTGATGCGCCAATTCTGGGGCACCTGCAGGCTGGTATATTTAGGCTGAAAAGGGACAAATAACCATAAGCCTTTCCAGTCTGACAATGCCAGGCTTTAGCTGTCTGCTTTAATCTACTGCTTATGCAAAATAGAGGGTATCCCACACATTTATTTTAAATTATTTAAAGTGTAACCATCATTTAAATTTTTATTTAATAATTATGTAGAGAAAGTGATTATAATAAACTTTCAAATATACTTCATAAGTTAAATCTGGAAGAAAACTTGTTAAAATCCTTCCAAGTGTATTGTAGACCTGTAGAAGCGCTAGTCGACGTGAAATGGTCACCGTCGTCCTGCACCTCCTTCCCTCCCTGCTTGTTCACCTCATGGATCTATAATTAATAAAGCTGCAACTGCACTTCATCCACCTGAGTGCCACTCTTTCTGCTACTGTCATGGATCTTCAATCTTAGCTGTGCACCACTGGTGGAGGACGCCACTTTCTGGATCTGTGCTACACACCACCGCACCGAGGGTCAGAGCCCGGTTTCTTTCTTATTGTCCATGATACACTGATCAGATGTTAGGTTAAATTCTGAGTAGGCCCCACCCCCTACCCTTATATGGTTATCTGGCCTTATTCACTTTGTGTGGATCAGTAGATGAATCTCGAAAACATGTCAGGTTTAGACAGAGCCTAGTGGGGACATCTTTTGGAAGGGTTTTGAGAGGTTTTATTCCAGATTTCACTTATGAAGTATATTTGAAAGTTTAATATAATCACTTGCTCTACATTATCTAATACTAGCTGGGTGCCCGATGCAGATGCATCGGGATTCAAGAAGAGCGAGTCTCTGACTCGCAATGGCCGCTTCGCGGCCAATGCTTCGCGCTGATAAGGCGACTCGCCATGCCCGCTGCGCGGCATAGCGAGTCGCCTTAGAACCGCTCGCAATGGCCGCTGCGCGGCCAATGCTTCGGTCGTATCCACATGACCACGCTGACTCGCAGCGCGAGCGGACTCAAAAGGGGCAAAAAACCCATTCGTGATTATATAATAGATATAAAGCTGAATGTGTGTGTGTATGTGTGTATGTATATCCGGGATTGGCATCTACACCGTCGCAACTACAGCCACAAAATTTTGCACAGTCACACATCTGGACCCCAAGAGCGTCATAGGCTATGTAGTGAGGCGAAATTTTAACCCTGCGCGTTCCTGTTCACCAAACAATTTTGCCCCTATCTACATAATGGGGAAAAAGTGAATGGAAAAGTAGGAAAATCGACAGCTGTCAGCTATAGCCACAAAATGTTGCACAGTCACATGTCTGGACCCAGGGATCGTCATAGGCTATGTTGTGAGCCAAAATTTTAACAATTCACCAAACAATTTTCCCCCTATCTACATAATGGGGAAAAAGTGACAGTTACCAGTTGACAGTTGTGAATGAGAGGGGCTTAATGATAGCGCCAAAGACTAACTGCACATACCAGCATATAGTCACTAAGGTGGGGCCCCAACATGAGATATTCACCATGCACGGGGACATGTATACACACCACATGCACACAAAGAGTAACAGCAAGTGTATACTCGCTAAGGTGCAGCCCCAACATTGGATACTCACCACGCACCCGAACAAATACACACACCACAAAGAGACACACACAACACAGAGACCACACACACATCCCCATGGGGACACACACACACCCTATAGCGACACATGCACTCACCCCACAGGGACACACACACCACAAAGAGACACACACAACACAGACACACACCACACAGACCCCCCCCACAGGGACACACACACATAGCCACCCTATAGGGACACAGGCACGCACACCACAGGGACACACACACACACACCACAAAGAGACACACACACACCACACAGATGCCCCCACAGGGACACACACACACACACCCTATAGGGACACATGCACTCACCCCACAGGGACACACACACACACACACACCACAAAGAGACACACACAACACAGGGACACACACACACACCCCACAGGCACCCTCCCCACAGGGACACACACACATACACACCCTAGAGGGAAACATGCACTCTCCCCACATGGACACACACATACACACCACAAAGAGACACACACAACACAGATACACACACACACACCACACAGACCCCCCCCACAGGGACACACACACATACACACCCTATAGGGACACATGCACTCACCCCACAGGGACACACACATGCACCACCCCAGGGACACACACCACTCAGACAGACACAGATGTGCACAAATCACCTCACGCAACTCGCCTCATACGTGTGCTATCTTTAATTTCCAAACATAAATATTTGATTAAAGACAGCCAATGTGCAACACATGTGCCATATAGGGAATTAAGGCAGATGTCAGTCACATGAGCTGTCTATTATGTGTATGTGTGAGGTAACATATACTGCCCGACCAGGGGAGGGTTTACTGTTGGCTGGAGATTTATTAGGCTGCCTATAGCAATTAATCACAGCTCAGCTTCTATTTTCTTACAGGTCATTAATATGACATATTCAAATTCTATTTTGTTGTAGCTAACAGCAGTTATTTATTAACCCGGGCGTAGCCGGGTACTACAGCTAGTTATTAAATAAAAATGTAAACGGCGGTTGCATTTTAATTAAAAGTCTGTGTTTGTGCCCGAGCCTTGGACACCAGGGTTCACTCATCTCAAATAATTATATTTTGTTTGAGATTCTCAAATGCATATTGGGCACAAGTCAAAACTTACCATCAGTGCATGCTCAGTAGAACAGAGACTAGACCAGCTTCGGAAAAGGGTGTCAGTTTGAGGGCAGCAGCTGCAGAAATGACCAGTGTCCTGGCCAGTTGAAGACCTTTCATTTAAGTATCTTAGCCTGCAGTGGGAATTCTCAAACAAAATGTCATTGGAAGTAAACAACAACATGGAGAAAATAAGTTAGGTTACAGAGGGCATGTTAAGAAATTGAAGTATATTAGAAAGTTATTAATTAAATAAGTAGACAAAAGGGCCCAGATTCATGAAAACTAGCAATTTTTTCACCAGTCTTGATGAAGGGGTGCAGCGGAGTCAGATACATGTACCTCTTTATGAATCATGAAGAGCGTCTGACAAGTGGTGTGTGGAATTTTGAATTGAAGTATACGAGAGTGATTAGATTATAGACATTTAGTATGAAAATTACCTTTCGCTTCGGTCATTCTTTTAAAAAGGTCAAAAGGAGTTAAATTCATTCCTATGACACTTCCAAGTGTTCTATGAGTGCTCTACACCTGTTTTCAAGGGATTTAGAGGTTTTGTAGTATTGTGATTCACGACAACTTTATTCCATGCAAATTGAATTTTTGGGGAAATTCGACAAAACCTTTAAATTTGAATTTCAAACACTTTGCTCATCTCTATACAATGATGCCTTTTTTAGCACATGGATCAATTAATTCTATTGAAAACTCAGATTTTCATTGTTACCAGCAGGATGACTGGACGTCACCTTAGAAGCTCAAGTGTGTATAGCGTCAGAAGTTGTCATTAGTAAAATAGCTCAGATATGTCTCTCACTGACAGAAGTAAGTCTAGTGACTTAACATACTGTATGTCTTCTAAATATAAATCTATTTTTGTTTTAAAGGCAAGTTATGAAACCTTAGTGTTGATAGTGCACTTTAAAGTGAGTCTGTCTTGATGAGACTGGTATGCTTACATTGACATTGCAGGTCAAAACATCTGTAATCCTGATATTAAAATTAGCATTTTATAATCTACAATCCTAATCCTAACAATTGGGCTCATAAAATTTTTATTTTATTACAAACCTAGAAACTTGCAAAAGAATCATATTATCTTCATGACATAAGTCTATACTAACATGCGTCAATATGTCTGCTGACTGATTTACCTAAATAGAGCTTGTAGAAATCCATGTGCTTGTCACCAAAGCAATCCAGTACATATACAACTAATTTTTATGTCTCATACTAGGGAATCGGGTTGATTTATGCTAATGACACTCCAATCAATCTCTGATTTCGGTTTGATCTGAGTGTCAGTATTGTGCAATTAGATTTTCCTTGGATGAGAGAATTGAAGCAGACTGTGTGGAGAAGATGGAGAACAAAATTTTTCCATCTTCCCCATTGCGCAGGTCCATAGAAATCAAACTGCACTCAGATGTACTGTAGTCCGATGTTTTCCTCGCATCATAGACTTGAATAGGTGATTGGCATCTAATTTCAAAGAGAAATCTCAACATGCTGCAATTTTTTCATTATCAATAGTATGGATGACTGGCATCTAACCTCTAAGTGCAGGTGCAAGCAGAAAAAAAATGCTCATTATACTCATGAATTGTACACATTTAGTGTCAGTGTTGCAGAAGATATCTCCTATTTTCATTAGTATGTTTTTTTCTGCTTGCACCTGCACTTAGAGGTTAGATGCAAGTCATCCATACTATTGATTATGTATTCATTTTGACTGAGCTCCTTCTCCCTCCTCCTCCTTCCCCGCCCGGATGCCAGCTTGGGTTTCCATCTTGTTGGAGTCCAGCACACACTCTACCTTTTTCAATTAGAAATAAGGACATATAAACCCATTCACATTGCACAACTTTGTTAGTCATAGTGTTAGGACCCGGTGAGATGGAAGCACCTTGTCGTTGGTCACGGGCAGTCCGCAGTGGCCACTGCTGAAGCTAAGTCTTCCAATTTGCAATATATTCTAGGGCAGTGTTTGCCATAATACATTTTATCATGTTTCTTATACTAGCTGTGCAGCTCGGCCGCTCATTATACTCATGAATTGTACACATTTAGTGTCAGTGTTGCAGCATATATCTCCTATTTGCAATTTTTTCATTGACAGATTCTGTCAGTGAAAAAAGTATAAAGGAGATAAAGGAGACAACACGAGGCGCAATAGTGCCCTATCAAAATGGCACGGATCTTGCATATAGATCACAAATGGTGCACTCACCTTTTCTAGTTGTGTGCACCCACAACTAGTTTAAATCGCATGTGGTGTAAAAAGCTGCCGCAGGACCTCCACCTCCACGTAGCACGTGTAAGAATATCCAAATCCAGGGATGGTGTACAGTGCCTACAAGTAGTCTTCAACCCCCTGCAGATTTAGCTGGTTGACACATGCGGAATTAACTTGGCATTGTGACATTTGGACTGTAGTGGGCCTGGAAGTGGGAAATGCACTGCAGCCAAAAAGATTTTTAAAATTTTTTTTTTTTTAAAGCGTTAAAAGTTAATTCAGAGGGTCATTTATTATTCAACCCCTCAAACCACCAGCATTCTGTTTGGTCCCCCTAAAGTATTAAGAAGTAGTTCAGGCACAAAGAACAATGAGCTTCACATGTGTGGATTAATTATCTCTTTTGCCAGCCTTTTCTGACTATTTAAGACTCTCCCCAAACTTGTGAACAGCACTCATACATGGTCAACATGGGAAAGACAAAGGAGCATTCCAAGGCCATCAGAGACAAGATCGTGGAGGGTCACAAAGCTGGCAAGGGATACAAAACCCTTTCCAAGGAGTTGGGCCTACCTGTCTCCACTGTTGGGAGCATCATCCGGAAGTGGAAGGCTTATGGAACTACTGTTAGCCTTCCACGGCCTGGACAGCCTTTGAAAGTTTCCTCCCGTGCCGAGGCCAGGCTTGTCTGAAGAGTCAAGGCTAACCCAAGGACAACAAGGAAGGAGCTCCGGGAAGATCTCATGGCAGTGGGGACATTGGTTTCAGTCAATACCATAAGTAACGTACTCCACCGCAATGGTCTCCGTTCCAGACGAGAACGTAAGGTACCTTTACTTTCAAAGCGTCATGTCAAGGCTCGTCTACAGTTTGCTCATGATCACTTGGAGGACTCTGAGACAGACTGGTTCAAGGTTCTATGGTCTGATGAGACCAAGATCGAGATCTTTGGTGCCAACCACACACGTGACGTTTGGAGACTGGATGGCACTGCATACGACCCCAAGAATACCATCCCTACATTCAAGCATGGTGGTGGCAGCATCATGCTGTGGGGCTGTTTCTCAGCCAAGGGGCCTGGGCACAGGGGCGGACTGGGCCAGGTGGCTGGGGGGCAAGTGCCCCCCAGGCTGGTGGAATTGCCCTCATCTAGAGCCGCCCCCATACTGAAACGGCCCGGCGGCTCTGCTTTGCGGCCGCAGCTGCTTGCACAGCAGCTGACAGTGGACATGCCCGACAGGAAGCATGGTGAGTGCGGGCTGCGTGACAGCAGCCACAGCCCCCCCTCCCTGCCCGCCCCACCGCTCCTCAACTGCAAGGGCTGGAACACTTCCTCCTGGGGCAAAGTAGTCCTTGTACCCAGGGGCGGGCTGGAAAGCTATATGGGCTGGGGCAGCATGATTGCTGCCGGCCCCTCTGCCTCTCTGTACTGGGATGCGGCCAGTGGCTACCTGTGCAGTCCCGGCATCTCAGCAGTGAGGGCTGTGTTGTGGCTGCCGGCCATAGCCAATACTGACGAGGCTCCGTCCACATCGTGCTTCCCGCCAAGAAGGAAACCGCAATCTACTGTTCACATTGGGCAACAAGAAAGGTGGGAGATGTGCGGCCAGTGTCCCTGAGCATCAAACCCCCCATACATGGGAAGGGATTTATTACAGGAGATTTGCATTGTCAATATAATTGGGCTCTAACTATCATCTTCATCTGGATGTAGCTGTATCTGTCTTTAATAGTGGTAGTGGTGCAATTTTAGCATATTGGACAGGCTGATTTCTCTGTGCCATATCTATTTCAGCAGCAGTGCACTGTATGCAGATTGGATTAGCTGAGATTACACTGTCTTTTCTGTCATCCTTTTCACATGATTTGTACAGCACTTTAATATGTGTATGTCTGAATATGTATATGATTGTGTATGCATGTGTAGGATTGTGTATGGGATTAGGTGTGTGTATGATTGTGTGTATAGGATTGATTGTGTGTATGATTGATTGTGTGTGGGGCTGTGTCTGTGTGGCTGACTATTTGTCCGTATGTGGCTGGGATTTTGTGGCTGGGGCTTTGTGGCTGGGGCTTTGTGTGGCTGGGGCTGCATGGCTGTGGCTGACTATGTGTCTGTGTTGCTGGGGCTGTCTGTGGCTGACTGTGTCTGTGTGGCTGAGGCTACGTGGCTGGCTGTGTGTGGCAAAATGTGTCTGTGTGGCTGACTGTGTGGCTAGGGCTGCGTGGTTGCATGTGGCTGTCTGTGTGTCTTTATGTGGCTGGGGCTATGTGGCTGTGGCTGGCTGTGTGTGCCTAACTATGTCTGTGTGTGGCTGGGGCTGCGTGGCTGTGGCTGCATGGCTGTGGCTGAGGCTGCGTGGCTGGCTGTGTGTGGCTGGGGCTGTTTGGCTGTGTGTGGCTGACTGTGTGTGTGTGGCTGGGGCTGCTTGGCTGTGTGTGGCTGGCTGTGTGGTTGGCTGTATGTCTGTGTGTGGCTGGCTATGGCTGTCTATATTGCTCGCTGTGTGTGTGGCTGGCTGTGCCTGTGTGTGTGGGTAGCTGTGCCTGTGTGTGGCTGGCTTTGGCTGTGTGTGTGGCTGTCTATGTGGCTGGCTGTATGTGTGTGGCTGTATGTGTGGCTGGCTGGCTTTGGCTGTGTGTGGCTGTATGTGTGTGGCTGATTGTGTGTGTGTAGCTGGCTGTGTCTGTGTTTGGCTGGCTGTGTCTGCTTGTGTGTGGCTGGCTATGGCTGTCTATATTGCTGGCTGTGGCTATGTGTGTGGCTGTCTATGTGGCTGTGTCTCTCTGTGTGGCTCTCTCTGTCTGTGTAGCTGTCTATGTGGCTGGCTGTCTATGTGGTTGACTGTTTTTGTGTGGTTGTGGCTCTGTGTGTGGCTGTGGCGGGCTGTCTATGTAGCTGGCCACTGGGACATCCAAATGCTGTGCGAGTGTCCGACAGTTTTCTTAGATCACATCCATGTGCAATCTGTTTTGTTTCTCAGCAGCTATTACTGTAGAATCATTTACAGGAGCATTTTACAGTTGTCTCATCTGAAGAATGATAATGTATCAGTGAAAAAAACTGATGCCTCTCGGATGGTCCGTGTGCTGTCAGTGTGCGGTCCATGATTTTGTCGAACTCATAGACTTGCATTGGTGAGTCTCAGGCATGAATCACAGACTGTCGCAGCATGTTGTGACTTTTTTCCCATCCAGAATCTGGATGAGAAAAAAGCGTCCGACACTCGCCAATGTGTTTCAGACGTTGATTAACTGACTGCACTGCGATAAAATTCACACATTGCATTTATTCAAGTTTCACCCCAGTGTGTCCGTGCCCTAATAATAAAATCCATGTCGTAATCCTACAATGTCTGCTGGACATGGTATGGGGAGAGTGTATGGCTCAGTTAGTACACACTCCATACTTCTCGTTATTAACCAGTTAATGCTCTCTTGTCCACCGCACTGCAGTGTCAAAAGAGGAAGACAGCGAGACAGACAGCAACATGGCATCAGAGAGCCCCTGACCTCGAAATAGAAGATCCTCAGATCCCGGTATTGTGACGACATATGAAGAAATATTTTTTTACATTTACATTACACTATGAACTCCACAGCACTTTACATACATCATCAACACTGTCCCCACTGGGGCTCACAATGTAAACATCCTACCAGTATGTCTCATATTGTATATCGCCTTTCTTTGATATCACCTTCACAAATATTGCATTTATTGCACTTGTCAGGTTTTGGATGTTTTCTGATTGCATTTGTTTGCAGGATGTCAGAATTGACTCCCAGAGCTGCTGGTTTGACGGTTAATATCTTACAGCATCTTAGATTTTTTTTCCCATGGTTTTCTCTACTTTTATGTCCATAGCAGCCAATTACTCAGGGCTATGCTCTGTACTAAGAGATGGTGCATTGTCATGCATGGGGATGATTTTGTACAAAGAAAAAAAGTGGTCAGTCTAAAAGTATATATACTTTGCCGTGGTCCTTTTCATGCCTTCATGGACCCTATAGGGGCAAAGTAGCTCTCTCCACATGATTGCGACCCAAAACATGACTGACACCTCCTTGCTGGCGGTCATCTAGCAACCATCCACTACTCCAACCATAATGGGAACCTCTAGGCTCCTCTTAGCTACACCTCTCTCTGCAGGGGGGCGTGGCACGATGGGGGGGGGGGGGCGCACCAAAAACGGGCCGCCGAAAATTTCCGACAGCACCCCCTCACTTCCCCCGGTCCTCACCCAAGGGCTACCGGAAAAATTTTGCCACCCAGGTTTTGCTTCGCCAGTCAGCCCCTGCCTGGGCATCTGGTCCGCATCCATGGGAAGATGGATAGCACGGCCTACCTGGAGATTTTGGCCAAGAACCTCCGCTCCTCCATCAAGGATCTTAAAATGGGTCGTATTTTCATCTTCCAACAAGACAACGACCCAAAGCACACAGCCAAGAAAACCAAGACCTGGTTCAAGAGGGAAAAAATCAAGGTGATGAAGTGGCCTAGTCAGTCTCCTGACCTCAACCCAATTGAAAACTTGTGGAAGGAGCTCAAGATTAAAGTCCACATGAGACACCCAAAGAACCTAGATAACTTGGAGAAGATCTGCATGGAGGAGTGGGCCAAGATAACTCCAGAGACCTGTGCCGGCCTGATCAGGTCTTATAAAAGACGATTATTAGCTGTAATTGCAAACAAGGGTTAATCCACAAAATATTACACCTAGGGGTTGAATAATAATTGACCCACACTTTTATGTTTAAAATTTATTAAAAATTCAACTGAGCAACATAACTTTTTGGTTTGTAAGATTTATGCTTCTGTTAATAAATCCTACTCTCGTTTGCGGTTTGAAGGCTCTAACTTATTTGCATCTTATCAAACCACCTAAATCTGCAGGGGGTTGAAGACTACTTGTAGGCACTGTATGTACAGTCCACACTGCTTTGAAATAATCACTCCAAAATCTTGAATGAAAGACCCTCCTTTTTCTTTATTTTCCACCTACGCGTTTCTATGCTACTCCAAGCACTGTCATCAGGGCATTACATTTGTCACACAAGCTCATCTTATATATCAAACAGAACCGGATGTATCATCGTTGATGCATCCGGTTATGTTTGATATATAAGATGAGCTTGTGTGACAAATGTAATGCCCTGATGATGGTGCTTGGAGTAGCATCGAAACGCGTAGGCGGAAAATAAAGAAAAAGGGGGGTCTTTCATTCAAGACTTTGGAGTGATTATTTTAAAGCAGCTCGGACTGTACATACACCATCCCTGGATTTGAGTAAAAAAAGTAGGACATCAGCAAAGCCCCATTTTGACTGCTATCCCATAAAAAATTCTCAGATAGCACTCTTCTGACTTATACGCTTATGACCTGAACTTAGTCAGAGATTATGTAATTAATGTGACACAATATGTAGTTGCAAGGGGGTGCTATGCCAGATGACCTGGCCTCCACAGTCACCAGACCTGAACCCAATCGAGATGGTTTGGGGTGAGCTGGACCTCAGAGTGAAGGCAAAAGGGCCAACAAGTGCTAAGCATCTCTGGGAACTCCTTCAAGACTGTTGGAAGACCATTTCCGGTGACTACCTCTTGAAGCTCATCAAGAGAATGTCAAGAGTGTGCAAAGCAGTAATCAAAGCAAAAGTTGGCTACTTTGAAGAACCTAGAATACCACTTTTTTGTTAAGTATATAATTCCACATGTGTTAATTCATAGTTTTGATGCCTTCAGTGTGAATCTACAATTTTCATAAAGAAAACTCTTTCATTGAGAAGGTGTGTCCAAACCTTTGGTCTGTACTGTATATGTGTCATTTTTATGTTTTATATCTTTTTAATGTAAGAACTGTAATTTTTATATTAAAACTTAAGATTTTAAGTTTGGTTCTTGTATGCTCTAAAAAGTCCATAACTTTAAAAAGAATGTTGGACCCTGTTGATTGTCAGACAGTAGAATATTTAGGGGACTTACCACTCCATGTGTTTGATAAGTGGTGGCAGCGTGTTGTGAAACAGGAGCGTGTGGAATGAGTTTGGGTGTGAATTATGCTCCCTTTAAAGCCTGGAACAGAGGTTGAGTACTGGATTTAGTGAGGGGAGATAACTTAACCCTTACAGGTGCAACCTACATGCTGTGGAGCGAGTATGTGACACAAGTGAATATTCATATATAGATATCAACGTTGGATACTCTACATTGTCCAGCTTGACTGTAATCTACTTATCTCTGGTGTTTCATTGCATAAGCCAGTCGAAGCTAAAAAAGCAATTTATAACAAAAGTAAAACTTTTTTAGGTATCCCATTGAGTATACATAGGTTATAGGAGGGCATAATATTGCTGACAACTACAGCGTTATTAATCTGTTGGCAGTGACACAACAGCCATATTTTAGTTTTCTAACTACATCTGGATGGTTTATAAATGTTCCCTTTCCATCTGCTAATCTGAACAGGTTTGAGATAAATCATGTTTTCTCTTCTATGATCTAAAATATGAGAAATTTTAACATAAGAGTTTACTGCAAGCATTATTAATATAAACAGAATAACTGGACTTATTACTTACAGCAACCAATCAGAGCTCAGCTAATATTTCTTTCGAAATAAAAAAGAGATCTACCTTGCCTTTCCTCTAGTGCCCTCCTAATACAGACAGAGTGATAGCTTTAGATACAATTTTCTTCTAAAGCCCCACTAGAGGCATAATCCTTTAATATAAAAAAAATGTAGGTTATATCACTGGAATTTTTTATAAATTTACTTATATTGGGTTTCAATGATGTAGTAATTTGGGTCGAGAAACTACCTGTTATTTTATGCACTATTATGGACCACAATAGTGCATGCTGTGATTCTTGTTTCCATCAGGAATATACATCTGCATATTAAAATTGAGGGGAAAAGGGAGGAGCAGAATCAGAGAGAAAAGCAGAGAGGCTTCCAAAGAGATGTGCTGCTGCTTTCCAGTGTGTTATCCTCAGGGCTTGATTTACAGCCGCACTGCTCAGTATTGCTACTATTTATCTTCTATGCTTCTGAACATTCACTATACAGAAACAGGAGATCAAGAATCTGTTAACATATTGTGTATGGGAGACACCATAGCAGCAACTCTCCACCCACTAGCTCAGAGAGAATTGTAAAGTAGACATAGAGTCCACAGAGGGAAAACTGGCGAAAAAATGTTTACCCCAATGCCAGAAATGTACACACACCACTAACAGGTACATGTTAGCTGAACAGCACCAAATAACGAGAGGCATTTTCAAAAGCTAATGCACTTTTAATGTGCATAAGTGGTGAATATCTATGCAAAATCAATAGAATCACTCTGGTAACATGCACAAGGGTACAATTTTGGGAGAAATTTTTCCCTGTTGTGGAAAAGGAAATCTGGGTTGGTGGGAAGATTTCCTTTCCTAATAATGCTAAATCGATTACAATCACATCATTTTATTTTGTCTATTGTAAATCTCAGTTTCAACTTTAAGTAGCATGAAAATCCATTGGTTGCAATGCTATGTTTATGGATTGGGATATTTATGAAGTTTGTATAAGAGCATAGGATCTGAGTTTTAACAGTAAAAATTCAATCTAGTAAACTGTGATTTCCAAATTGCCCAACTCAATGGTTATAGTCAGACTTATAATATGTACAGGTGCATCTCAATGAATTAGAATATCATCAAAAAGTTAATTTATTTCAGTAATTCAATAAAAAAAATGAAACACATATATTATATAGAGTTATTCCAAACAGAGTGATCTATTTCAAGCGTTTATTTCTGTTAATGTTGATGATTGTGGCTTACAGCCAATGAAAACCCAAAGGTCATTATCTCAGCAAATTAAAGTAGGCAGGATGAAGGGTGTGAGACATAAAATATTACCTAAATAGGTATCGGAGGCTCCCCTGTTTGGTTGTTAGTCACAACTAGGGATGGGCGAGTCTACTCGCTAGGACTCGGGACTCGGCGATTCTGAAGGTACTCGCAGGACTCGTTACTCGGCGAATCTCCCAGCTTGGACTCGCACAGTGACGAGTCCAATGGAATTCAATGTCAATAAGCTTGACTCGTCACAGATACCCGCTGTCAGCAGCGAGTCTGAGCGAGTCTACGATTCCGAGTCCTACGAGTCTACGATTCCGAGTCCTGTATACTGTATTCGGGAGTCGGACTCTCGAATACAGAATCTGTTATGTTGCGAGTCAGCACAGCGTGCGTGTTAGGTCAGAAAACTTGTGAAGATAGCCAATCATAGTCAGTAATGGCATAGCAAAGTTGGTTGTGTCAGGACTATGATTGGCTGCTGTCCATCGTGATGCCTATGTCATCTATGACAGGCAAGGCAGTATATAAGGCTTGTCCCCGCCATTTTGGGCACATTCCTGAGACGATCTGACCTAGTATAGGGAGAGAGAGATATATGCTGGAGCAGATCAGGGATTGTCAGTGTAGGGAAGATTCCTTATATTAACCCAAAAAGCTCTTCTGAGAGCTAGGAGGAGGACGGAGTAGTGCTGTGTAGGCAGGCAGGCAGGGAGGGAAGGAAGGAGAAGCCTTAGAGTGCACACAGGACGGACCTCATAGCTTAGCTTACTCACTCAGCTTTGCTAACAGCTGCAGTCAGAGGCTTAGCTGAGGTGCTGTTTCCTTTTTGTTTTTGCACCAGATCGATTTTTGTTCCTAATAAGCCATAGAGCGTTATTTTTTCTGTGGCAGACCAGTGTGTTGCTGCTAGCACGTACTCCACCTTAGGGAGTGTAGTGTGCGGCTTCACTGCCAAGTGTGAGAGCGCACACTTACCCCGCCAGCAAGTGACGCATTCAGCTAACCTAACCACATCTCGGTGGCTGTGCGCACTTCTAACCAATTTTTTTAGGGAGTGTAGTGTGCGGCTTCACTGCCAAGTGTGAGAGCGCACACTTACCCCGCCAGCAGGTGACGCATTCAGCTAACCTAACCACATCTCGGTGGCTGTGCGCACTTCAAACCAATTTTTTTAGGGAGTGTAGTGTGCGGCTTCACTGCCAAGTGTGAGCGCGCACACTTACCCCGCCAGCAAGTGACGCATTCAGCTAACCTAACCACATCTCGGTGGCTGTGCGCACTTCAAACCAATTTTTTTAGGGAGTGTAGTGTGCGGCTTCACTGCCAAGTGTGAGAGCGCACACTTACCCCGTCAGCAAGTGACGCATTCAGCTAACCTAACCACATCTCGGTGGCTGTGCGCACTTCAAACCAATTTTTTTAGGGAGTGTAGTGTGCGGCTTCACTGCCAAGTGTGAGAGCGCACACTTACCCCGTCAGCAAGTGACGCATTCAGCTAACCTAACCACATCTCGGTGGCTGTGCGCACTTCAAACCAATTTTTTTTAGGGAGTGTAGTGTGCGGCTTCACTGCCAAGTGTGAGAGCGCACACTTACCCCGCCAGCAAGTGACGCATTCAGCTAACCTAACCACATCTCGGTGGCTGTGCGCACTTCAAACCAATTTTTTTAGGGAGTGTAGTGTGCGGCTTCACTGCCAAGTGTGAGCGCGCACACTTACCCCGCCAGCAAGTGACGCATTCAGCTAACCTAACCACATCTCGGTGGCTGAGCGCACTTCAAACCAATTTTTTTAGGGAGTGTAGTGTGCGGCTTCACTGCCAAGTGTGAGCGCGCACACTTACCCCGCCAGCAAGTGACGCATTCAGCTAACCTAACCACATCTCGGTGGCTGTGCGCACTTCAAACCAATTTTTTTAGGGAGTGTAGTGTGCGGCTTCACTGCCAAGTGTGAGCGCGCACACTTACCCCGCCAGCAAGTGACGCATTCAGCAAACCTAACCACATCTCGGTGGCTGTGCGCACTTCAAACCAATTTTTTTAGGGAGTGTAGTGTGCGGCTTCACTGCCAAGTGTGAGCGCGCACACTTACCCCACCAGCAAGTGACGCATTCAGCAAACCTAACCACATCTCGGTGGCTGTGCGCACTTGAAACTAATTTTTTTAGGGAGTGCAGTGTGCGGCTTCACTGCCAAGTGTGAGAGCGCACACTTACCCCGCCAGCAAGTGACGCATTCAGCTAACCTAACCACATCTCGGTGGCTGTGCGCACTTCAAAACCAATTTTTTTAGGGAGTGTAGTGTGCGGCTTCACTGCCAAGTGTGAGCGCACACACTTACCCCGCCAGCAAGTGACGCATTCTGCAAACCTAACCACATCTCGGTGGCTGTGCGCACTTCAAACCAATTTTTTTAGGGAGTGTAGTGTGCGGCTTCACTGCCAAGTGTGAGCGCGCACACTTACCCCGCCAGCAAGTGACGCATTCAGCTAACCTAACCACATCTCGGTGGCTGTGCGCACTTCAACCCAATTTTTTTAGTGAGTTTAGTGTGCGGCTTCACTGCCAAGTGTGAGCGCGCACACTTACCCCGCCAGCAAGTGACGCATTCAGCAAACCTAACCACATCTCGGTGGCTGTGCGCACTTGAAACTAATTTTTTAGGGAGTGCAGTGTGCGGCTTCACTGCCAAGTGTGAGAGCGCACACTTACCCCGCCAGCAAGTGACGCATTCAGCTAACCTAACCACATCTCGGTGGCTGTGCGCACTTCAAACCAATTTTTTTAGGGAGTGTAGTGTGCGGCTTCACTGCCAAGTGTGAGCGCGCACACTTACCCCGCCAGCAAGTGACGCATTCAGCAAACCTAACCACATCTCGGTGGCTGTGCGCACTTCAAACCAATTTTTTTAGGGAGTGTAGTGTGCGGCTTCACTGCCAAGTGTGAGCGCGCACACTTACCCCGCCAGCAAGTGACGCATACAGCAACACCTAACTCCAACTCGGTGACTGTGCATTCGTCTACAATGTCTCAAAAAAAAACAATTACCAAAAAGGATGTTGCAAAGGGACAGGGACGAGCTCGTGGCCGCAGCAGTCTTGCCCAAGAAGGCACTGGTACAAGTACACAGCCTAGGATTGATAGAACGTCCTTTTTTCTACCTAGAAATCCCAGTACTCAAAGAAAACGTGTGTTGAGGCCGGATGAGCATGACAAGATAACATCTTGGATGGCTCAGACGCCCTCGACCACTGGTTCTTGCAGTACGCAATCATCCGTGGCAAGACATTCTAGTGTCGCTACAGACAATGCAGCGCCATCCAATCCTCAAAGTCGTCATATTGCCTCAACCCATCGGCAGCCAGAGGAAAATTTGGATATGGACCTTGGTCACTCGGATGACTTATTCGGTTCTTATCAAGGGGTTTCTTTGTCACTGCCTGACGAGATACTTGAAGTAGACGAAATGTCTACTCATGGCCAAAGTTTGGAAGTAGCGCGTCCTGAGGAAAGACACTTTCACGAAATGCAAACAGTATCTCAGGAGGTGGATGATGATGAGGATGATGAGACACACATCTCATCTGGCCAGCCTGCTCAGTCAGTTTATCCAGAATCCTTTGAACTGGGAGGGGTGGATGATGACACCACAGATCCTACCTGGATTGCTGAATTGCATAGCCAAGAGAGCAGCCAGGAGGACGAAAGTGGCTATGTACCACTGGCAAAATCACAAAGGCGTACTGTCTCCAGAACACAAACAGTGAGAACAGTTGCCCAAATAGCGTCAACTGTGGCACAAACTGTGCCAACTGTTGCACAAACTGCAAACACAGTTGCCCAAAATGTGTCCACAGTTGGTGTTGAACAGAGTCATCCTCCAATTAAAAATAAAGGACGAACAGCCAGTGTGTGGCAATTTTTTAAGGATAGCCCAACAGTACCAAATATGGTTACCTGTAAGATGTGCCAGGCAAGGCTTAGCAGAGGCACGGTAAAAGGAAACCAGAGCACCAGCAGTATGCGCAAGCATATGTCTCTTAAGCACCCAATTCAGTGGGCACCCTATCAGGGTTCAAAATCAGTGCCTTCTGATCCAAACACTTCCAGGCCACCTCAGATACATCCTTCACCAGCAAGTGTTCAGGCTTCAGCTCCTGCTCAAGCGTACTCCTCCCAAGGTGCTTTACAAGACAGACATGACAGTAGTCAATCCTCTTGTCAGTCTGGTCCAAACGTGCAGTTGTCTGTGCCACAGCTGTATGAAAGACAGCGGAAGTTCCAACCGACACACCCATATTCCCAAAAAGTGACAGCGAAAATAGCCAAGTTGTTAGCTGTGGAAATGCTGCCGTTTAGGCTTGTGGGTACAGAGTCTTTTCGGGAGTTGATGGCTGAGGCAGCACCACGATACTCTGTACCCAGCCGGTACTTTTTCTCACGTAGTGCCGTTCCCCGCCTTACACCAGCACGTGGTTAACAACTTAAAACGTGCTTTAACAAATGCTGTCACCGCCAAAGTCCACCTAACAACGGACACGTGGACAAGTAGTTGTGGACAGGGCAGATACATTTCACTAACGGCTCACTGGATCAACCTGGTGGAGAGTGTCCCAACTTCTAAAACTGTACCATCTGACATACTTCCAACTCCACGAATAGCGGGCCCAACAACATTCCGGGTGTCTGCCTCCTCATATATGTCCAGTGCCCAATCTGCTTCTGCCACTTCCTTGTCCACTGCTGAGCCTCAAGCACCATCACGTCCGAGTTGGGAGCTTTGCAGTACTGCTTCTGCAAGGCGACAACAGGCTCTTCTGAAGCTTATCTGCCTAGGTGACACACGTCACACTGCAACAGAGTTGTGGAAAGGTCTCAAGCAACAGACCGATGAGTGGCTGGCCCCACTGGAACTACAACCAGGTCTAGTTGTGAGCGATAATGGTGCAAACCTTGTGGCGGCAATAAAGCACGGTAAACTTGTACATGTGCCTTGCATGGCTCATGTCCTGAACCTGGTAGTTCAGAAATTCCTCAAAATATACCCAGAGTTATCTGAGCTACTGGATAAGGTGAGGCGAATTTGCTCCCACTTTAGACATTCGTCCACAGCAGCTGCAAGTCTTTCTGCCCTTCAAATCCAATTTAACTTGCCGAAACACAGGCTAATTTGCGACATGCCTACGCGATGGAACTCCACCTTCCATATGCTGGCAAGGTTTAATGAGCAGCAGAAGGCAATAGCGGAATTTCAGCTGCAACATGCCCGTCAACCTGGAAGTCATACCACACACATCAGTACTTTCGAGTGGGTCTGGATCGCTGACCTTTGCGAGTTGCTGGATAACTTCGAATACTGTACCAAACTCGTCAGTGGGGATCAGTCGATTATAAGTCTCACCATCCCCATGCTCTGCCTGCTCCAAGAATCCCTATTGAATCTCAAAACAGATGCTTTGAGAGCACAGCGGATGGCTATGGAGCCAGAATTGAACATCGCTGATCCTAGCCACCCTAGCCAATATCAGCAGGCTACATTGGTTCAGGAAGATGGTGATGAGGGTGATGATGAAGAAGATTTATTTTTCTCTGGTACTGATGTGAACCCTGATGGGACTCCCAACCCTACGTTTATGTCGGTACAGCATGGGTGGGCTGAAGAGGAGGAGGCGGACACCGATTTAGAGGCCACGACGCGTAGTGATCTTCATTCTGTTGTAACCGAGGAGATGAGTCTTTGCAGCTTAGCACACATGGCTGAAGTAATGTGTCAATGTGTCTCCAAAGATCCACGCGTCATACACATCTATGACAGCGACCTCTACTGGTTGTCAACGTTTTTGGACCCACGGTACAAAGACAAATTTCAGTCGCTGCTGTCGCACTCATCCAGGGGCTTAACGATGGATCATGTAAAGAGGGTTCTTCTTGATATTTTGCTGGCAATATCACCGTCTGAATCCGCTATACATCGAAGAACCAGCTCTTTCCAACAGCAGCCTTTGGTTGGGACACAAACGCCATCAATGACAAGAAGAGGTGGGGGTAAGATGTCCGCCAACTGGGCGATGTTCAACAGACCTTCCAATCAAGAACGTAATTTGCCTACGGTGACCTTGAGTAGGAGTCAACAATTGTCCAACATGGTGCAGCAGTATCTCAGTGACAGTACCAGCTTCCTAACCGACCCTTCTGTACCCTTTAATTACTGGGTTTCCAAGCTGCACACTTGGACTGAGCTGTCATTGTATGCCTTGGAGGTGCTGGCATGCCCAACTGCTAGTGTGACATCAGAGCGTGTTTTCAGTGCCGCTGGGGGTATAGTCACTGATAGAAGGTCCCGCCTCACCACAGAAAATGCCGACAGGCTCACTCTAATTAAATTCAACAAGGATTGGATATCATCACAGTTCCTAAGCCCTCCTGACGACAGTACACAATCCTAGATTAACCTAATCATAATTTATATGATTGGGATATTGCGCTGTTAACAATATGCCCATTTTTGACAGGAATTAATGACAAGTCCCGTAGCTCTGTTGATTTCATTCGGCACCCAGTCCAAGCAATAATATGCTATGGGCCAAGCGCCCTGCTTTATGTAAAAAAATACTTTATTAAGCCCTTTGGGCTAATTTTTTGAGGCACCAAGCCTAGGACTGCATAGTTGGCCTTGCTTCTTCTATGCTCCTAGTCCAAGCAATAATATGCAATGGGCCAAGCGCCCTGCTTTATTTATAAATAGACTTTATTAAGCCCTTTGGGCTAATTTTTTAAGCCACAAAGGCTAACAAGCTTATCATGGTTTGGGAGACACCCTGGCTAACAAGCTTTGTATGGCCCTTAGACCTACATTTATACCAAAAATGGGAAACAGCCCCTTGGGCTAATTTTTTGAGCCACACAGGCTAACAAGCTTATCATGCTTTGGGAGACACCCTGGCTAACAAGCTTTTTATGGCCCTTAGGCCTACATTTATACCAAAAATGGCAAACAGCCCCTTGGGCTAATTTTTTGAGCCACACAGGCTAACAAGCTTATCATGCTTTGGGAGACACCCTGGCTAACAAGCTTTTTATGGCCCTTAGGCCTACATTTATACCAAAAATGGGAAACAGCCCCTTGGGCTAATTTTTCCAGGCACCAATCCTATGCCTGCATCGTGGGCGTTGCTTGGACTATCATCCTGCTGGAGCCTGTTGAAGGGTCCCACTGTACGCTCTATACAAAACGCGTAGACGCGATGTGTAGCATGTAGACGTCCCAGCCTCTCACATGTGTGTCCATAGTCTTGTTGCCATAGCGAGGCATAAAGTAACCCCCCAAACACAGGCACTGTTTGTCAGCAACAGTTGTATGTGGAGTCATGATTTGACACTTAGTAACCAAGGTGACTTCATGCGCCATGCGGGCCGTAAAGTACTTGCTAATGATGCTCTCTCCCCTGTCCCCCACGCCAAATGTCTCGGGGTAATCCTTGACTCCTCCCTCTCCTTCAAGCCCCACCTGTAGTCCCTAACCAAGTCCCTGTGACTCCAACTCAAAAATATTTAACCAATTCGGTCGTTCCTCAATCCTGACACTGCTGAAACACTCATAAATGCCCTCATCATCTCCCGCCTTGACTACTGCAACCTCCTTCGCATAGGTCTCCCTGTCAACTCTCTTGCAACTCTCCAATCTATACTAAACTCTGCTGCCCGACTAATCCATCTGTCCTCACGCTACTCCCCTGCCTACCCCCTCTGCCAAGCCGTTCACTGGCCCCTCCGGCCCACAGAGAGCTCACTTTAAAACACTGACCATGACATTCAAAGCCTTACACAACCTATCCCCACCATACATCTCCGACATGATCTCGTGATACCATCCCTCACGCAACCTGCGTTCATCCCAAGAACTTGTCCTACAGTCCACCCTCATCTCCTCTTCCCACAACCGCATACAGGATTTCTCCCGGTCATCCGCCATGCTATGGAACTCCCTGCCCCACCTCATCAGTCAGTCGCCTACCCTCTGAACCTTAAAGATACTTATAAAGACTCACCTCTTCCGACAGGCCTACAACCTGCCATGAGACCCCGCTACACGCCCCACGACCGACACCTTCCCCACCCTATTGTATCCCCACCCACCCCTCGTAGAATGTGAGCCCACGCGTACAGGGTCCTCTACTATTGTACCTGTATGACCTTATTGTCTATGTTTATTGTACTTGTCCTTCTCTACCTTTTCCTCATGTAAAGCGTCATGGAACCTATGGGCGCTATATAAATAAATAATTATAATAATTATGCTGACTTGAAGCCCAACCACAAAAAAAACTCCACATTCATTCCTTGAAAAAAGACAGACACAAAGCTGGTTTTTAAAACTGTGTTTAAAAAAAAAAAATGGCAGCACTGTTTGGACATTCCCAAAAATACTACCTTTTACAATTAAGGTAACAACAACAACAACAAATGGAGCCCTACAGGTCCTGGTAGGTGGGCTGTCCGTCCTGCAAAAGGTCAAGGGCCCCACGTATGGCCTGGCCGAACCCTTCAGGGTGGATCATCTGAACAGGTGTAGGGAACGGTGGTAGGTCCCTGTTAGCTGGCCACTGGCAGTGAGGCAAAGCCCTGTGGGGTGGGACATGGCTGTCCCGTGTTGTGGGCCTGCCTAGCCTGTTAGAGTTTATTTTCCACCCATCCAAATATTGGAACACATCACCGGGGTCGTTATTTGGCTGACAGGCTTCCAGCACTATCTGTAATGCTGACCTTGCCCGCAGTAGCCTGTCAAATGGAATATTATCCATGAATGGTATAATACTGCGGGCAAAGTCAGCATTACTCTGTTGCACACTTAAATGTGCTGACCCCGGGATCGGACCATAAGCTGGGCCTGCCGCTGGTGGCGTCGGTGGTGGTGCTGGCCCTGCCGCTGGTGGTGGCGGTGGTGGTGCTGGCCCTGCCGCTGGTGGTGGCGGTGGTGGTGCTGGCCCTGCCGCTGGTGGGGGCGGTGGTGGTGCGGACCCTGCCGCTGGTGGCGGTGGTGGTGGTGGTGGCGGGGACGGCGGTGGTGGTGTTGATGGGCCTGCCGCTGGTGGCGGCGGTGGTGGTGCTGGCCCGGCCGCTGGTGGCGGCGGTGGTGGTGCTGGCCCTGGCGCTGCTGGCGGCGATGCTGGTGGTGGCGGCGGCGACGGCAGTGGTGGTGGTGGCGCCGGCCGTGGTGGTGGTGGTTGGTTTTCTCCACGCCGCCTTCTGTTTGGCGGTGGAGGGTTAACAGCACGCCGCCCTCTGTAGTAAGCTACTCTGTGGGTAAAGTAAAAAAAAATTTGGTGAATGCATTGCATTTGGAAACAAAAACATAGGTCAAACATTAAGTTGCACGCTTTTTAGACTCTGTGTATCTGTGTATTATTAATCAGATATTTGTTATTATTATGAAAGAATAACCAACTGTACATAACATAAAGGAATACGTGACTTTCTTTGCTAATTCCATACTAATACATATTTTTTCAACCCCTGATTAACACCCCCCCCCCCCCCATCCCATCTAATCTAGACGATCAATAACACCAATGGTTCACATGAAAAAAAAAAGTCCCCCTGACTTCACTTTTAACTTGACATACTTAATTCACAAAACTTTTAGCTTATATCATCTATATAAAGCAGGGAAGGGGTTGAAAGGTATACAATATATATATATATAATCTATTTATATAATCGGGAGTTTGAAATTCCGGCACTGTAGCCGAATCCCAAACTCCTTAGCGTCACTGCGAGCGGAGACGCGTATGCGCCTTCGCGAGCCGCAGACGCTTAACTCACACAGCCGCTATAGCGTTTTCTCGAGCGGCCTCGCGCCCTCCGCTCACAGCAAGACCTGCGCCCCTCACAGCGCCCAATCCGCCCCGGCATGCTGGCATTTGTACTTCCCCCGTCTGTGCACCTACAGGTCTTAGCAGATCACTGATGCTGACAGCGGGGGGGGACAACACAGACAATCAAATCAGGAGGAGGTCAGTGTCAGGAGGAGATGACAGCCGCCCGCCGGGGCCTGTGACACTGCAGAGGTCACAGCGGGGCTGTGTGTGCGGACAAAGGGGAGGCCGGGGGCTACGGACGTACCGGACACGTCCTCTGCTCCTGGAGATGTGCCGCGGTTCCGCGCTCGCAGCGTATCTGACGCAGGAGCCGCGCTCACCACGCCCACACCACGCCCTCTGCCAAACAACCCACACCTCTCACTAACCTCCTGCAGCTAACCACACCCCATGTTTACCTTTGCCATGATGTCATTTAGCTGCGGCCGCTATCTTTAATAAGGTCAGTAATGATGGCAGTAATCGGATCTCTGCTCCCTCTAGCACGCCCCAACACTGTAGCACCATCTATTAACCCTATTCTCATCACCTATATACTCTGCTACCCACTGAGCCGCCTGTATACTCTGCTACCCACAGACCCGCCTGTATATACTCTGCTACCCACAGACCCGCCTGTATACTCTGCTACCCACAGAGCCGTCTTTATACTCTGCTACCTCAGACCCGCCTGTATACTCTGCTACCCACAGACCCGCCTGTATACTCTGCTACCTCAGACCCGCCTGTATACTCTGCTACCCACAGAGACGCCTGTATACTCTGCTACCTCAGACCCGCCTGTATACTCTGCTACCCACAGACCCGCCTGTATACTCTGCTACCCACAGAGCCGTCTTTATACTCTGCTACCTCAGACCCGCCTGTATACTCTGCTACCCACAGAGACGCCTGTATACTCTGCTACCTCAGACCCGCCTGTATACTCTGCTACCCACAGACCCGCCTGTATACTCTGCTACCCACAGAGCCGTCTTTATACTCTGCTACCTCAGACCCGCCTGTATACTCTGCTACCCACAGACCCGCCTGTATACTCTGCTACCTCAGACCCGCCTGTATACTCTGCTACCTCAGACCCGCCTGTATACTCTGCTACCCACAGACCCGCCTGTATACTCTGCTACCCACAGACCCGCCTGTATACTCTGCTACCCACAGAGCCACGTGTATACTCTGCTACCCACAGAGCCGAAATGGAACCTAATGTATATATTAATAAATAATACTAAATGTACACAACAGTGCTGCAGACACATACCTTGGCATACGGGCCACCGGGTGAAGGAAGGACAGTCGGTCATAAAAGTGGTAGTGGTTGAGCAATGGAGCGGCTCCCGGTTGTCTCTCTGAGTACTGCCGGTACTGCTTCTTATGCTGGTCCCGGCAGCTCCTCCACCGTTTTTTAAGATGGTCAACTGTGAAATGATTTGAAACCGGGTTTAGAGATGTGTAATATTTGAAACAACAAAAGTATGTGTACAAATCAACAATAACATTTTATTCATTTTGTGTGTGTAACGTGTATACAAGGCACAGTGACACGACAGTGTGGAACATCATCAACAGCATTACGGACATTGAGCTCACGTGGCCACAATCACAAATGAGGCAGGACACATGTCAACGCATAGAGAATGTAATAGTGCGGGCACCAGACTCTGGTCATTAGTGGTATTTATATACACCCAACCCCTTGGCCGAAAGAGCCAGGAGGATCAGACATTAAACTCATTGTACTGTTGTGACCCCATCCAAATATAGGCAACTATGCGGTGGAGCATGATAACACATTCAGGGTCCTGTATACCCTGCTATGGGGGCCCTGTATTCCCACTGCTGGGGGCCCTGTAAACCCACTGGGCCACTGTCTACCCACTGCTGGGGGCCCTGTATACCCACTGCTGGGGTGGCCTGTACACACACTGAGGGCCCTGTATACAGGGACTGACTGGCACCCTACAGTTTGGGTCGCAACCCTCCCTCACCGGCCCGACACAGGTGAGGACGGGGGGTGGGGGGGTGATGACTGGCGGCCGCCTCACAGTCACCGCAGCTCCCGCATTCTCCTATGGCTCGCTCCCAGCCGCAGCCTCGCGCTCCTCACAGCCGCTCGCTAACAGTCGCAGCCGCACGCCACTCACAGACGCTCACTCCCGGACGCAGCCGAGTGCTGATGAAGTCATCGCGCGCCCAGGAGCTTCCGTTTCCGCCTGCTGCTTCAGGGACATGCAGATTATTCATGCTCCTGCAGCCGCATGACCCGTGGCACCTGGGCCAGTCCGCCCCTGCCTGTATACCACAATATGGGGGGATGTATACCCATCTGGGGGCCTGTATACTCTGCAGGGGGAGGTGTATACTCTGCTGGGGGGCTGTCTACCAGTGATAGCCGCTGTATACCAGGATGGCGGTGAATATGTTTTCATAGTTTTTTGGGGCAAAAATAGGGGGGTCGGCTTATACACGGGTCGGCTTATACACGAGTATATATACAGTAAATGCAATATATAACGTGTGAACTCATTTAACTTAATTAGATTGCTCTGTTCCTCATGGTCACTCCGATGGAACGCAGGGAACATCTCTTGGGCGATCTCTCTCCAGGCTGTATTAATTTGGGTCGTATCCCCATAGTCAGGATCTGTAGGGAGCCATAGAAATGGACGAGCCTCCACAGGTGCAATAAGACGCAGTGTGTTCACCGTGCCACGTCCTGCTGCCATGATTGCACTGATGAATGGATTGCTCTGTGTGTGCGCCTGTCAGCGCGACTCGCTTCCTGTTTCCTTAAAGCATGGTGTGTGCTGGAGAATCGCTTCCCTCGCATCATCGGCTACAAGCCTCAAAATAAGAGAAAAACCAGCGAGTTTGGACTCGCACACTTTCAGAGACACATCAGCGAGTTGTAAATGTCATTATTCGCTATTACTCGGGTCCCTATTCATTAACATTGGACTCGCTGGACTCGCAACGAGTCCCGAGTCCTTGACTCGGACTCGTTGGGGTCTTGCGATTCCGAGTCTTTTCGGACTCGCCCATCTCTAGTCACAACCACTATAAAAGCATATCATGGCTGCTGCAGTCCCCAGAATGATGCATATGGAGTAGGGAGGATGAAGGGCTAAAAATAGGGATGAGCAAGTATACTCATTACTATTAAGTACGATATAAGGCTACTCGTTACTCCGCGTGTTTCCTTGTAATTACTCGCTAGGAGAAACGAGTACAATGTAAGTCAATGGAAAATGCGAGTAAATTCTCTGCTGGACCCTATACAGTGGCTTGGGGGCTGAGGAAAAGGCTGAAATGCCCCACATGATTGTTTAAAAGCTGGCGGTAAAAAGCCACCAGCTTTTAAACAATCACTGAGCTGATCCTCACTCACACGCTGCCTCCCTGCCTGACTCTCCGCTATTTATTTTTAAATACATTTTTCTACAAAAATTTGACGTGGGCTTCGCCATATTTTTGTGTGCCAGCCAGGAACAGCAGGTAGGAACGGGTTGCTCCCAACCCCAAGCTGACTATTTGTACCTGGCTGGAAATGTGGAGCCCCTCGGGACGGGGCACTCGGTGCCGGACCGGGGTGCTGCTGGGGGATGTCACGGCGGTCCTGGTCCGGACCATGTCCCGGGCCCGCACAATAAAATGGGGGGTTATTTACAGGGGAATTGTCACTCGTGACGCCACCCACTATATGCGGCCAGTAATGGGGGCCGCCGCTGCTGCAGAACCTCCGGGATGATGGGTTAGCAGCTTGGATGGAATAGTTCCTGTGGGCAGAACTGGGTTCCCCGGGGCAGTGGTAGAGGTAGTTAAAGTCTGTGAGGATGTTATTGATGCTGCAGGAGAGTAGGGGTAGCAGTAGAGATGATAAGAGTAGAGGCAATGGCAGTCTATGAGGGCAAGTGGGGCTTCAGCCTAAGGATGACACACACACTCACGGTTTCTGTTGTTCTTCAAGTCTTTACTGGCAGATGGTATTACACAGTATTGTCCACGGAGTCTGTACCAGGTTGCTCTCACCCTGACCGGGTCCTTGGCTTCCTACTTAAACGCTGTGTGTGGCCCTGCTGCTGCTTGTAGCTATACTGCTGGCCCTGTCTCTGCTCACGGTACCAATATGCTGGGCAACTTGAGTCCTCTGTGTCACTAACTCCTTCGTGTTGCTTTGCTATGGTGTGGTGAAGATGGTGGACCTTCACTATGCCGGTGTTTACTGTCCTGTCTGTCTCAGGCACAGCCTCGGATCCGGTATCCGTCTTAAGCGCCTCCCCGGGATCAAGCTTTTGGGGTAACTCTTTATCCCGGGTATGTTCCTCTGTTCCTCTGTCTCCTTTCCTCAGACCTCTCAGGACCTCCACTGACACTTGGCTCTGCTCCTGCTCCAGACTAGACTCAACTCCAGACTGACTAAAACTGAACTAACTGTCACTCTTGTTTTGTGGTAAACAACTTTAGCTTCTCCCACTAGTGCAGGTGCCAGCTAAGCTCCTCCCACTTTCTAGTGTAGTGTTGTGTGGGGATTGAACCTGTGTTGTTTCTGTGGCATATTAACCCTTGGGGTGCCACAGAAACAAAAATACAGGGAAGCCCTTTTTTTTAATTATTTCATGAATTTCATGACATAATTAAAAAAAATTGACGTGGGGCTTCGCCCTATTTTTGTGTCAAGCCAGGTACAACTAAGCAGCTAGGGACTGGAATTCACAGCGCAGGGTGGCTTCAGCTTTCTGCCCCCCACCCCCCGTTGCAAAATGCAGTCCGCAGCCACCCCAGAAAATAGCGTGTTCATAGAAGTACCATTTTCTGGCGCTGTACCCAACTCATCCAGGACCCTAGTGCACTGGCTCACTGGTTAATAAAGGGGTTAGGGCCAGCTTTGTATTATCAGCTGGCCCTATGCCCGAAATTCATGGGGTCATGCCAATATTAGACATGACTGCCTTTAATTTCTAGTAAAGTGTTAAAAAAAACACAACACAGAGAAAAATCTTTTATTAGAAAAAAGTACAAAACAACACTTATAGACTCCATCTCCGCCACCAACACAACAAGGACTTCGTCCTCCTGGATGCGCAAGACACATGAGTGCCATCTTGCTGCACTACCTGCAACATGATCCTCGGATTGTTAGAATCCGAAGTAATGCCGACTACTGGGTTGCCACACACTTAGATCCCCGGTACAAGAGTAAATTTGGTAAATTTCTGGAAAGGGATTCACGCATGCAGGAGTATCACCAGAAACTTCTACTTAATCTTAGATCTCCTTTTCCCCAAAACACCAGTGGAGCACATAGTGAATATCTTTAACTTTCCAACCCTGGGAACGTCGAGTCGTCATCATCACTCAAACGTTAAAAGTAAAGCTACCGTCACATGCGGCAATATTGCTTGCAATTTCCCTGGCAATTTGCTGGTTGCAGTGAAATCATGGACACATTGTTCCATTTGTACATGACAACAAAATAGAAAAATGTGTCCATGATTTCACAACCAGCAAATTGCCGGTGAAATTGCAAGCAATATTGCCGCGTGTGACGGTACCTTAACAGTCTATCTAGTTACAGCAATTTTGTGGAATTGTCTCACCAATTTTTTACACCATCCTTTGCAACGCCAGAAGAGAGAACGAGTCTGACACATAGTGAATGCCTAGAGAGGATGGTACAGAAGTATCTACAGCTCAATATCGATGCCATGACTGGGCAACTAGACCCTTGTTCATTTTGGGCTTCCAAACTGGAAAAATGATCTGAGCTCGCCACTCATGCCTTGGAGATTTTGTCATGCCCCGCAGCCAGCGTTCTCTCTGAACGTGTCTTCTGCGCTCCTGGTAGTGTGCTAATGCAGTGTTTCCCAACTCCAGTCCTCAAGGCACACCAACAGTCATGTTTTCAGGATTTCCTTAGGATTGCACAGGTGTTAGTTTAGTCACTTGCACAGGGGATAATTCCATCATCTGTCTAATGATAAGGAAATCCTGAAAACATGACCTGTTGGTGTGCCTTGAGGACTGGAGTTGGGAAACACTGTGCTAATGGATAAGCACATGCATCTATTCAATGACAGTGTAGACAGACTAACGTTTAGCAAAATGAACAAGTCTTGGATCCTCAAGGACTTTCCCACCCCTGTGTCAGTCTGGGGAGACTGAACGGTTGTACACTTTACAATGTCCTGCATTAAACTCCACATTTCCATATTTCTACTCTGGGGCAATTGATGCCACTTAAGTGGTGGCTGTTCCTAATTGTATAAAAAAAAAACTGGAGATTGTTGTTGGGGGTCTCCTTGCTGATTGTTGCTTCACTTGAGTAGGGCCCTCTGAGCTCAATACCTATCCTTGACACTCCTGCCCCTGTTTCTGAATATTCAACCTTTTTGTCCCTCGAACTAGTGATGAACAACTTAGCTGTATTCACATCCACCATTTTTGGGTGCTTAAAAGCATTGTTTGGTTAATCTCCCCTGTCCACTAGGCCTAATCAAGTCACTTACCTACCTCTCATTTCCTGTAGTACTCCACAAAACTAATGGTGGTCCCACCTTTGTGTGGCGGGGCATATCATTGATGGGAACGCTTGCAAGAGCTTTGAATTTATGTTGCCCTCTAGGCCCAAACAGGTCTCTGACCTACCTCTCCATTATTTCCTGTAGTATTCCACAAAACTAATGGTGGTCCCACATGTGTGTGGCAGGCATATCATTGATGGGAATGCTTGCAACAGCTTTGAACTTATGTGACCCTCTAGGCCCAAACAGATCTCTGACCTACCTCTCCATTATTTCCTGTAGTATTCCACAAAACTAATGTGGTCCCACATGTGTGTGGCGGGCATATCATTGATGGGAAAGCTTGCAAGAGCTTTGAATTTATGTGGTCCTCTAGGCCCAAACAGGTCTCTGACCTACATCTACATTATTTGTTGTAGTATTCCACAAAACTAATGGTGGTTCCACATGTGTGTGGCAGGATATATCATTGATGTGAACACTTGCAAGAGCTTTGAATTTATGTGGCCATCTAGGCACAAACAGGTCTCTGACCTACCTCTCCATTAATTCATGTAGTACTCTACAAAAATAATCGTGGTCCCACCTGTGTGTGGGGGGCATATCATTGATGGGAACGTTTGCAAGAGCTTTGAATTTATGTGGCCCTCTAGGCCCAAACAGGTCTCTGACCTACCTCTACATTATTTCCTGTAATACTCCACAAAACTAATGGTGGTCCTACCTGTGTGTATGGGGGAATATCATTGTTGGGAATGCTTGCAAGAGCTTTGACTTCATGTGGCCCTCTAGGCCCAAACAGGTCTCTGACCTACCTCTCTGTTATTTTCAGTAGTAATCCACAAACCTGCTAGTGGTCTCACCTGTGTGTGGCGGGGCATAACTTTGATGGGAACACTTGCACGAGCTTTGAGTTTATCCGGCCTACTTGGCACAAACAGTTCTCTGACCTACCTTTCTATTATTTCCATTAGTACTCCATGAAACTGATGGTGGTCCCACCGGTGTGTGGCAGGGTATATCATTGATGGGAGCGCTTGCATGAGCTTTGAATTTATCTGGCCCACTAAACCCAAACAGGTCACTTACCTACCTCTCTCTTCTTTCCTGAAGTAATCAATGAAACTGATAGTGGTCCTACCTGTGTGTGGCGGGGCATAACTTTGATGGGAGCGCTTTCACGAGCTTTGAGTTTATCCAGTCTACTAGGCCCAAACAGGTCTCTGACCATCCTATTATTTCCTGTAATATTCCATGAAACTGATGGTGGTCCCACCTTGTGTGGCGGGGCATAACATTGGCGGGAGCGCTTGCATGAGCTGTGAGGGGATCCGACCCACTAGGCCTATTCTGGTCACTGACCTACCTCTCTAGTTTTTACTGTAATACTCCACAAAACGTATAGCTGCTGAGCAATGTTTAACCTTGAAATGCAGGCTGGGCCAGTCAGCAATTTTTGGTCTGGAACAATTGATGACATTTTGCTGTAGGTGTGACCCTTTGAATAGAGTGAGGATTCTTGTTGGAGTCCCGTTGCTATGTTTTACATGATTTAAGAAGGGTGTGACATGCCTGTGTCTCATCCTCCTTTCACTCTTCCACCTCTTTTCACTTAATGTAGAAAACTAATGCCACTTTGCCTCTGACTATGTGTACTGTGTTTGGATTGTTGTTACTTTTCTGGTGTTTGTTGTCCATTCTGAGTAGTTTGGCAGCTTTTGGAGACCTTTGAAGGTGTTTTTTATGTGTTTGCTGTAGCCTGCCTTTGATTTCAATGGGGTTTGCAGTGTTTGACGAACATTCGAAGAACAAATCACTAATTCGCCAAATTGAACAGAATTCGAACATTAAGGTGGCGTCTCATCACTACTCGCTACTTGTAACGAGAACCCGAGTATTGGGGCCTACTCGTTACGAGTATAGTGAGTCCGATTATTTCACTACTCGCTCATCAATAGTTAAAAACCATGCTACCATATTCCACGAGGCATCAAAGGGTGAATATAATATTGATTTATTAGTGAACATGTTTCAGTCCTCCCTGGCCCCTTCCTCAGGACAAATCAATGTAATATTGCCATGTTTCAGGGTGTTTTTGAGAGCCCTGAAACACGTTGACTAATAAAACAAAATTATATTCACCCTTTGATGTCTCTTGGAATATGTCAATGCTTTTGTTAACCCTTCATCCTCTCTACTTTAATTTTTTGAGATAATGAGCTTTGGATTTTCATTGGCTGTAAGCCATAATCATCAACATTTACAGAAATAAACACTTGAGATAGGCTAGGGTCAGACTAGCGTTTTTAGTAGATTTCACTGACATCCGCTTAAAACTTAGTCATTTTTTCAGCAGCGCATATGCGCTAGTCATCGCGGGTGCCGCTCAACGACGTTCCTGGTTACCCGATCTTGATCATGGTAACCGCCCACAAATCCAGCTGAATAGCGTCCGCTTAACAGAGCGGACAGGGAAACACTGCATGCAGAGTTTCCCTGTGCGCTGAGGAAAAGTGGCCGCGATTCAGCCTGATGTGTGGCCGGTTACCTCAATCAACATCGGGTAACCAGGGACAGTACAAATCTGGGAAAGGGGAAATAGAAAATGCTCACCCCTCCTTCAACTGTGATCCAGGTCAGGTACCCAGCGGCGGCCGGTCACCGCCCGGGGTAAACCAAGGAAAAAGGTGGAGCTGGCACCCGTATCCAATAATAAGAAACTTTATTTCTGAAAAACATGAATAAAAGCATCCTGAGGCAGAAGCCCATTGTCAGACGTGTTTCAATAAAACACTGAAGAAAGTACTTTGCTGAAACGCGTGTGACAACGGGCTTCGGCCTCAGGATGCTTTTATTGATGTTGTGAGTTTTTTTGGATACGGGTGCCAGCTCCAACCAGGGACAGCTGCGCTGGAAAGTGCATATGCGCTGCTGAAAAAATGGCTAAACTTTTAGTGGATGTTAGGCCAGGGTCACATCGGCGTTTTTTGTTTAAAATCCTGATCCGGTTTTGAGCTTTAAAAAAGCTCAAAACAGGACCAGGAAACGCTCCTGATAGGAGCCTATGCAAAACACCGGATGGCTTCACAAGCCATCCGGTGGCCGGATCCGGCACTGCTGCCTGCGTTTAAAATCATGCAGGCAGCAGTTTTCGCAGCGTTTGCCGGGACCGCACTGCGGTCACCGGATGGCTCAGGATGTGTAATCCTGAGCCATCCGGTAACTGCAGAGTTTGCGGATCCCGGCTATTGGCGGGATCCGCAACCTTAATAAAGAGTTAAATTGTTGATCTCAATGACTGTTTAAGGTCTGAAGGGGGGCTTAGACCCCCCTACAGACCGGCCGACCACTTATACAGTGTTCTTGTACAATTTCACAATGGGCACGGGCTCTTCGGAGCAAAGTGCCCCCCCCCCCCCCCCGTATCACTATACAGGGGTGCATACACCCCTGTATTACAATGATGCATTAATGATGTGTAGTCCAAAAAGGATTTTATCACTCGCAATGTAAGTTTATACTTACAGCATGTAAGTTGTAGGCAGAGTCCAGCGAAATCCATAGGCGGGGCTGTGTGCAGCAGCCTCCGCCCGCTTCATGTTGATGGCCGCCCCCTCTGGCCGTAATCCACTGTTGTGAGGGCGGATACGTCGTTAAAGGGGCGTGGCTAACTATGTGCCGAGGTTAGCCACGCCCCTTTAACGACGTATCCGCCCTCACAACAGTGGATTACGGCCAGAGGGGGCGGCCATCAACATGAAGCGGGCGGAGGCTGCTGCACACAGCCCCGCCTATGGATTTCGCTGGACTCTGCCTACAACTTACATGCTGTAAGTATAAACTTACATTGCGAGTGATAAAATCCTTTTTGGACTACACATCATTAATGCATCATTGTAATACAGGGGTGTATGCACCCCTGTATAGTGATACGGGGGGGGGGGGGGGCACTTTGCTCCGAAGAGCCCGTGCCCATTGTGAAATTGTACAAGAACACTGTATAAGTGGTCGGCCGGTCTGTAGGGGGGTCTAAGCCCCCCTACAGACCTTAAACAGTCATTGAGATCAACAATTTAACTCTTTATTAAGGTTGCGGATCCCGCCAATAGCCGGGATCCGCAAACTCTGCAGTTACCGGATGGCTCAGGATTACACATCCTGAGCCATCCGGTGACCGCAGTGCGGGATTCAGCACACATTTTTGAAAAAAATGTGTGTGCCCGCCATTGCGTTCACCGCATCCGGATCCGGATGCGGTGAATGCAATTTAGGTTTTCAATGTGACCCTACCCTTAGTGACATCTGCTAAAAACGGTAGACTGACCCTGGCCATAGATCACTCTGTTTGTAATGACTCTATATGATATATGCATTTCACTTTATGTATTGAATTACTGAAAAAATTTACTTTTTGATGATCTCCTAATTCAGTGAGATGAACCTGTATGTAACAGTGTGTATAGTTAGTCCATAAACTATATACTATATTCACTGAGCTTTACATCCCATCTTTATCTGACAGAGGTCTGCTCTGCAATTTGTGAGAATTACTGGATCAATAGCTGAGTGCAAGTAATTGCAGAGAATTTAGCGACAGGCATGTGCAGTTATTACAGTGCAAGGGGAGCGCTGGTGTAGCTGCAAGGTGCGCATACTAGGTGCAGCCATAGGCCAATAAACTGCTTTTAAAGAAAGCACAACAAAGGATGAGATTTCTAATGTCTTTAGCTCTTAACAGAAAAAAATACAAGAGAAGTAAGAAAAGATTGTAATAAAACAAAGCTGTGTTTTTAGCCTGTGGTGCTAATATCTTCTATAGTTGCTATCAATCACACTAACAGCTAGTTCCAGTTATGTTCATACACAAATCTTCAATAACCGTCCGTCATTAAGAAATGTCATGATATTTTGATGACAACAATTAAAACACCATTATTGGCAGTATTTTGTCATTACTGTTCATTTTGACATCTCTGTTGTTGCCATAGTTTGCGTAAAATTGATTTGTGTAGAATTGCTCCGGACTTCAGTAATCTTCTAAATGCATCATAAAGATGCTGTTTTATAATGCACTTTTGGATGTTACTTAAAAGGGATTCTCTCAGGTCCTCTGACTGTTGACAATCACCACAAGAAGTATGGAGTAGAGATGAGCCACCACCCTAATGTTCGAATTCGATTTGATTCGTCGAATTTGAGATTTGTTCATTGAATGTTTGTCTAATCTGCGATGAACAAGTCAAACCTCATTGAAATCAATGGCAGGCTACAGAAAACACATAGAAAACACCTTCATAGGGCTCCAAAAGCTGCCAAACTACTCAGAATGGACAACAAACACCACAAAAAGTGACAACAATTCAAACACAGTACAAATAGTCAGAGGCTTAAGTTTCTACATTAAGTAAAAAGAGGTGGAAAAGTAAAAGGAGAATGAGACACAGGTATGGGCATGTCACATGTCGAGCCCCAGGCTTTGGGGTACTCGGGTATCAGGCTGCAATGGGTTAGCTGTGTCACAGGGAGTGGTGGCCGCGCCTGATCTCGTGTCCTGGGGGACTTCTTTGAAAAGGGTAATATTTACAGGGGATGCTATATACAATTTGTCATGACGCCACCTGTAGTTTCTGGTGATGTGTCACCAGCGCCGCCGCAGTCAGCCAGAGGTAGATGGTATTGCAGCAAGTTGGCAAGTCCTCCACAGGTAGGACTGGACCTCCAGGGCAGTGTAGTATAGAGGGGGCAGCTTGTAGTGGAGCTGTAGTTGGTATGGGGAGTGTTGGAGGAGTCTATGAGGGGCACCGGGATGTAGAGGAATGACATACGCACACTGAAAAGTCTCTTTTACCTTTTAATGATGGTACGCAGGTAAAGACGTCCAGGGCACTGACAGCTGACCAAGTTGCACAGTGGGTCTCCACAGCAAGTGGGTATAAGGCCTCCTCTGTTCTTTTGTAGTGCTTGAAGCCCAGTCCGCATGCAGCCGGACTTGCCTCCTCTCTCTTCCTGACTCTGATGTCTGTCTCTCCTCCTGTGCGGTCTCCGGGTTACCTTCTCTGATCACTGTGGTGGTACACTGCTGTGTCTGGCATCCCCTCAGGAGTACCGGGTGACTAAAGTCTCCACGGTGTGACAGGGTTTTCTGTGGTCCTGGAGTATCCTACAAGTGCGGACCCAGGTACGTCTCAGGGCGAACTTTCACTAGTTCCTCACTCCCTTTTGGCTCACTGCTCCTTGCCTTCTGTTCCCACTTAGGCTTGCGGGACGTCAGAAGGGCCACTCCGGGTCACTGGTTCGGGCCTAACCGCGGCACCGACCACCAGGATGTCTTCGCAGCTCTCCTAGCGTCTGCACACTCTGACTAACTCCTCCCCCAGCAGCAGTAATTATAGGGGATCCCACCTAAAGGCGGTGAGTAGAGCTCCCCCTACTGTGCCGGGGTGGAAAGTGTTGTATGTAGTAGGTACCTGCTGTGGAAACCCAACTGTGCATTAGAAAAGCCTGTGGCTACCTGCGTGAGCAGGGCGCCACATACCCCCCTAGGTAACTTCAGTACTCATGGACTGAGCATTTTTCTTTAAACAAAAGGAATAACAATATTCAACAATGATAACAGGTAACATATTTACAAGTCTTAAAATATAAAAATTTACAAAAAGCACTGAAAAATATTAGAAAAAAAATGGAAAACAGGTAAGTCCGCATGGTGCTAGTCAATTCACCGCAGGCTTTAAAGAGTTTGTGGCTACAATAGTCCAGTAACTGTAGTCCTTTTAGATTGTAAAAAGTTCAAAGGGAAAAGTTCAGTTCAAAAGAGTCTCTACAGTCAATTTCTGTATGCTCCGAGTAAGAAAAGGGGAAAGTCTTTCAAAAGTTCACATTTTTATTAAACATATGTCCATATGGGTGTCTCGGCTTAGGAGACCTGGTACCTCCCTACCCCAGGCACTTTCTGTTCCTAACTTTTTTTTTCTGTAAATATATTTATTAAAGTTTCAAACAAGCATAACAATAGAAATAACCAATACAGAATCCAGATCCTAGTACAGTGGCATATTACAGCTGTAAGAAATCAGGTACAAAGGGACACCAGTAAAACCCCCAACAAGAGAATGCATGTTTCATTACCTGAAAATCACGTCTGGATCAAAACTTAGAAAACACACACAGCCAATGAGAAATGTATACACTGAGACATAAGAAGGAGAAAAAAAAAGAGAAAAATTAGAAAGGGGTAGGAGGGGTAAGAGGGGGGGGGGGGGGGAATGGGAAAGACCCAGCAGTCTAGACGCCCAGGTGTTGGAAATTACGAGTAGGTGCGCAACCAAGTCAAGAACCCCTGGCCCTCCTTAAAGGATTGCCAGAGGAACCAAGTGCGCCCCTGTTCATACCCGGCGTCACTATCTGCCGTTGCAAGCGATTCCATACGGTGCAACCTATCCATTTCAGATATCCATTCCACTGTAGAGGGGACCTCAGTGGACCTCCAGTGTCGGGGAATAACTGCCCTGGCAGCTATTAGGCAGAACCTCAGAATCCCCTTTTTGATGGAGGTTATCGAGCCGGGTATCAGAGATAACAGAGCTAATTGTGGAGAGGGTTCATGGCGGACCCCAGTCATTAGATGGAAGGCATCGAAAACCGAGGCCCAGAAGGGTTGCAGGAGATCGCAGGACCACCAGACATGAAGCATAGAGCCCACAGCAGAACCGCATCTCCAGCAAGTGTCTGAGACTTCCGGATTAATCCTGTGGAGCAGGGTAGGGCATCTGTACCAACGCGTCAGCAATTTATAATTTCTCTCTTGCGCTTGACTAGACATTGTCATCTTGTGCACAAGAGTAAAAATTTTTAAGCTGTCTGCCTCAGAAAAGGTGATCCCCAGATCTCTCTCCCAAGCCTCCATAAATCCAAGCGTGCCAGTGTGGAGCGAGTTCAGGATCAGGCTATAGAGCACCGAAACCACATGGGAGGGACCCTCGGTGGGGAGCATCAGGGATTCAAACGGAGTTAGCGCCCCTATTGAAATATTGGAGAGAAAACTTCGCAACTGCATAAACTCCAACCAGGACAAAGGAGCCGCATCGTCAGGACCTCGCAACCCCCCCTACGCCGGAGAGCCCCGCAAGCCTATCCCTCACTTGTCCCAGCCCCACTCCATCTAGTTGTGACCAGCACAGATACCTAGATCTATTCATTGCAGTGGGGAAGGCTGGATTGTCAAAAAGGGGACTCAGTCTGCTCAATCGGGAAGTCAAACGTAATTTCGTGTATGATCTATCCCAGAACCTCAAAACAGTTTGTGTGAGGGGAGGGAAGCCCGTCACAGGTGGGCGTCCAGTCCCCCCCAGCCAAGGCAGCCATTACAAGGAGGAGGGTGATAGACGTTTCTCCAGGAGCACCCACTGTTTATGGGCATCACTGAACCTCCAGTCGACAATCCTAGAGAGCAAGACTGCCTGATAATAACGTTTAAAATCAGGAAGGCCTACCCCCCCTTTAACTTTAGGTCTCACTAGGACTGAAAACCGCGTCCGTGGTTTCCTTGCTCCCCAAATAAAGCTGTTAATGGCCGATTGCAGACGCCTGAAAAAACAATCCGGAACCTGCACAGGAGCTGTCTGAAAGAGATAGATGAATCGGGGTAAAATATCCATTTTGATCACTCACACCCGCCTGAACCAAGATAGCTGAGGTCTGTTATACCGTTTAAGATCTGATATGGTTTTCTGCAGGAGAGGGACATAGTTCAGAGCATATGTTGCGTTAAGGTCAGCCGGTATCAAGATTCCTAAATATTTTAATGCAGTGGTCTGCCACCTAAAGGAGAAGGACGATTTGAGTTGAGAGATCAGGTCATCAGGCAGGGAGATGTTGAGCGCCTCCGTTTTGGACAAATTGACCTTAAAATTGGAGACCTCACCAAACTTACGGAACTCTCTGAGGAGTACAGGGAAAGCCACAGCCGGGTTGGAAATATATAACAATAAATCATCAGCGTATAGGGACAACTTAAACTCATGCTGACCAATCCGCAGACCCCTGCCATCTGGTACCTTCCGCAAAGCCACTGCTAGATGTTCCATAGCAAGGATATATAGCAAGGGGGAGAGGGGGCAGCCCTGACGAGTCCCATTTCTTATGTCAATGGGCGAGGATAAAGTGCCATTGACCCTAAGACGGGCCGTGGGTCTATGATATAGAGCAAAGATTCTCTCCAACATGGTAGGTCCCACCCCCAACTGCTTCAAAGATGCACGTAGGAAGGTCCAGCCTAGGCAGTCAAATGCCTTTTCAGCGTCAATAGATAATAAACAGGCTGGTATTTTTCCCATGCGCATGTACGAAGTCAGAAGCAGAGTCTTTACTGTATTATCCTTGGCCTCCCTATGTTGCACAAAACCCACCTGATCGTTGTGGATGGACCCAGGAAGAATAGGGCTCAGTCTATTGGCCAACACCTTTGCGAACACCTTCACATCCACATTGATGAGGGAAATAGGTCTATAGCTTGCGCATAACAGGGGGTCCTTGCCCGGTTTAGGGATCACAGTAATTGTAGCCATCAGTGTTTGGGGGGCAAAGGGGCAGGTGGCCGAAATGGAGTTAAATAGTTTGGTCATAAAGGGGGTCAGGGAAGTCGCATATAATTTGTAGAAGGCGGCAGAGAATCCATCTGGACCCGGACTTTTACCATTGGCCAAGGATCTTATCGTATCCAATATCTCCTGTTCCGAGAGGGAGTCCTCCAAGGCCTCAGATTCTATCTCTGTCATAGGCGGGAGCTCCGTGTCACGAATGTAATCATCCACTCGAGACTGAAACTCGGTAGGGGACATATCAGACAACGGACCCCTCAGGTTGTAGAGAGAGTCATAATATGCTCTGAATGAATCCACAATCTCTGCAGGAAGATGGACTAAATCACCCGTAGCAGACCTCATGGTAGGGATGTAAGTGGTGGGAGCGCGAGGGTGCAAGAACCTCGCCAGAGCTTTACCGGGTTTATCAGAGTACTTATATAGGTACTTATGGAAGCGGTCCCGCTGCCTTGCTAACGTCGTATCCAACAGTGCGCTCAACTCACTACGTGTCCGTAAGAGGTCAGCAAGTACTTTGATATCTCTTGTTTGTTTATGTTCCGACTCTAGGGTTTGGACACGGGTCAACAATCCGATAATATTAGTCATTCTTTCTTTTTTCAGTCGGGCCCCCTGTTGGATAAATATTCCTCGTATAACCCCCTTCAAGGCCTCCCATTGGTACGGGAGAGCTGTGAGATCATTCTTGTGAAAATCTAGGAAGTCCGTGATTGCTGTCCGAACGGCCGCCTGACAGGTCATATCTTCGAGAAGTCCAGGGTTTAAGGACCAAGTCCATTCTCTAGGAGAGAGGCTCGGCAGCCGAAGGGAAAGCAAGACCGGAGCATGGTCTGACCATAGCATCGTATCAATATCAGACTTTGGGTTAAGGGACAAAAGCCCATGGCTAATCAGGAAATAGTCTAATCTGCTATAAGAATCATGTACTGTGGAGTAAAAGGTATAATTGCGAGCAGTGGGGTGCAGTAGTCTCCAGACATCAATTAACCTCGAGTCCCTCAAGGCCCGACGCAGGCTCTCCAGCTGTGAGGGGGACACCGCCGACCTGCCCGAGGAAGAGTCAACAGTGCGGTCCAACACCATGTTGAAGTCCCCTCCCATAATCACATAGCCTTCCGCAAAGGCTGAGAGGTCCCGTAGGTATTTTCTGCATGCTCGGACCTGATCCTGGTTGGGCAGATAAATGTTAGCTATGGTAAATGTATCATGAACAATTTTCAGTTTTAAGAACACATATCGACCATTCGGATCCGATTTAGAGGCGACCACCTGTGCCTGCAAAGACTTGTGCAGTGCAATGCTGACTCCTTTAGATTTAGAGTCAGAATTGCTACCATGAAACCACTGTGTGTAGTATCTATGGTTAAGCTTAGGGATTCTGTCTGATCGAAAATGTGTCTCTTGCAACATGAGGATATCGACCCGTTTTTTATGCATGCTATATAGTACTTTCGAGCGTTTCTCAGGGACATTAAATCCTCTGACATTAAGTGAGCAAAGTTGTAGGGTTGCCATGAGAGTCTTAGGATCTGGCGTAGAGTACTACCGGGTCACCAAGGGACAGGGAAAAGTGGGAAGTGCGGGGAGGTATAAACAAGGGAGGAAAAGGGAGAAAGGAGGGAAAAAAACAGAAAAGGGGAAAAGAAAAAAACCAGAGAGGTAAAGAGGAATGTAGCTCCAAGAAAAGGAGAAAAAGAAAAAGAGTCAGTTCAGCCGGAAGACAAGGTTCCGGCTAAACACCCCAAGAGGCCACTAGGCCTCTAGGTGCAGTGAAATATCAGAGAAAACTCTGAAAAGTAGTGTCAAAGACACACCCTAGTGGGGAAGGTGATTGAACAAAGAGCAACCAGCCAAGCCCCTACAGCGGGCAATATTGCTCCACTCAGTAGGCCCTCAACCCCGGCAAGGCTAACACATTTGTGGAACATAACCAACCAGCTCATGGGCTAAGCATATACCTGTAAATGGGCACAGTATGTAAAACCCAAGAAAGGGTACTGACATATGTCAGAATTAGATGCAGGAGCAGTGTTAGTTATTATAAAGTATCACTAATCTAGTAGCATAGCACAATGTACAAAAAGCTTATGAAAATATATGAAAATATATGAACAGTCAAAAAAAAGCAGTGCAAAACAGGCCCCCAAGCGACTCCACACAGGAGCCCTGGATGGCGTCAAAAATAGGCATCGTCACCTCCGAACACATGGGTCCAATTTACTCGTAATAGTCAAACTCAAGCAAAATTACAACCTGACCACACATGGGAACTCGGTGACCAGAAGGGGTATTATAAATGACAGAAACAAAAAGAAGTGGTCAAAAAAGCTACACGCGACCCTCAAGTGTCATCAGCTAAGTTAACAGAGCCATGTCTACGTCGGGAGCCCCTTCTCCTCTTTCCCAAAGATCCAGCAGGGGGTCCTCCACTCCGACGCAGACACCATAAATCAGACGCAGTAAGGCGAGGCCAATCACCCAGTGTGACCAGGGGCAAGCCCAGTGCGGTGGTAAAGTTCTGTAAATCCGATGGGGATCTCAAAACTGTCATTCCTTTATCAGTTCGGACCTGTAGTTGGAAAGGATAGCCCCAATTGTAGGGGATCTTATTTTGCCGCAGCACTTCCAAGAGGGGGCGTAGAGCCCTCCGTTTAGCCAGGGTGAAGCGTGAGAGATCAGACAGGAGAAGAATGTCAGATCCATTAAAATCAATAGCATCATGGTCTCTCGCCTTACGCATGATGTCATCTTTGACTTGGAAATAGTGAATTCTACAGATGACGTCCCTCGGCTTATCCGTATCAGGGTTTCTTGGTCCTAACGATCGGTGGGCTCTATCAATTTCGATGTGTTGGGTGGGTGACTTCCCTAAAAGGGAGTTGAAGATGCCATGGAGGGCAGAGGAGAGGTCACGTGGGGCCACGGACTCAGGGATCCCACGGAGCCTGATATTATTCCTCCTGTTTCTGTTCTCAGAGTCCTCCAGCAGATCAAGGACCACATTGAAAGTCTCTGAGTGTAGGTCCAGAAGCTGCTGCTGGGTGTTTAATTGTGAGGAGAGCTTCTCTACCTTGGCCTCTAGTGCAGTGACTGTAGTGTTAAGCTGAGACACCTCTTCCTTGAGAGCCCCCACCTCACCCCTGCACACTGCCTCCAATCTTTGTATGTAAGACTCCATGTCAGCCTTGGTAGGGAAGGCACTTAGGTGGGCTTTCAGATCAATGGCAGTTATAGGCATGAGCATAGGGTCAATAGTGTGACCAGTGTGAGCCTGTAAGCAAAGTCCGGCAGTCACACTGATGGGGGGTGTAGTGCCCTGGGACTGAGTGTTAGCTGAAGCTCTCCCCTCACAAGCCCCTGCTGCTGATGATGTGCACAGATCAGGGTCATATGTCTGATAGGGGTGAAGTGTAAGAGGAGAAGGGCCCCCCAGTGTTCCAGCCTGTGATGAAATGCTTCCAGGTGTGAGGGGGTTAAGGCCACTCAGCATGTCTGCCCGCAGTGAAGGGCTCCCAGGCGTGGGGGGATGGGCTTTGTCACAAACCTCTCCTGTTCCTCCTGCACTGCTTCCTCGTGTCTGCCTCCTGGAAGATCCTCCAGCTCCTGGGGCTGTCTGCCGACCTCCTGCTGCTGTCACTGAGGCAGTGCTGCTTCTCTGAGGGCCCAGGGTGCTCAGTGATGATCTCTTACCCTGAGGCTGTGATGTGGAGGAGGCGCCATCTTTGCCTGCTGCCATTACAGGGTGCTGTGCTCTCTTTCCCACATTTTCAGAGGCTGTCAGGAACCTTGTGATTCCTGAGCCAGCAGAGCCCGCAGCCAGCTCCCTGGATGTCTGGGAGCGCGGGGCAGACTTTCCTTTCATCATCCGGAGGGTGAGTAGAGCAGATGGTGGCAAATTATGTGCTGTAGGGGCTTCAGGGACCAGAGCTCACAGGGCACACGTCCTTACAGCTCCATGTCCAAGCCACTCCCCCTTCTGTTCCTAACTTGATGTGCATGGGGCTAGGCCCAGTTCCTCCACCCTTCTGTACACTACTATTTACATTCTTATTGTACAGTTACTATTTACAATTTACATTTTAGTGTGCTCTACCTCTGACTTTACTGTGTCCACTCTCCATAACTAGACGGGGGCTGACCTTGTGTGCATCTCTTTGACCTACACACTACAGGTGTCACTGTCTCAGGTGATGTTTCTAGTGAAGGGCTTGGTGCAAGCAAGTATGTCAGGTAAGCCTCTGCGTTGCCTTAGTCTCACTACAGGGCTAGCAGGTGTACTGATTGCAGCATCCTCAGATTCTCTAGCAACGGGTATTTCTTCCTGATTCCTTTGTATCACTTCATTGGGTTGGTAGAAATTCAGCACTGGCACTATGATGGCTCCATCTTGTTGAGGCCAATCTTCTGGGAATTCTCCTAAGATGGTTGAGATTACTTTCTTTCTTGGTTCTTTATATAGACTTACTTCTTGCACTGGTTCAGACTCTTGAATTGGTTGATTGGAGGGATTTTGGTTTTTCCAATCTGTTGGACACTTTTTGATGTGATCTCTGGATACAGTCTGAGTGGTTTTTCCACCGTCCTTGATAATAAGGCAGACTTTGCTGTTGTCATGTCCAGAATCTAGTAGAACCTAGGGTTCTTGTTCCCACTGATTGTCCAATTTGTGTCTGGTTCTTTTCCTCTTCAGGACAATAATTCCAGGTGTTATTGATTCTGCTGGAGCATGTTTGTTATAGTCCCTTTCTTGTTTTTCACGGGATTTCTCCAGGTTATCTTCAACCAAGCTTGAACCATTTTGTATTGTTTGAGGTGATGAGTGTTCCAATTGGGAATGGTATTATCTGCTTCAGGATCTACTTACTGGAATGTGGTTGTATAATATGTTCGTTGCTTTATTAAGCAATGGCAATGGTCACAGCAACAGCAACTTTATTTCCGGGTACACTACATTTTATACTCTAGGGAATAAGCGTGAATTGGCCAGGACAAGGTGGGATTAGATAGGGGTTAGGCGGCCGTCACACGCTACGATATCTTGAAAGATATTGCTTGAACGCGCCTGATTAAACATCACGTGAACGATGTCTGTGCGTGTGACGGCAAGATACGACGAGCGAGAAGTGTTCAAATCGCAAGATCGAGATCTGAGCTCCGGACCTCACATCTTGCGATGAACGATTTGACAAACAGCTTCATAGTGGTGTATAACACCACGATGAACGATCTCCCAGCGGCAGAGCCTATGCTGGGAGATGGTAACTATGGTACACGGGTTACTAAGCGATGCGCGGCGCCTAGTAACCCGATGTGTACCATAGTTACCAGCGATCTCGCTGGTCCACATCGCTGGTGAGTCTGTCTGTGTGACATCTCACCAGCGATGTGAGCGATATTGTAAGAGATCGCGCGTGCACGTGATCGCTTACAATATCGCTAGCGAGATCGTAGCGTGTGACGGCCGCCTTAGGTGGAGTTAGGCTAACATATCTATCTTTGTTAGTAATAATTAGTCCTTTGTCTTCTGTGCTGAGTCCATCCTTCATCACGTCATGATGTCTTCTCTTGGCCTCTGGTATGCAGGATATCTCTAGATTCCCATGGTACAACCTGGCATCGGCACAGTAGTGACCAATCAGCTCCTTAGTTTCCTGGGCACCTCCGCACATTGTATCTTCTCTTCACACATCTGAAAGACACTTTGTTTACACATAGCTTTGGTTCATGGATGAGAGGGAGAGAAGAAAGAGAGAGAGAGAGAGAGAGACAGAGAGAGAAGAGAGAGACATAGAGAGAGAGAAGAGAAAAGGGCATGAGAGAGGGAGAGATATAGCTATTGGATACTAGGTTAAGGGAAAAACTTATTGTTTCTCATCTAGAGCATTAGTAAAAATATATATTATATAAAGAAAATATAAGTATAGTGGAAGAGCGTATTTTCTACCTTGACAGTACGTGTCAACCAAGTCAGGTAGTTTCTCCGGCTATTGGTTTCTTTCTTCTAAGGCTGGTTTCACAGTACGGATTTTTCACTTCCGATGCTGTCCGATAAAAATCGGACAGCATCGGACCGATTTTGGCCCCCATGCAGCCCTATGGGCATCGGACCGAATTGGATGTGCAGTAAATGCCATCCGATTTGGTCCGATCCGATTCTGTCCGATTTTTTTATCGGTGCAAAAATCGGAGTATGCTCCGATTTTTGCACCGAAGATAAAATCAGACAAAATCGGATTGGACCAAATCGGATGACATTTAGTGAACATCCGATTCTGTCCGATGTTTTTAACATGGGGCCCTATGGAGCAGGGTCCGAGGAAACATCTGATGTGTCCTCGGACCCGATTTTACTGCACTGAGCATGCTCAGTACAGTAAAACTGCTCCTAACCATCTAATTTTACTTCCGCAATGTATATACTGTGGTGATGTGGCCCTTGGCCGGGTGCATCACATGGGTTATCAGTGCAGATCTCTGTTCACATGGGCCGGTTTTCCTGATTGTGTGTGCTGTGTGAAACCTGTCTGGTGTACAGGAGGTTAACAGCTGAAGGGTTTTCATGTGCTGAGTGAACAGCTGAGTGTGAGTGCTGAAGATCTGGGTTAATTCATGAGCCTAATGAGCGGCTGTGTCTGAACCTGTGTATGAGTGCTTTGCTGGGCTAAACCTGAGTGGTGCACAGGGGGTTAATCACATCTCAGGTCTGTGTGTGAGTGAGATGTGCTGATTGACTTACTGGGTTGCAGCTGTGGGTGAGGCAGCCTGGATAAGAACCTGCCAGGTGTCTGAATGAGAGAGAGGACGATGGGAGTCAGAAGTCCAGACCACTGCCATGTGAGGACGTGTTGGAAGTGATCCATCCCCGGTGGGGAAAGTGAAGGGAGCCTGCCAGCTCCATGCCGGTGCACCTGATGTGTGCATGCGAGCCAGTGATGAGGACCGAAGACGGCTCAAGGGCCAGGCGGTCATATGTGTGATTTAAGGACCGAAGACGGCTCAAGGGCCAGGCGGTCATATGGACGGCGAGAGAGACCAAGGACGCCTGAAGGGCCAGGCGGTCATAAGTGTAGCCGACTTTGGGACTGACTGTGCTAGTCGTGATATGGTCCCATTGACTATGTGATGGCTTATGTAAAAATGCCATGTGTGATGGATGTGATGGCTTATGGAAAAGTGCCATGTGTGATGTATTATGCAGTGTGAGTTGAGAGTCCCTAGGAGTAGGTTGAGGATCCCTACAATAGGATGTGGAATGATCCCTGTCAGGGTGATAGACGGTGATAGCCGTCTTTAGAACCAGACTGAGGTCTGCAAGGGTCGGTGGGTGACGCCTTGAAGTTCTGGGGAAAACATAAGTCTAATATCCTGTATTATACTGTCATGTGATGTATTAATGTGCATATTATATGTGAAAATGTAAAGGGTGTTGTGTGTTACCAGTGGTTTATGGCGTTATATAAACTACTGTGTGTTATGTTATCCATTAAAAAATGTAGTCGCTGCTGTCATTTTCCCCGTGTTAAGCGGGATTCTCTCGGGCGCTACCTCACAATACATACATTGCGGAAGTAAAATTAAGTAAGGCATAGGTTAAAAAATAATAAACCATCTATGCTCACCTGTCCACGAGTCCCTCGGCGTCTCCAGCATCTCCTGTCTGTAGGACCTGCCGTGATGTCACAGTCACATGACCGGTTACCACGGTAACCGGTCATGTGACTGTGGCATCACGAGAGGTCCTAGGATCAGGAGAAGACAGCTGGAAGCGCCGCGGGAGTCGTGGACAGGTGAGAATAAAGATTTTTTTTATTTTTTATTCCAGAGGACAGGGGAAAGGGGGGGGGAGTACTGAGGGACATGAGGGGGACACACAGGGAAGAAGAGGAGGGGACACACAGGGGTGAAGAGGGGGAAACAGAGGGGAGAAGAGGGGGGATACACAGGGGAGAAGAGGGGGACACACAGGGGAGAACAGCTGACAGGTGACAGGAGGAACCGGCAAACTAATCCTGCAGAATGTCGGAATCGGATGCCTATTTGGCATCCGATTGCAGGGATCAGTTTAGATTCGATACTGTCCGATTTATATCGGACAGCATCGGATTTGACAAAATCGTTATGTGAAAGTAGCCTTAGGGTAAGATCTTTAACATGTCGATGATGATGTGATTCATTTTCTCACAGAGTCCGTTGGCTTGAGGATGATATGGGGTCGTTCTGATCTTTTTGCACCCATACATGTGGCAGAACTCTGCTTCGAAGGCTGATCCTTGATCGGTTAGAACCTGTTCAGGGTACCCCAATATTCTGCAGAAGATATTTTGGAATGTTTTAGCAGCTGCAGCAGCTGTCAAGTCTTTTGCGGGGGCAACCATTAAGAATCTCGAGTAATGGTCTACCATGGTCAACGTGTAGGTGTAGTCGGATCTACTTGGAGTTAGTTTTACATGGTCCAAGGCTACAATTTCCAGTGGTTGCTTTGTTACAATTGGATGGAACTGTGCTTTCTGACTCTGTAAGTCCTTTCTTCTCAGGCTGCAGGGTTTACAATTCTTACACCATTTTTCAATGGATATCTGCATGCTGACCCAAAAGAACCTATCTCTCAGTAGGATTTCTAGCTTCTTCCATCCGAAGTGACCAGTCTGGTTGTGATAGGCGTTCAAGACCACATGGATTTCTGATTTTGGCATGATGATCTGCCAGGCCATTTCGTGTTTTCTTGGGTTGATGTACCTCCGACAAAGCTTCCCTTGGCATAAAAACAGCTTGCTCCACTCGCTCCACAGATGTTTGACTTCAGATTGGGGATTTTCAGACAGTTTTGCTGACTCCTGGGTTAGCAGTTGTTTGATTAAACTGACAGACGGGTCATTATCTTGCACTTCCTTCCAACCGAAGTGGGGCAACGGGTTTACCATTCTCGCAGGAGGGTCTTGACGGGTTTGCTGGCACTGGGTTACTCTTACTTGATGGAAGGCAGGTAACTCCACTTCTTCCAGCTCATCTTCATCTTCATCTACACCTTCTTCTGACAGGTGAGGCATTCTGGATAAGGCATCCGCGTTTCCATTCTGGTGCCCAGCCCGGTACTTGATGGTGAACTGGTAGTTGGACAATCTGGCCATCCATATTTGCTCCATAGCTCCCAACTTTGCAGTTTCCAGGTGGGTCAGCGGATTGTTATTCATGTAAGCTGTACATTTGCTAGAGGCCAGATAGTGTTTGAACCTCTCCGTGACAGCCCAGCCCAAGGCCAGGAATTCCAGCTTGAAGGAACTATAGTTCTCTGGGTTCCTCTCTGTGGGGCTGGCATAGGCAATCACCCTTTCCTTGCCGTCTTGCTTTTGGGAAAGGACGGCTCCGAGTCCCACATTGCTGGCATCCATGTACAGCAGGAATGGCAGGTTGTAGTCTAAGTAAGCAAGGATTTCATCTCCTGTCAGGGCTTCTTTCATCATCTGGAAAGCTTCCTCTCGTTCCTTACCCCATCTCCACGGAGAATCCTTTGACTTGCCCTTCGTGGGTTGGCCTACTAGGAGGTCTTGCAGGGGAGCAGCCTTCTTGGTGTACTCCTTTATGAACCTCCTATAGTAACCCACCAATCCCAGGAATTGGCGTACTTACTTTAAGGTCTTGGGTTCTGGCCACTCTTTGATTGCTGTCACCTTGTCTGGATCAGGGGCCATGCCTTCGGCACTGACTATGTGTCCCAGGTACTGTATTCTTGGCTTTAACAGGTGGCATTTTGATGGTTTTAGCTTCATCCCGTATTTGGCCAGAGCTTCAAACACCTCTGCTAGATGAGTAATATGTTCCCCGTAGGTCTTGGAGTACACGATCACGTCATCCAGGTAGAGCAGTACCGTCTCAAAGTTCTTATGTCCCAGGCAACTCTCCATTAATTGCTGGAAGGTTCCGGGTGCATTACATGGTCCGAAGGGCATGCTGTTGAATACCCATAGGCCCATAGGTGTTGTGAATGCTGTCTTCTCTATTTCTTCCTCGGCTACGGACACCTGCCAATACCCACTAGTGAGATCTAAGGTAGAAAAATAATTGGCAGATTTCAACGTAGCTAAGGATTCCTCTATACGAGGTAACGGGTAAGCAACCTTGTGTGTTATGCGGTTTATTTGCCTATAGTCTACACACATTCTCATACTACCATCCTTTTTCCTGACTAGGACCAATGGGGCTGCCCAGGGACTACAGCTATCTCGTATAACCCCTGCGTCCTTCATGTCCTGTAACATTTCCATGGATTTTTGATAATGTGCAGGTGGAATAGGCCTATACCGCTCTTTGATTGGTGGATGTGTACCTGTGGAGATGTGATGTTGTACCCCTTTTATCCCACCAAAGTCAAGTGGATGCTTACTAAAGACTTGTTCAAATTCTTGAACTACCCGGAACACACCTTGCTTTTCGTGCACAGGAGTGGTGTCAGTTCCGACATGGAGCTGCTGACACCAGTCCTCCAGTGGCCCAGTTGTTTGATCAGGTTTTTCCCCTTTAGTGTAGGGTATGGGTCCCACTGTTTGGATCTCGTTGTTGCTGACTGTGTACAATTTAGCAACAGTGGTATACCTGGGTAATTTAACCTCCTCACTGCCACAATTTAAGATGCGAACAGGTACTCTTCCATTGTGTATGTCCACCCCCCCCCCGGCTGTCAACAGTGTAGGTCTGTGCTTAGTGCTGACGGGCTCCACTAGCGCTTGATAGTCCTGCCCTCTCAGACCTATAGCTGCTCGACACCAAATTATCATTTCAATCATTGGGGGAATACAATAGGCAACGGGTCTGTCACCCGTGCAGTACCAATTTTGCCATCTGTAATTGTTACCTGTGGCTGGTGCAGGATGGTCTGATCTCACTCTGGAGGACCTTCCTTTGACCAGGTCTGGCAGTGTCTGCGATCTATGCAATTGCTAACAACATTAGTGCCTAGTATAATATAGGGATTATTAGCATTACTGGCTTCTGCTACTACAAGGACCCCCTGGTTCTGTATTTCCACCCTCCACACCTTTATGGGCACTTTTCTAACCCCCATTACAGTAATTGGTTCACCGTTGGATGCATTAAGGTAAAGTCTAGATCAGGCTGTTTCAGCTCTGCATCAGCCCAGTTCTTCTTATAAAGGATATAGGGAATGGTGGTCACCTGTGACCCGGTGTCCAACAGATCAGGTGTCGGGATGCCATCTAGTACAATGGACGGAAACGACCTCTGTCCGATGAAGGTCTTGTACCAGGTGGCTGGCCCTAATGATCTAATCCTGAGGTTTGGCCCCGTCCCTCAGGGATTGCCCATTTAAACGACAGCTCCTGGAGAGGTGTTAGGTGCAGGTATAGCGGTGGTAGATGGGCTCCCCAGTGGAGATGTAGCGGTCGCTGGTCCTCCCTCGGTACGCTGTGGCTTGCTTCCCTCGCATCCAGGGTACATCCTCCGGACTGTTGGCAAGTTGAATCAGCGGCTGAGGTTGGGGCAAGGGTCCTGATGCTGGCTGTTTGCTTTGCTGCAACTGCAGAGCGTCCATTAGCTTAGCGATGTTTTTGTTCATTTGGCACATCTCAGCACACAGCTCAGCTCGCTGAGAATCGTACTTGTCAGGCTGAGCAGATTGAACATTGTGCGTGGCTGTAGACACAGGTAATGGTTTTGGAGTAGCTTGCATCACACCATTGCACCACCTTTTAATAGCAGCTTCATGGGTCTCTACCGGCCATAACCCTTTGATGGCCATCTCCTTCAGGGTGTTAAAGTCAGCTTCAGGGTTGCTTAATGACCACCAACGTACAGTCTTACTGTCCTCGGGGGATAGCAGTCCCTGAGTGAATTATTCAATCAGGAGCTTGTTTTTGTCGGGTACACTAACGGGGCTGACATGTTGAAGGGCGTGCAATGCTTCCAGGCATAAGCTCTTATATCATCTCCCAGCCTCTGGCAGTGATGGAAGCACATGCGTATAGCAGCCTCATTGAACTCCTCGAAGGTAGCTCTCAGTTTGTTAATTATGGCGGCGGCTGATCTGTGTTCAGCGGCAGACCAGGACACACTTTCTTTCTCTGCTGCGCCAGTTAACTGTCCAAGTACCACAGCAGCGCGTTGTTGGCTGGTCATCGCATACATATTCAGGACGATATTGATTTTTCTCTTGAACTTAACCAGCGTATCCGGGCGTCCATGATACTGGGGTAACCACTTAGCCCCCGGGATGTATGGGAGTGACATCGGCATTATCGGGGCGAGTGCACCCGATGCACTGGTGGTGCTGGCAGTACTACTGGAGCCAGCCATCGTGGCTTCCGGGTAATTCCTAGGGTCAGCGTACGCACCTTCGTTGTCTCTGGAGGAGGCCAACATGTTGGAGGCCCCCCTAGTGAATTACAGCCAGTTCTTAAAGAGTTAAACAGTTTGGGAGTTTCCGGACTAGGCCGCAGCGCTCGGGAATGCTCGGCTCAGCGAGGGGCAGTTTTCAGTTTTGCGTTCTACAGGCTGGCATGCCCCCTTTCTTCCCGCTCTTCGGCGCAGTAATGGCGGCGTAGTTTAAACAGTCACTCAATAGAGTCAATAACAAGGCACACAGTACCCAATAATACCGGGCATGGGATCCTGTTTGTGATGCCAAAAAAGATATGTTGAGCCCCAGGCTTTGGGGTACTCGGGTATCTGGCTGCAATGGGTTAGCTGTGTCACGGGGAGTGGTGGCCACGCCTGATCCCGTGTCCTGGGGGACTTCTTTGAAAAGAGGAATATTTACAGGGGATGCTATATACAGTTTGTCGTGACGCCACCTGTAGTTTCTGGTGATGTGCCACCAGCGCCGCCGCAGTCCGCCGGAGGTAGATGGTATTGCAGCAAGTTGGTAAAGTCCTCCACAGGTAGGGTTGAACCTCCTGGGCAGTGTAGTATAGAGGGATGACACACGCACACTGGAAAGTCTCTTTTACCTTTTACTGATGGTACGCAGGTAAAGACGTCCGGGGCACTGACAGGTAACCAGGTTGCACAGTGGGTCTCCACAGCAAGTGGGTATAAGGCCTCCTCTGTTCTTTTGTAGTGCTTGAAGCCCAGTCCGCACGCAGCCGGACTTGCCTCCTCTCTCTTCCTGACTCTGATGTCTGTCTCTCCTCCTGTGTGGTCTCCGGGTTACCCTCTCTGATCACTGCGGTGGTACACTGCTGTGTCTGGCTCCCTCTCTCTGACCCACAGGATGACCGGGTGACTGAAGTCTCCACGGTGTGACGGGGTTTTCTGTGGTCCTGGAGTATTCCACAAGTGCGGACCCCCGATGTCCGGTACGTCTCAGGGCGAACTTTCACTAGTTCCTCACTCCCTTTCGGTTCACTGTTCCTTGCCTTCTGTTCCCACTTATGCTTACAGGACATCAGAAGGGCCACTCCGGGTCACTGGTTCAGGCCTAACCACGGCACCCACCACCAGGACGTCTTTGCAGCTTTCCTAGCGTCTGCACACTCTGACTAACTCCTCCCCCAGCAGCAGTATTTATAGGGGATCTCACCTAAAGGCGGTGAGTAGAGCTCCCCCTACTGTGCCGGGGTCATTTTTTGGTCGCTGGTCTCCCGCTGGTCAGCACGCATCGCTGCGTGTGACAGCGAGAGACCAGCGATCAGCGATCCCACAGGCTGACGCCGGTCATCTCCCGGCTGGCGAGCCGTTGACCTCTGTGCCACAGGTAGCCGCGGCTGAGCTCCGGTCAGTGGCTCGCCAGCTGGGAGCCAACCAGCTGACGCCAGTCAACTCCTGGCTGGCTCGTGCGCGTTGTGGCCATGGTCGGCTGGACCCATGTATCCCGGCGATAGCGGTGCTATTGTCCCACTGTCACCGGGCTGCAAATTGGCACGAAATTCGAACTTTGAATTTGCGCGCCTATTTGCATAGTCTGTGCTCACTAGTGGCCGCGTCCGGCGGCCACCAATGAGTGGCTTCTGTCTGGTGCGCGATTTCTGTGACAGACAGACAACATTAGACGATTATATAGTAGATTATTATTATTATTATTATTATTCCTCCAATAGTTGGCAATAGAAAACCCACTTCCTTCCTCATTGAGGGTGGGTAATTTGCATACCTTTCAACCAAAGTATATTTCCTAGCTAAGGCTGGCTTCACATTTGCGCATGATGCGCAGCATATCTTTGCGCAGCAAAACGCAGGCACTATGCGCCTGTTTGTGGCTGCGTTCTGCTGCATTTGCGTTCGGCTGCTCATAATTTATGGGCAGCCGAACGCAAAATGTTGGATTTTTTTTGCGCAGCTGTGTGCTTGTTTTATACGCAAGCAGACAGCTGCGCACAGAAAATGAATTGGATTCAATGTGTGCGAATTGCCATATGCTGGCAAGTGCACAACGTTGTGGAAGATGACCTCCTCTGAGGTCATCTGCAGGTTAATCCTGTCCCGCAGTTCTCTTCTTCTTCTTTCTTCTTTTTCTTTCTTCTTCTTCTTTATTCTTCTTCATTCTTCTTCTTCGTTCGTCTTCTTCTTTCTTCTTCTTCTGTCTTCTTTTTTTCTTCTTCTTCTTCTCTCTCCCTGCCGCCGCCGTCGCTGGTTCATTTAGAATAGCCGGCGGGAACACCGGCGGTGAAGTCAGCTTTCCCGCCCCGCTAATTCAAATGAACAGCTGATGAAGTCAGCTGTTCATTTGAAATAGCGGGGCAGGAAAGCCGACTACACCACTATCTTTCCCGCCGGCTATTCTAAATGAACCAGCAGGGGCGGCAGGGAGATCAGCGGCAGCGGCAGGAGGAAGAGATCTCCACCGCTGATCTCCGCCTCCCGGCCACAGCCGCTGATTGGGTGGCCAGGCTGCCTCACTAACATTTTCATGTGAACGCATGCGGACAATCTCTGCTGTGTTCACATGTAAATATTTGCTTTCAGCACTGCGTATGTGTATGCGCTGCATACGCTGCAGTGCCGAACGCAATTGTGAACTCGGCCTAATAGCTTTTTTTTATGAAATCTTGGTGGTCTCCAAAAGGAGGAAATGTACAATTTAAACCTGTTAGTTTACTTAAATAATATGTTTTATGTACTAAAATCAAATAATTTCATCCATTTGACATTGAAATCATATCTCCTAATTAGAGACATTTGGTTACTCAACAAAATCCTCTGCATCAAGTGTGATTGGTATTAGTAAAGATTATCAAATACTCATGATGAAAGGTAATCGTTAGCTAAATTATGAACCCATTGGACTACAGTGAATAAAAGAGTAGTCAGTTTTGTTGAGGTAGCCAGGGCCGTAATTACAAGAGGTGCAGGGGTTGGAATCACACTCGGGTCCTGGAACCTTGAGGACCCAAAATTCCTTTAGTACTACTTGTCTAAAAAAAGACCAATACTATTAAAGATTAGTAATATGGGCTTCAAGGTACATCACTGGAGGTAACAGTTGTTTTTCACGCAGCTCTATGTATTGTATGCGTAAGCATAATTCTAAATGCTAGTACTTTACAATTTATATGCAAACAGTAGTGAGAGAAGTGAACCAAACCATCAGCAAATATCCTTTATTTCTTCAGTGGGGTTAAAAAAACAATTCACAGAAACTGTACAAAAAGTTGAAATTAAAGGGAGCCTCTCAGCTGGTTTTAGCCCCCTATCCTTCCACTACCTGTCCCTGCACCTTGTTAGCTCATCCCTAACCATTCCTCTCTGACCTAAAACTGCACTATAAAGCTTGTATAAAATGATTTATTAACTTACATCCAGTCTACACGGTAGACTGGAATGGGCAGTCTCCAGGTCTCCATTCTCTCCTCCTTCCAGGCCCTTAGCACACCCCACTGAGTGTCGTCATTTCGTATCCTGTTCAGCCTCTTTTGAATTTCTCGCCTCCTCCATGTAGTATGATGCGCTGGCCAGACGTCAGTTCCAGTCCGGTGCATTGTGGCTGTACGGCCCAGCTTCAATACGCGCATCATACTATATGGAGGAGGCGGGAATTTCAAAAAAGAGGATGCACAAGAATCATAATGATGTGAGGAGAAAGAATGGAGACCCAGAGACGGCCTATTCCAGTCTATGACTTTAGCTCAGAGAGGGATGGTTAGGGATGAGCTGGCAAGGTGCAGGGATTGGTAGTGTTAGAATAGGGGGGTAAATCGAGCTGACAGGTTCCCTTTAAGAAATGGGTTATTCGTTTTATTGCTGTCCAATATCCATAACTATTCTGTATTAACATCCAGTAAACAAATCATTAATCATCTTTTTAATATTACTTTGTACAGAAACCTAATTTCTTAACAGTCATGCTTTAATTAAAACACTATGATGCCATCAGTGTATTAACTGAAGCAAATAGATTATTCATTTAAACTTGATCCATGTGTCCAAATCTGTTTCCCAAATGATTGCCGCACATAATTGGGAACCCTCTTAAGAGTGAACTACTAACATATTGTTTTTAAACCGCACAATTATCACGATTTTTTCGCCATGTGAGGTAGCCTAGATACCTCTGTGAATTTGAAGTAATTTAGTACACAATCAATATAGCAGGTCCCAAGGCATTGCCAATTAAATCAAGAATTTCACTCTCAGCATTATGTGTTAGCAGTAGAGAAAGCCTTTAAAGAGGACCTGTCACTAGCTCAAACTATTGAGTTCACTATCTTCTATATATACCTAAGTTCTACTGATTTTGTTGCTCTTTTCTGTTTTGCGCTGCATCACTCAATTATAGATATTCACATTTAATGCTATAGGAGCACCGTTTGTCAAATCTTTCATTGCCAATTCAACTGGGCTTTAATTTAGTTTTCTCTGTGGGCATGAGCTTTCACCTCTCACTCTTAGACACTGGCAATCATAGCTTGGCAACAGATCTATAAGGCTTGAACTATGAGTAACAGGGTCTCAGAGAAATAAGGAGAAAAAGCCTACCCCCACAGAAAACTACAAAGAAACTACTAGTTGAGATTTCACATGTTGCGCTCCCATAGAATCAAATGTGAATATCTCTACACTGGAGTGATGAAACACAAAATAGAAAAAATCATCAGAATCAGAAGACCGCAGAGATTCTTACAAGGTATTCAGCTAAATGTTTTGAGCAAGTAACAGGTCTTCATTCAGTTGAAGAGCAACAATAAAAACGAGCCTTTGAGTTGACGCAAAAGCTGGTCAAAAGTTATGCTAAATCCACCGTGGATCATAGAATCAAAGAATGGGAAAGGGACTACTTCAGTCATCTGGTCAAACCCCTTGCTCAGAGCAGGATTCGATTTACTAAATCATCCAAGACAGATGTCTGTCCATCCTCTGTTTGAAGATTTCCACCGAAGAAGAAATCACCACCTCTCGTGGCAGCCTGTTCCACTCATTGATCACCCTCACTGTCAAAAAGTTTTTTCTAACATCTGATCTGTGTCTCCTCCCAATCAGTTTCATCCCATTCATTCTAGTGTTTCCTTGTACAAATGAGAATAAATCGATCCCTTTACAGTGTGACAGCCCTTGAGATATTTGTAGACACCTACTAAGTCTCCTCTCAGTCTTCTTTTTTGCAAGCTAAACATTCCCAAATCCTGTAACCGTTCCTCATAGGACAGGGTTTGCGGACCGGTCACCATTCTGGTCGCTCTTCTCTGAACTTGCTCCCGTTTGTTGATGTCTTTTTTAAAATATGGTGCCCAGAACCGGACACAGTATTCTAGATGAGGAATGACCAAAGATGAGTAGAGGGCGATAATAATTTCATGTGATCTAGACTGTATGCTTGTGTTAATACTTCCCAGAATTGTGCCTTTTTAAAAAAAATAATGTCCTATCTAAGGATAAGTGATCCATATTATTGCTTTAAAAAAACATTTTATTGCTTTTTAGTTATACCTAAAACTGGAAAAGTTAGGTATTGTCTATATGATTAGATCATATAGAGGTAGCAATCGAACGTAATTTCTGACATCATAGGGGACTAAAATGGTTCCTATCTCACATATTCTGTTCTATGCACCGAAAGTGCTTTTCCTTTGCTATCAAAGGCAGTCTATTATAAGAAAAAAACCTTTCTCTGGCCCGGATCTTTATCTTTATAAGGTAGGTCCTTTTGCAGTAGTGGGTGCAGAGTAGCAGTTGCTTTTGTGCCTTGGTACATGATGGGGCCCAAGAGCCTCTATGTGACATAAAAAAGACAGAAGAACATGACAGGTGGGAGATATAACAGATTTTGCATTGAGGCCTAGGAGCTTTAACATAGCTCTCTACCTATAGTAAAGAATATGTTAATGGACAGTGCTAGATAGATAGTTTTCTGCTATGCTGGAGGCTTGAAACATGAAACTGCCCATTAATAAAGATTGTTTAGCTCCATTTATGGATCTTTTAGTCTAAAGGAGTAAAATTGTAAATGGGACATTTTTATTTCTATATTTTCAGAAGATGTAATGATGAATAAAATGGATTATTCATGCATTATCAGTAAGCAGCGACAAAGCTTTTCAAACTGAAGACATAAAAACAATAGTTACTATGATATCTGTTCTGACATTAAAAGACAATTTTACATGGCGCAAAGTATTTGTTCTGCAATGCAAAAAATTGAGCACTTCACAGACGGCTAAATCTCTGCAGTTTTTATGTAAGAATCTTAAACACAAAGGGAAAATCTTACTCTAGTGGCATAATAAAATTAATCTACGTAAATGAATATACGTTTGAACCAGGGCAACCATTTATATCACAGTTTGCATCAAGCCCCACTAAACTCAACACAATTACCACACTTACAGCGCCTTGAAAAAGTATTCATACTCCATGAACTTTTTCACTTTTTTTAAAGTTGTGTCCACAAACTTAAATGGATTTTATTGCTGTTTTATGTGATACTACCAACACAAATTAGCTAGTACCTGGGAAGTGTAATAGTTTTTGATACATGTATTTGTAAATATTTTAAAATCTAAATCTAAATTGTGATGTGTGTTTGCTCTGCATCAACTCTGACCAGCTTCCCTACTGAAGATAAGCCTCCTAACAGCATGATGCTGCCACCACCATGTATGATGGTGGGGATGATGTTTTCATGGTGAAGTGCTGTGTTAGTTTTCCACTAATGTGCAAATTGTCTCCTCAGTGAGAGTCTCTTCAGGAACACTGTGGCAAAACGTCTCCTCGCTGCTGGCATGCAGGATTAATCTCCATAAGGAGAGTAGCTATTCCCTTGACCAGTTTTCCACCAGACATAGCATTTTGCAGTAAGTCTAAAACATTCTACTTTGGTCTCATTTGACCAACACATCTTTCTCCATATGCTAGCTGTGTTCCTTTAATGCTTTCTGCAAACTGCATACAACTTGCTTTAAAAAATGTCTTTCCTCTTGCCAGTCTTTAATGAAGGCCAGATTTGTGGAGTATACAATGTAATGCTGGCGACACTGCAACAAGGTCACCGGTGTACTCATCCCTCTGGCCATCCTTGCTACTGCTTCCTGCTCCTGGGGACTGTGCGTGCCATGCAGATCTCTTGGTAGCAAGCTTAAGGGTATTAGCACATGCACTTTCAGCATGTTACAGGTAGCAATGTGCGCACTCTGTGAAGTATCCCCAGTCTATAGCTAGAGGTCATTAGGTACTTAAAGAACTCTCCCCCTAAGGGAGATGCCTGAGCAACATGTTCTCTCTGCTAGAGACATGCTATTTGTAAGGTCCCATTTCCTATATTCTGCTTCCAGTACCTGTGCCTGCTAATTCTTTCCTGTGTTCGAGTACCTGCCATACCTGCCAGTACCTGCTGTACCTGCATGTTGCTGTCATACTAGCCAGTATCAACCATACCTGCCAGAACCTACCTGAACTAGCTGTACCTGCCACAACCACTAGGGCCAGCCTGCCCGTTTGTACCTGTCTGCCACCTTGTAACAGCCTGCCTACCATTTCCAGCCTCTCTGCCTGCACCTGAGTTTGTGCCTGCCATTCTGACCCTTGACCCAAAGAAAATCTCCTAGAGTTTTTTGTTGTGGCTACCATCCAGCACAAGCCTAACCTCACCATCAGAGGTGAATATGAAGTAGTTGCATAGTTATGCCCCTTCAGGGTGAGCCTGGTTCCAAAGCGCAGTGGGTCCACACCCACTAGCGTGATATACAAACTATAGTTGTCCTTTAGACAAACCCTCCAGCCTGAGCTGTTAATCTATTCAACTCCTCCAGAGTGACCATGGGCCTTTTGACTGCCTCTCTAATTAGTGCTTCCCTTGCTTGGGATGTCAGTTTAGGTGGACGGCCATGTCTTGGTATGTTTGCAGATATGTGAAACTACTTCCATTTTTGGATGATGGATTGAACAGTGTTCCGTGAGATGTTCAGAGCTTGGGATATTTTTTTTGTAACCTAACCTTGCTTTACTCTTCTTCACACTTTTATCACTGACCTGTCTGATGTGTACATTGGTTTCCTGATGGTGTTCGATGTCTAATATTCTCAAACAATCCCTGATGCCTTCACAAAACAGCTGTAGTTATACTGAGAATACATTACACACAGGTGAAATCAATTTACTAATTAGATGACTTCTGGAAGCCATTGATCTCTCAGGATTTATTTATGGGTATCAGGTTACATGGGGCTGAATACAAATTTACATCCCATTTTTCATATATATATATATTTAAAATATTTAGAAAAACCCTGATTCATTTCCTTTACACTTGGCAAACACTAGCTACTTAGAGTTGGCATCTGTCATAAAATCCCAATAAAGTACATTTAAGTTTGTGAATGTAATACCACGCCTAGAAGACTTGGTGCTGATTTTTAAAATGACAAAGGTCATCCAAAATAGAAGATGTAGTAAAATTGAAGATTTTGTAATAAAAGTTATATTGTTACCCTTACTTTCATGATATGGGAGGATAAAAAATGTTCTATGAAACTGAGTCTTGCCTAAATTTGGAACTTGATCTTGTATTGATTGTGGTATTGATCATAATTTTACTTTTTAAAAGGGGTGTATTCATTTATGTAATGCTCTGTAGGTTAGTTGGAAAATATTCATTATAACTTATGTTTTGTTAATAGAAATCCCTGATGTCTGTATTCCTGAATGGGTGCACTGGGTGGACCTTCAAGGGAGTGACAGCTATTTCTGCATACACAATCATATAGAGAAGACTGTACAACACTCAATAGGATCAATAACTGATCAATAACACACAAGAGGGGTTTTGGTAAATAAACTTTACTAAAGCTTTACTCACAAAAATGTATAATAATTTGCTCAGTAACCTCTGCTCTATAATAACCTGTCTACAGATAACATAGATTTCACAACATGATAGGTTTCCTTTAATTGGGAACTCAGGAGAGAAAAACATTTTTAGAACAGTCCCTACTCCTAGATTATAATGATGAGCTGCCTGTTACATATGTATAATGTTTAGGATTAATATAAATCAGTTATTCACTAACTGCTGCTTAGCAGTCACCACTCCCATAGGGGTCAATATGTCATGCCTGAGTGAGCAGCTCTCCCTCTCAGAAAGCTTCAGCGACGTCCGACACTTCCTCATTCCTCCTTCAATCACATGGGCGTTATGTCATAGTAGATCCTATCGACACAGGTCTCCTCTCTGCTCTCTGTACAAAAAGAGATCTCCAGACTCCAGCTTATCACAGGACCTTATGTGACATGACGCCCATGTAATTGAACGAGGAATGAGTAAATGTCGGACGACACTAAAGCTTTCTGAGAGGTAGGGTGGAGAGATTGTCAATCAGGAATGATGTATTGCCCCCTATGGGACTGGTGACGGGTAAGCAGCATTAGTGAATAACTGATTTATATTAATTCTAAACATTATAATTATACATGGGACTGTACACATTTTTTTTATCTCTCTGAAAGCTCCCCTTTAGCTATAAATCTGGTGTGTGCACAAGACCAGTTTCAAAGTGAAACCAAAACCTAAAAGTGTAATGAGTTTTAAAAAGGGTGCTTCTACTTTTTTTATTGATGACCCTTCCTTAGCATAGACCATAAATATTTGATCGGTCAGCGTGCAACACCTGGTACCCCTGTTGATCAAATGTTATTGTGGCTGGTGACTGATGAAAGTTTTTGCATGTGGCCAAAGCCAGTGGTATAACTTGAAGCTCATGGGTCCCGATGCAAAAGCTCCAATGGGGCCCCCAAATATTACAAATCTTTCACAGCAATAGTCTTTTTCTATAGGCCAAAGGGACTTTTGGGGTCCCCTAGGCTCCGGAGTCCAGGTGAGATCGCAACCCCTGCACCTGTTGTAGTTACGCCCTTGGCCAGAGGCCAGCATCTCCATCAAAACTATAGTGACCGTGGCCACATACTACATAAATAAATGATAGAACCGACTTTTTATGGCAGAATCCAAAGACTTCCAGCTTATCGGTAAGGGTGCTGAGTGTTGCACCCCACCAATCAGTTACTGCTGCACTATTCTAAGGATAGGGAATCAATGAAAAAGTAGTGGCCAACCGCTTTAAATTATAGTCAGTAATGAAACAATCAAAATCTTTTATAGAGGTGGTCTTTTTCATCCAACAGAGGTACTTTAGAGGTCAACTCAGACTCCAATGTATTGTTCTCATATAATCCGTTGTACCTCTTTATTGAAAGTAAAGATCCCAACTATGCTGCATTAATAAACATTATAATATGTTTTTTTGATTTGTGCAGCGTCTGGGTGTATTACATTGGGAATAATGCAATACAGAACAGTCACATTGCCAGTACTTTGTGTTTGCTCTTTGGTCTATAATCTAACCTCTTCTGCCAATTTTATGCTAAAAGCCATAAAGCCATGCTAATTTAGTCATTTGATTCCCAAATCACCCTCGTGTTTGGGTGCACCTGTTTTTTCGTTACATAACACTTCCATATTTGTTGCCGGCTGAGGTCTCATAGCGCTTTGGCAGGCATAATGTATGCTCCGCAGCAGCCAAGAGCTCTGGCATCACAGTGTTGGCAAATGTGTCAAACCACTTGTAGGTTTGTTTTATTCCTTTCTGAAAAATACTTTGGGGTAAATTTACTACAGGGCAGAAAACATACAATAGAAAGGATTCAGAAATGACCTCAGTACTGATATGTCAGGTTATGCTGGTTTCTGATTGTATATTCTACAGACCTTAAGAGATGTGTGATGTGGAAACAAATTAGACAGCATTAACCTATTGAAAAAACATAATCTGCCATTATATCCTTGAGTTATTTCCTTGAAAAATTTGACTGCCCTATTCAGCTTTTCCTATACTATGCTGGTCATCTACAGGTGCAGGATGAGAATGGCAGCCATTACAGTGCCAATACCGCACATAAGTTGGATGGCATAAAAATCTTTCATGAGTAGGTGCAATTCTTCCCCTTCATTCTTGTACTCGTTTTTTTGCATTTGGTAAGTGTCAAAAGAGGTTTTGGACCTAGGAGTACTCATATACATGTATGGGGAAAAATAGCATTGTTAAATGAATACTAAACATGTAATTTCAAATATTTTCAAGATTATGATAAAATGTCCTGCCGATGTATTTTTGATTCATGTTATAGCCAGTTGTCATCTAGAGCATAAATTATATTTCTGCACTTCAAATTTCCTTATAGTCTCTGCAGTGGCGGACCTTCAGCCTGGCGGGCCCTGGTGCAGCTTTAGGTGAGGACCGAGGGGGAAGGGGTGCTGGCAGCTTTAGGTGAGGATTTGGGGGGTGCTAGCAGGTGGGAATTGCGTGCGGCTCTTACCTGCGCCGAGCCGCGCATTGTACATCTGGGAGCCGGGGCTGGAGAGGAGAAGAGGGGCGGGAACAGCCAAGGGAAGCAGGAAGCTTCCCTCAGTTAACCTCCTCTCCTCTGACATAGGGTCATGGGGGGCCCCCTACCCAGTCGGGGCCCTGGTGCAGCTGAACCAGCTGCACCACGGTAGATCCGCCCCTGAGTCTCTGCCTATTTCGTGGCTGCACAGAACGTGAGTTGCATTGTAGTCTCTTTACATCACACTTGTTCCTGTTATATATCTCTGCTAGGAATGGCTATTTTAATCCTCTTTGTATTCAGACAGTTTTTTTTTATTTATTTTATTTTATTTCACCATAACAATTTGAAAAAAATGCAGTTCTGGTTTTTCTTTTAGGGTGTGTGCTCACGATGAGGAATTGTAGTGTCTTGGATGTAGCATATTGCCACTGCACCCAAAATGTTGCATTGTAGAGTACCAGTACAATGGATGGGACTTGAAGAAATCGATGCCACTGTGCTTCTCTCAACTGCAGTGTGTTTTCAGCTGTGGTGCGGGTTGCCGTGCTTCCACATCTCCACAACATGTTAATTTCATGCTGCGGAGCTGGAAGCAGTAACCATCGGGTGAATGCAGGGAGAAGCCACCCTCAACCCACTGCAGATCGTGAGCACAGGGCATCTGCGATCACCTTGCCTGAACCAGTGGGTTACCGCAGGTCCGTACGCACTGCAGCCATCACGCATCGCCTCCGATGATTTTAATAAACATTCAAATATACTTAATAAGTGAAATCTGGTGAACACCATTCATAAACTTTCCACAAGTGTCCCTAGTAGACCGTGTAATGGCATTTTGTGACTCAAGTTACTACAGTAATAACTAATCTCTGAGGTGCAGAAAACAAACTGTAATAACAGAAAGTTAAATAGAATAATATTACTACGTATTGGTAGTAAAGAGAGGTCAAAACAGTCCGAGGTCAGGTGCAGGAAATGGCGCAGTAACAGCTACGGGTAGTCAGAAATGAAGTCCAATTCAAGCCGAAGACAGAAAGTCAGAGGGTCAAAACAGAATACAGAGGAGTAGGCAGGAAATGGAATCAGGTCACAAGCAGTGAGTCAAGTCCAGATAAGGTATCAAATCAGGTAGGGTCTGGCTCAGCGCACAGAGAGATCAATCCTACATACCCAAAGGCAAGTGTGCAATTGACACTGAAGCTAGCTTAAATATAGTCATAATTAAGTAAGCTGAATGAAGGTGATTTGCAGCACAGAGCCAGCCCAGACTGATAATCTCCACAACAACCTAGTAGCAGACAAAGGCAGTGTGGAGATCGTGACACATTTACTCTTTTAATGCAAAGTTAATAAACAAAAGACAAATCTATGTCAAATCAATATTTTGTGATCACTAGCATCAAAGTATCAGTTCTTCTTGGTGCTCGTGTAAACAGTTTTTGAAGGAACTAAGCAGGGAGGTTGTTCAAGCATCTTTGAAAGCTACGTATACCTTAGAAAATACCGCTAGACATCCAAGGGGGGCTCTATAAGTATTTTAAAGTGAAAATTCACACAGATTTTTCATAGACAAAACCATTTCTCTTTATTGGTTAAAATAATACTAATTTTTTAAAAAGTATATACCGTATATACTCGTGTATAAGCCGACCCGTGTATAAGCCGACCCCCCTACTTTTGCCCCCAAAACCTGGGAAAATCTATTGACTCGTGTATAAGCCGAGGGTGGACCCCAGCACAGGTATACAGCCCCCAGCAGTGTGGTATACAGCAGCGCCAGAGGTATATACAGCAGCCCCAGTGGTAGTATACAGCAGCAGCCCCAGTGGTATATACAGCAGCAGCCCCAGTGGTATATACAGCCCCAGTGGTAGTATACACGCAGCCCCAGTAGTATATACAGCCCTAGTAGTATATACAGCCCCAGTGGTAGTATACACGTAGCCCCAGTACTATATACAGCCCCAGTAGTATATACAGCCCCAGTGGTAGTATACACGCAGCCCCAGTAGTATATACAGCCCCAGTGGTATATACAGCCCCAATGGTAGTATCCAGCAGCCCCAGTAGTATACACAGCCCCAGTGGTAGTATACAGGCAGCCCCAGTAGTATATACAGCCCCAGTGGTAGTATACAGGCAGCCCCAGTAGTATATACAGCCCCAGTGGTAGTATACACGCAGCCCCAGTAGTATATACAGCCCCAGTAGTATATACAGCCCCAGTGGTAGTATACACGCAGCCCCAGTAGTATATACAGCCCCAGTGGTATATACAGCCCCAGTGGTAGTATCCAGCAGCCCCAGTAGTATATACAGCCCCAGTGGTAGTATACAGGCAGCCCCAGTAGTATATACAGCCCCAGTGGTAGTAAACAGGCAGCCCCAGTAGTATATACAGCCCCAGTGGTAGTATACACGCAGCCCCAGTAGTAAATACAGCCCAGTAGTATATACAGCCCCAGTGGTAGTATACACGCAGCCCCAGTAGTATATACAGCCCCAGTGGTAGTATACAGGCAGCCCAAGTAGTATATACAGCCCCAGTGGTAGTATACAGGCAGCCCCAGTAGTATATACAGCCCCAATGGTAGTATACAGGCAGCCCCAGTAGTATATACAGCCCCAGTGGAAGTATATAGCAGCCCCAGTGGTAGTATACAGCATCCCCAGTAATGCAGGGCCCCCCAGCCTTGCTCCGGTCACCTGTAAAGCAAAATATACTTATCACTGTCCCGCTGTCCGCGCCCGCCGCTGCCGACATCCGCGATCCTCCATCTTCATGCGTCTTCTTCCTGTTTCCTGTGTTCATCGCCGGCAATGACGTCATTGTCTGCGACGAACACAGGAAACAGGAAGAAGACGCATGAAGATGGAGGATCGCGGATGTCGGCAGCGGCGGGCCGCGGACAGCGGGACAGTGATAAGTATAATTTGCTTTACAGGTGACCGGAGCAAGGCTGGGGGGGCCCTGCATTACTGGGGATGCTGGGGCTGCTGTGGGGCTGTATGGCTGCCGTCACTGACTCGCGTATAAGCCGAGGGGGGTACTTTTCAGCCCAATTTTTGGGCTGAAAAACTCGGCTTATACGCGAGTATATACGGTATGTCTTTTCAACATTTACATATTCAGAGGGCTCATCGCTCCATATATAAACCATATAATGGGATAGGCATTTATATGCTGGGTCAAAAGTTGTAAAAATACTTGATGGCAAAAAAGAAGCATTAATTAAAGTGAACCTGTCATCTACATAAAGCCCCTCAGGCTATCACTACCTGTCCCTGCACCTTCCTATTACTACTCTAACTATCCCTTTCTGTGCTAAATGTGATTTGTGAATGTTTAATAAAATGTATTTAAAACGTACTGGGTCCTATGTTAATGAACCGGGGGGCTACCGTTAATAGCCCCCTGGGCATCCTCTTTTGGTCCCTCTCGCCACCTCCAGCATCCTTTATCACGCCCCTATTGGCGAGATCTTGAAATTAAATTGCGCGCTCCCCAGCCTGCCTCGCTCCACTCTGCAGCCTTCCTGGTATGATGCTGAAGCGGGTCGATACACCTAAAAGGTGTATCACCCGACTTCAATTTGCACATTGCACATGCTCCTTGGAGCACATTATGGCAGCTCATCTGTGATCACAGAAAACTAGCCACAGATGTGCCATGGATGCAGGCTTTAACAAATCTTTATGTCTGTTCATGCAATCCCAGGTAGCCTTCTGCAATAGAAATTTGGAGCCAATCATACGCCTCCCTGATTGTTCTGTATAATGAATAAGTATCTGCCTTTATTTCTTAGCATTCAGAGCACCAAGAAATAGTTAAAATTGATTTGTCAAGGAAGCATGGTCCACCAGATTCAACATGCTTACTTCTCTTTGGCCCAGAACAGTTAACAAACAGTTATGCCCAGGAAAACCCATATGCGTTTCGAGAAGTCCACCAGATTCAACATGCTTACTTCCCTTCAGCCCAGAACAGTCAGCAAACAGCTATGCCCAGCAAAACCCATATGCATTTCGAGAAGTCTTCTCAAAACTGGTCTTCATAGAAAGAATTGAAGCCAACAACCATACCTTTGATATGGATGCAAGGGTAAGCAATACAACTATGCATGAAAACTGGGGTGCATAAAATTGACAGCAGGTGGTCTGGAGTGATGAGTCAATTTTTTTTTGCTGTAACAGAAATTTGTTTTCCATAGGGCTGAAGAGTAAGTAGTTCAATGATGAGTGTTTTCAGTCAACAGTGAAGCATGGTGGAGGTTCGCTGTGAGTTCGGAGTTGTATTTCAGGAAATAGAGATGGAGTTTTGGACAAATGCTGAAAAATAAAGGCAGGCGTTTATTAATTGGGCAGTACCATCCGGGGGAGTCTGATTGTATTAAAATTTATTTTGCAGCAGGACAACAGCTAGAGATGAGCAAAATTTACCTGAACATATTCACTAATTTCAAATTTCGTATGAATTTGCAGAATCAAATTGGGATTGGAAACATGGGCAATTAAAAAAAAAAAAAATTGGCGAATGCAGCTTTGCCTGTTAACTGGTCGGATAAAAAAAAGCATTACCGTATATACTCGTGTATAAGCCGAGTTTTTCAGCCCAAAAAATGGGCTGAAAAGTCCCCCCTCGGCTTATACACGGGTCAATACGGTAATCCTATGGTGGGAGGGGGCGCGGGGGGTGGGGGGGCGCTGCGCAGTATTTCTTACCTTGTCCCCCATTCTGCAGTGCTTTCCGGTGTCCTCCGTGCTCCGTTCCCGGTCTGCTGGGCCTTGTGGTTCCTCCTGGTTCCTCATCCTTCGGTTCTATCATGGGGGCTGCCATCTTGGTGTCTTCTCTCCGCCCCCGGCCAGTGATGTCAGAGCAGGCCGCGCTGTGATTGGCTAGCACCCGTGACATGTGATCACGGGTGCTAGCCAATCACAGCGCGGCCTGCTCTGACATCACTGGCCGGGGGCGGAGAGAACAAGCAAGATGGCAGCCCCCATGATAGAACCGAAGGATGAGGAACCAGGAGGAACCACAAGGCCCAGCAGACCGGGAACGGAGCACGGAGGACACCGGAAAGCACTGCAGAACGGGGGACAAGGTAGGAAGCTGTGTATGTGTGTGTGTATGTGTATATATGTGTATGTGTGTGTGTGTGTGTGTGTGTGTATATATGTGTGTATGTATGGGTATGTGTATGTAAGTAGGCTGGCTGCCAATATAAGCCATACCTCTGGGGCTGCTGTATATACTTCTGGGGCTGCTGGATACTTCCACTGGGGCTGTATATACCTCTATGGCTACTGTATACTACCACTGGGGCTGTATATACCTGTGGGGCTGCTGGATACTACCACTGGGGCTGTATATACCTCTGGGGCTGCTGGATACTACCACTGGGGCTGTATATACCTCTGGGGCTACTGGATACTACCACTGGGGCTGTATATACCTCTATGGCTACTGTATACTACCACTGGGGCTGTATATACTTCTGGGGCTGCTGGATACTACCACTGGGGCTGTATATACCTCTATGGCTACTGTATACTACCACTGGGGCTGTATATACCTCTGGGGCTACTGGATACTACCACTGGGGCTGTATATACCTGTGGGGCTGCTGGATACTACCACTGGGGCTGTATATACCTCTGGGGCTGCTGGATACTACCACTGGGGCTGTATATACCTCTGGGGCTACTGGATACTACCACTGGGGCTGTATATACCTCTATGGCTACTGTATACTACCACTGGGGCTGTATATACTTCTGGGGCTGCTGGATACTGCCACTGGGGCTGGATACTACCACTGGGGCTGTATACCTGTGCTGGGGTCCACCCTCGGCTTATACACGAGTCAATAGGTTTTCCCAGATTTTGGGGCAAAAGTAGGGGGGTCGGCTTATACACGGGTCGGCTTATACACGAGTATATACGGTACTTCATTTAAGTGATGCTTTTCTTCTACCTTAAGACAGTGTAGGATAGCATGTGGGATGTGTTTGATGAGGGGAAGGGGTGGGGAGAGGCCAGAGAAGCGTCAGACTCCATTTTTTCACAGTATTTTCTGTGAGGATTTTCCGGACCAGCAGCGAATCAGGGCGCATAAAACATCCACAAGTTGAAGACACAAGGAATAGTGTCATTTTTGCCAAAGTCACATGTCCCTTGGGATATAAGAAGTGGCTATTTGCCATCATTGTCATTTTCAGAGTGTTTCTGGTTAGGGACAGTGCTACTGCCACTCTCTGCAGCTCTCTGTGTTACTCAAAAAGATAGCTAGCTACTTGATTGCTGTTTAGATAGAATATGAAGGTGAAAGTGTCCATCCAGACATACGCTAGGGTCACACCTGTGGTTTTTTTTTTACAAATCCTGATCCGGGTTTGAGCTTTTAAAAAGCTCCTTTCGGCTCTGTACATTTTTATGAATGAAGCCGCCGACTCCTCTGTGAGCAGTGCTCATACTGCACCTAATGTACTTATAGTATGTGCGCTGTCCTAGGTCCTGCAGGCATTTACAGTAGATCTATGGGCTGTGCAGTGCCATAGATCTACTGTATAAGTCTTCAGGACCCTGGACAGCGCACATACTATACGTACATTACGTATTGTATGCGCGCAGCTGACAGAGGAGCAGGCGGCTTCATTCATAAAAATGTACAGAGCCGACAGGAGTCGGCTTACTGTACATAACATATTAACCTATTACATGCCAACCTAAGTAGGTAGCATGTCTCTAGAGGGGGTGGGCACCCCCTAGAGACATGAAGGCCATAATTATTATCATTAATTAAGGTTTATTCATAGATTTTACATAGATTTTCCCTGCGGCAGCATTGATGAGCAAACTATCCGGTAACCGGATTGCTCCGGATTGTACATCCAGAGCAATCCGGTTACCGGATTGCGGCTTGTCTGAAGCCAATTGCTTTCACCGCATCCGGATCTGGATGCGGTGAATGCAATTTCAGTAATAAATGTGACCCTAGCCATAGACATTTTTTGCTGAGAACAAGAGTGACTACTAAATCTTTGTGTGTTACTAAAGCTGCATTTTTTGCATATAGCAAATAATGGCCACATCTTAGTGTTTCTCCTAAAATAGCTGTGTTTGGCTTCATAGCAGTGATTGCCAAATCCTTCCATTTTGCCTATAAAGGCTTTTTTTGGGGGCTAAGACCAGTGATTGCCAAATTCTTCAGTTTCCCCTAAAAAAGGTACCGTATATACTCGTGTATAAGCCGAGTTTTTCAGCACAAAAAATGTGCTGAAAAGTCCCCCTCGGCTTATACACGAGTCATACAGCGGTACCCAGTGGTACCAATGACGTCATTTCCTGTGCGCCGGAGAAGGATGCATGAAGACCCGGAATAGCGCGGTGGCGGTGACAGAGTGGCGGCGGCAGCGACACGATAAGTATTATGATCTCTTCCTTTACAGGTCTGCCAGAAGCAAGTGGGGGGCCCTGTATACCACTGGGTACCGCTGTATACACCACTGGGGTTGCTGCTTTATATACCACTGGGGCTGCTGCTGTATACACCACTGGGGCTGCTGCTGTATACACCACTGGGGCTGCTGCTGTATACACCACTGGGGCTGCTGCTGTATATACCACTGGGGCTGCTGCTGTATACACCACTGGGGCTGTTGCTGTAACACTGCTGGGGCCTGTATATACCACTGGGGAGGCTGCTGTATACCACACTGCTGGGGGCTGTATACCTGTGCTGGGGTCCACCCTCGGCTTATACACAAGTCAATAGGTTTTCCCAGGTTTTGGGGGCAAAAGTAGGGGGGTCGGCTTATACACGGGTCGGCTTAGACACGAGTATATACGGTACTTTTTGCCTGTGATTGACAAATCCTTAAGTTTGTATTAAAAAGGTATTTATTTGCCTTAAAGCAGTGATTGCAAAATCATTCACTTTCCCCTAAAAAGGCTGTGTTCGACATCTAACCAGTGATTGGCAAATCTTTGAGTTTGTACTAAAAAGTATTTTCTTTTGCCTCAAACCAGTAATTGCCAAATCCTTCAATTTGTACTACCTGTAATACTTGTAAATCTATACCTGACTGAAGCTTCCATTGGTGAAAACAGACGATCACCAGGGGTTTACAGTACGGGACCTATGACACAACTGTGTGCACTATTCTTCTATTCTTCTACAGTATGTTATGTGTATTATGTTTGTAGTGTGGCATTACTTTGATTCATAGCCTTTAGCTGTGATATCAATGTATTTTCTCCTAGTGCTGTCGTATTCAGACAACCCTTTCAATACTGAAAAATGCTGTTGTGGAGCCCACTGGGACGAGGTACTCGGTGCCGGACCGGGGTACTGCTGGGGGATGTCACGGCGGTCCTGGTCTGGACCGTGTCCTGGGCCCGCACAATAAAATGGGGGGTTATTTACAGGGGATTTGTCACTCGTGACGCCACCCACTATATGCGGCCAGTAATGGGGCCGCCTGTCACGGGTGGCACGGATGACAGGGTAGAGGCCACGCGCAGACGGTCCCAGCGTTTGGCCAATCAGCCATAATGTTTGAGGACGGTCCGTCTTTCAGGGGCATTTACCTTCTGTGTAGATAGAGAGAAGGTATGATAAGATCTCCCTATCATGGGGAGACGGCTGGGAAGGTCTTGTGCTCGGTCTGGTTTCTACACCAGTATTCTGGGTCACTAGGACCCAGCAGGTTCTTCCCACCTTTATAAGGAGTTTCATTGCCCTCCCTCGGTGCAGGTGATATTTCCTTGTGCACTCATTATCCTTGCTCCAGCAGAAGCTGAGGTTGTGGAGGTTGCTGTGCTCTGCTGCAAGATAAGTGTTTTCTTTCCCCATTGTCTGTTTTTCCTTGTGTTTGTCTTTAGTTGTTAGTGGAGGGGTCTAGTGAACCTCTCCATCTGATCCTTAGATAAGGTAGTGCTAGGATCAGAGAGGGACGAGGTTCGTGGTCGGCGACAGTTGAGGAAACTGTATAGGGACGTCAGGGCAGACAGGGTCAGCCCCAGTAAGACTAGGGGTCACCCTCTCCCTCTTGTGCCCATAGCTTTAGGGACTCCTTATTCCCCCCCCCCCCCGTCGTTGTCCTACGCTGAGTGTCTCTCCCGCTCCCAGCGTGACATTATCACCTGCCAATACTGTAACTGAAGGACAGGGGAGGAACCGATTTTTCTTCCTTTCCTTATGGATCCTGTGTCTGCTTTGGCCCAGCAGCTGCAGGCACTGTCTTTGGAGGTTGCGGACCTTCGGTCGGCTTTACAGGGCCCGCAACCGCAAAATGGTGTCTTGGGGAATCAAGCATTGGGTCAGGCCAGACCTGAACCTAAGGTTGCCCTCCCTGACAGGTTTTCAGGAGGTAGAGATAAGTTTACTGTGTTCAAAGAGGCCTGTAAATTATATTTTAGGCTTAGGCCTTATTCCACTGGTGATGAGCAGCAGCGTGTAGGAATTATTATGTCGCTACTGCAGGGAGATCCCCAGTCCTGGGCTTTCTCTCTGCCACAGGACTCTACTTGTCTCCGCTCTGTGGATGAATTTTTTGATGCACTGGGCCTCATATATGATGACCCTGACCGTGTCTCTTTGGCTGAATCCAGGTTACGCCATCTCCGCCAGGGGACTCGGTCGGCGGAATCGTATTGTTCTGAGTTCCGCAGGTGGGCTACGGACACGAAGTGGAACGATCCGGCGCTCAGGAGTCACTTTTGTCAGGGTCTTTCGGAGAGGCTGAAGGATGCTCTGGCGGTTTATGAGACCCCTCCGTCCCTGGAGGCGGCTATGTCGTTAGCTATTCGTATGGATAGACGCCTCCAGGAGCGGAGGGGTAGACCTCCTGTTACTGGGAGCCATTCTCGTGGTGATTCCTGGTTACCGGGAGGTCACGCGGAGGGTGAGTCGTTCCTCCCGAGTGCGGAGGAACCTATGCAGCTAGGAGGAGCGGCGGCCTCGAGGTTCTCCTCCGGTACCTCCCGGGGCAAGGGGAAGGGGGTCTGTTTTTTTTGTGGGAAAGGGGACCATTTTATTGGGGCCTGTCCCTACACTCCTAAACGGACTGGGGTGCCTGGACCTTATGTGACTATGGGGGGTGTGGAGGTGGTCGAGCGGGAGGTGTGTGTATCCTCCATTTGTACTTCCCGTTTCCTCCTCAGTGCGGAGGTGACGCTGGAGGGCAAAACTGAGGGTATTTCTGTGTTTGTGGATAGTGGTGCGGGGGTCAGCATGGTGGATGCTCATTTTGTAGACGCTCATGGGCTTAACTGCTGTTTATTGTCTCGCCCCATCCGTATCTATGCCATCGACTCAGCACCTCTTGCTCAAGGTAGTCTCACACATATCGTACATGACATTAAGTTGACGGTTGGATCCCAACATCAAGAGACGATATCTTGCTATGTTCTAGACGGTCTCCCCGCTCCCATTGTCCTGGGCTTGCCATGGTTGATTAAACATAATCCCGTAGTGGATTGGCAGTCCCGGAACATTGTGGAATGGAGTGATTTTTGTTCTGAGAATTGTTTGGTTACCTCGTTTTCGGTGGTGTCTGCTGTATCTCTGCCCCCGTTCCTATCGGAGTATGAGGATGTGTTCTCAGAGAAGGGGTGCCAAGACCTGCCCCCTCATCGGGCGTATGATTGCCCGATCAACCTCGTTCCCGGAGCTAAACTGCCCAAAGCTAGGATGTTTACTATATCGGGTCCGGAAAGACAGGCGATGAAGGATTTCATTTCCGAGAGTCTGCAGACGGGTCACATCAGGCCCTCAACTTCGCCGGTTGCGGCTGGTTTCTTTTTTGTTAAGAAAAAAGATGGGGGCCTCCGTCCTTGCTTGGATTTCCGGGAGTTGAATCGGATTACTGTCCTGATCCGTACCCCCTCCCTCTGATTCCTGATTTATTCAGTCAGGTAGTGGGTGCTAAATGGTTCTCCAAGTTGGATTTGAGGGGGGCCTACAACCTGATTAGGGTCAGAGAGGGGGATGAATGGAAGACGGCATTTAATACCCCGGATGGCCATTTTGAAAGTCTCGTAATGCCGTTCGGGCTCACTAATGCCCCTGCGGTTTTCCAACACTTTGTCAATGACATATTCCATCATTTGGTGGGTAGATTTGTGGTTGTTTACTTGGATGATATCTTGATCTATTCCCCGATATGGAGACGCATCAGTCCCATGTCAAGCAGGTGTTACAGGTCTTACGGGACAATAAGCTGTATGCTAAACTCGAGAAATGTGTCTTCGCCGTTCAGGAGGTACGTTTTTTGGGGTACCTCCTGTCGCCGTTGGGTTTTCGGATGGATCCAGAAAAAGTCCGGGCGGTGCTGGACTGGGAACAACGGACAATCTACGGGCATTGCAACGTTTTTTGGGGTTTACCAACTTTTACCATAAATTTATTAAGAACTATTCGGTGCTGGTGACGCCTCTTACGGACATGACTAGGAAGGGGACAGATTTTTCCGAGTGGTCGGAGTCTGCTCGCCAGGCTTTCTCCTCCCTAAAGCGTTGTTTTGTTTCCGCACCTATTCTCCGTCAGCCCGATCTTTCTCAGCCCTTCGTTGTGGAGGTGGATGCGTCTGAGGTGGGGGTGGGGGCTGTATTGTCGCAAGGCCCTTCGCCTGGGAGATGGGTGCCCTGCGCGTTCTTCTCCAAGAAGTTGTCGTCGGCCGAGAGGAATTATGATGTTGGTAATAGGGAGCTGTTGGCTATTAAGTTGGCTTTTGAGGAATGGCGTCACTGGCTGGAGGGGGCTGTCCATCCCATCACGGTTATTACCGACCACAAGAACCTGTCTTACCTTGAGTCCGCCAAGCGTCTCAATCCCGGCAGGCTCGGTGGTCCTTGTTTTTCACGAGATTTAATTTTACCGTCACTTACCGTCCGGGGGTTGAGAACGTGAAGGCTGATGCGTTGTCGCGTAGTTTCCCGGGTGGTAGTGCTCATGAAAGTCCCGTTCCCATCTTACAGGAGGGGGTGGTTGTTTCTGCTCTTTGCCCTGATCTGGAGGGGGAGGTGTTGAAGGTCCAGGGGGGCGCCCCTGCCTCCTGTCCTTCTGGGAGACTTTTTGTGCCATCATCTTTGCGTCTCAGGGTGCTGTCGGAGCATCACGACTCCGTATTGGCAGGGCATCCCGGCAGTAGGGCCACCTTCGATCTTTTATCTCGCCGCTTTTGGTGGCCGGGGTTGCGGAAGGACGTAGCGGAATTCGTATCTGCCTGTAGTGTGTGTGCACGGGCTAAGGTCCCGCATACCCGTCCGGCTGGTTCTCTCTTGCCATTGTCTATTCCTGAGAGGCCATGGACACATGTGTCAATGGATTTTATCACCGATCTTCCGGCGTCTGCAGGCAAGACGGTAGTGCTGGTAGTGGTTGATAGATTCAGTAAGATGGTTCGCTTTGTGGCACTGCCCGCACTTCCTAATGCTCGGACACTGGCACAGGTGTTTGTAAGTGAGATTGTGAAGCTTCATGGAGTTCCCTCCGAGGTGGTTTCTGATCGTGGTACTCAGTTTGTCTCCAAGTTTTGGAAGGCTTTTTGTGCACGTTTAGGAATTGCTTTGTCCTTCTCTTCTGCTTTTCATCCTCAGTCTAATGGGCAGACCGAACGTATGAATCAGAATTTGGAGACTTATCTGAGGTGTTTTGTCTCTGACAATCAGGAGACTTGGGCGAGTTATCTGCCCTTGGCCGAATTTGCCCTTAATAATCGTCTTCAGGAGTCCACGGGCAAGTCACCGTTCTTCGGTGCATATGGGTTTCATCCTCAGTTTGGTACTTTTAGTGGTACTAGTCCTTCTGGAGTTCCTGAGGAGGAGCGATTTACCTCATCCCTCTCCTCGGTTTGGCGGGGGGTACAGAGTGGCTTGAAGCTCTTAGGCGACAGGTACAAACGTATGGCTGACAGGAAGCGTGCGCCAGGTCCGGACCTGTGTGTGAATGACTACGTGTGGTTGTCTACCAAGAATGTGAAGTTGAAGGTGCCCTCTTGGAAGTTGGGGCCCAGGTTTATTGGCCCTTATCAGATAACCGCCGTTATCAATCCCGTGGCGTTTCGTCTTGCGTTACCTCCCGCTCTTAAGATCCACAATGTATTTCATAGGTCGCTCCTCAAACCGTATGTGCCGTCGGCTAACCCGTCTCCTTTGCCCCCGGAGCCCATCTGCGTGGCGGGGAATTTGGAATTTGAGATCTCAAAGGTGGTTGATTCTCGCAGGGTGCGCCGTTCTCTTCAGTATTTGGTGCACTGGAGGGGATACGGTCCTGAGGAGCGGATGTGGGTGCCGGCGTCGGAAGTCTCCGCCGCTAGGCTGCTCCGCGCTTTTCACCGTTCCCATCCGGATAAGCCTGGTCCTGAGTGTCCGGGGGCCACTCGTGGACGGGGGGGGTACTGTCACGGGTGGCACGGATGACAGGGTAGAGGCCACGCGCAGACGGTCCCAGCGTTTGGCCAATCAGCCATAATGTTTGAGGACGGTCCGTCTTTCAGGGGCATTTACCTTCTGTGTAGATAGAGAGAAGGTATGATAAGATCTCCCTATCATGGGGAGACGGCTGGGAAGGTCTTGTGCTCGGTCTGGTTTCTACACCAGTATTCTGGGTCACTAGGACCCAGCAGGTTCTTCCCACCTTTATAAGGAGTTTCATTGCCCTCCCTTGGTGCAGGTGATATTTCCTTGTGCACTCATTATCCTTGCTCCAGCAGAAGCTGAGGTTGTGGAGGTTGCTGTGCTCTGCTGCAAGATAAGTGTTTTCTTTCCCCATTGTCTGTTTTTCCTTGTGTTTGTCTTTAGTTGTTAGTGGAGGGGTCTAGTGAACCTCTCCATCTGATCCTTAGATAAGGTAGTGCTAGGATCAGAGAGGGACGAGGTTCGTGGTCGGCGACAGTTGAGGAAACTGTATAGGGACGTCAGGGCAGACAGGGTCAGCCCCAGTAAGACTAGGGGTCACCCTCTCCCTCTTGTGCCCATAGCTTTAGGGACTCCTTATTCCCCCCCCCCCCGTCGTTGTCCTACGCTGAGTGTCTCTCCCGCTCCCAGCGTGACACCGCCGCTGCTGCAGAACCTCCGGGGATGATGGGATAGCAGCTTGGATAGAATAGTTCCTGTGGGCAGAACTGGGTTCCCCGGGGCAGTGGTAGTAGTAGTTAAAGTCTGTGAGGATAGTTATTGATGCTGCAGGAGAGTAGGGGTAGCAGTAGAGATGATGAGAGTTGAGGTAATCGCAGTATATGAGGGCAAGTGGGGCTTCAGTATAAGGATCACACACACTCACGGTTTCCGTTGTTTTCCAAGTCTTTACTTGTAGATGGTATTACACAGTATTGTTCACGGAGTCTGTACCGGGTTGCTCTCACCCTGACCGGGTCCTTGGCTTCCTACTTAAGCGCTGTGTGTGGCCCTGCTGCTGCTTGTAGCTGTACTGCTGGCCCTGTCTCTGCTCACGGGTACCAATCTGCTGGGCAACTTGAGTCCTCTGTCACTGACCCCTCCGTGTTGCTTTGCTATGGTGCTGTGAAGATGGTGGACCTTCACTATGCCGGTGTTTACTGTCCTGTCTGTCTCAGGCACAGCCTCGGATCCGGTATCCGTCTTAAGCGCTTCTCCGGGGTTAAGTTTGGGGTAACTCTTTATCCCGGGGATGTTCCTCTGTCTCCTTTCCTCAGACCTCTCAGGACCTCCACCTCTACTTGACTCTGCTCCTGCTCCAGACTAAACTGAACTAACTGTCACTTCTGCTCTGTGGTAAACAACTTTAGCTCCTCCCACTAGTGCAGGTGCCACCTGAGCTCCTCCCACTTTCTAGTGTAGTGTTGTGTGGGTATTAAACCTGTGTTGATGTTTCTGTGGCACTTTAACCCTTGGGGTGCCACATATTTGTTCATATTCCTTCTCTACCCAGTATACTCCATGCTTGTGACGGGGAGGTGTAGAACTGGTACCTACATGCAACTTTTGGCACCAATCGTCCAGCTTCTCCTCTGAGCCATTGTCATCCGCCTGACATGACGGGTTCAAGGGCTCGGCGGCTGTGATGTTATTGTTATCAACCGTGTACAACTTAGCCATGGTAGCATACTTTGGTAATGTGACCTCATCTTCTCCGCAGTTTAATAGGTGTAATGGCACTCTTCCCCTGTGTACGTCAAATACTCCTCTACCAGTGAGTATGGTCGGTCTACTGTCTGAGTACACGGGTTCTACCAGGGCCTGATAGTCTTGCCCTTTAATGCCTATTGCGGCTCTACAGCACACCAACATTTCAGTTTTGGGAGGAATTACAATGGGTATTGGATCACTTACTCGTACACTGCCGATCTCACCTCCGGAGATTTCTACCTGTTGCTTCAACATCAAGGCTTTGATATCTTTGTGCAGAAGCCTCTGTTGTCCAGTTCCGGCAATCTCGGCAATTTGCTGCAAAACACTTAACACTTCGGAAAAACATTTCTCAATAACATTCATTCCTATCAGCATCACGGGTTCACGTTCTCGCCGGTTAACGTCGATGATTATAACACCCTGATTCTGCAATTCTACCTTCCCAACCTGAATATTCATCTCTCTAAATCCAACCTTTGGTATTAACTGTCCATTACTAGCCCATACCTCAAAGTTAAAGTCATCTGGGGCATTAGTAATGTCTGAATCAGCCCAGTACCTTTTATAAAGAACATGTGGGATGGATGTTATTTGGGACCCGGTATCCAGCAAGGCACTAAAGGGGATGCCATCCAGCACAATAGGGATCACCGGTTTTCCTCCCACGAATCTGTCATACCAGGCTGAGGGGCCTTGAGTGTTCATTCCTGGGGAGTGGCCCTCCTGCCCAGGGAATCGTCGTTTAAAGGACACTAACGAGCAAGATGGACTGGTTTCTGGCAACGGCGGCAAATGGGCTGTCCATCTGGTTGGTAGCGATCGCTGGGTCGTCCTCTTGCTGCTGGGTATCTTCTGGACCTCGCCCACTGGAGATCCTCTCTGATGGTCACCGACTTGGTCTTGGGTGCAGGCTTTGACTCTCGCAGTTCCTTGATGACCTTGGCCATAGAGATCACGGTGTCTGTCAGGGCATCTAGCTTTTGATTGATTGCGGCATTAGAAATTAGTTCTCCAGTTTCAGCAGCAGTTGCTGACATAGCAGATGTCGCTGGTGCTGCCGGCTGCTGAGGTGCTGCTGCAATGTCCAGGACAGTGGGTAGCTCCCGTGGCTCTTCCAGCTGCTGCAAACGGATGGCTCTATCTTTCAGCTCAGTAAATGTCATGTCAGGGTTCTGCAGCAGTATCATGCTTAACTGTCCTCGGTGGGAAGGGGAATGGAGGCCCTCTATGAATTGGTCAAATAGCATTTTATCAGCTCCCGGGGCTAAAGCAGGTTCTGCCAGCTTAAGGGTTCTGAGTGCTTCCTGCAGGTTCAAGGCAAAGTCTCTGGCACTCTGTTTAGGTTTCTGGTGGCATGCAAAGAATCTCATCTTAGCCCGGGTATCAGCAGCAGATTCAAACGTTGCTTTCAGTCTAGCTGCTAGATGCTCTACAGTGTCCTTATCTGTGTCCAGCCAGGACGCAACCTCACGCCGTGCATTGCCCGTTAATTGTCCCATTATCATTCCTACACGCTGGGCATCAGTGAGGGGGTACATCACATAATATTCCTTTATCTTTAGCATAAAGTCAGTTAGTGTATTAGGCTCACCGGAGTATTGGGGCAGCCACATTGCCCCTGGAGTATACGGCATCAGGAACGGCATTATTGGTGCTGTTCCTTGCGCCACTGCACCGCCGGGTACTATCGCTGGGTCCGGCGCTGCAGCTCCACCAGCTGTTCCGTCGCCGCCTTGTGCATTGGGCTGCGACATCTTGGGCCCCCTTAGTTAATATCCGCCCTCCGTCTTCCGCTTCCATCCGGATGTCTAACAAACGTTCCGCTGTGCACCAGGGATTCTCTTCCCTTCCGGATGATGTCATAGCGGTGAGCGGTTTTTCTTCCCGTCGCGCGTTCTGCAATGGCGGATTATGAAATTTACAGTATCTGTGGCGCAGTTACAATTCAGCTTGCTGCGCGCCCAGCAATGGCGGCAGATTTAAAACAGTCACTAATCACGGCACACAATGCCGATACCGGGCACGGTAGATCCTGTTCGTGACGCCAGGTTGTGGAGCCCACTGGGACGGGGTACTCGGTGCCGGACCGGGGTACTGCTGGGGGATGTCACGGCGGTCCTGGTCGGGACCGTGTCCCGGGCCCGCACAATAAAATGGGGGGTTATTTACAGGGGATTTGTCACTCGTGACGCCACCCACTATATGCGGCCAGTAATGGGGCCGCCGCTGCTGCAAAACCTCCTGGGATGATGGGATAGCAGCTTGGATAGAATAGTTCCTGTTGGCAGAACTGGGTTCCCTGGGGCAGTGGTAGTAGTAGTTAAAGTCTGTGAGGATAGTTATTGATGCTGCAGGAGAGTAGGGGTAGCAGTAGAGATGATGAGAGTAGAGGTAATCGCAGTATATGAGGGCAAGTGGGGCTTCAGTATAAGGATCACACACACTCACGGTTTCCGTTGTTTTCCAAGTCTTTACTTGTAGATGGTATTACACAGTATTGTCCACGGAGTCTGTACCGGGTTGCTCTCACCCTGACCGGGTCCTTGGCTTCCTACTTAAGCGCTGTGTGTGGCCCTGCTGCTGCTTGTAGCTGTACTGCTGGCCCTGTCTCTGCTCACGGGTACCAATCTGCTGGGCAACTTGAGTCCTCTGTCACTGACCCCTCCGTGTTGCTTTGCTATGGTGCTGTGAAGATGGTGGACCTTCACTATGCCGGTGTTTACTGTCCTGTCTGTCTCAGGCACAGCCTCGGATCCAGTATCCGTCTTAAGCGCTTCTCCGGGGTTAAGTTTGGGGTAACTCTTTATCCCGGGAATGTTCCTCTGTCTCCTTTCCTCAGACCTCTCAGGACCTCCACCTCTACTTGACTCTGCTCCTGCTCCAGACTAAACTGAACTAACTGTCACTTCTGCTCTGTGGTAAACAACTTTAGCTCCTCCCACTAGTGCAGGTGCCACCTAAGCTCCTCCCACTTTCTAGTGTAGTGTTGTGTGGGGATTAAACCTGTGTTGATGTTTCTGTGGCACTTTAACCCTTGGGGTGCCACATATTTGTTCATATTCCTTCACTACCCAGTATACTCCATGCTTGTGACGGGGAGGTGTAGAACTGGTACCTACATGCAACTTTTGGCACCAATCCTCCAGCTTCTCGTCTGAGCCATTGTCATCCGCCTGACATGACGGGTTCAAGGGCTCGGCGGCTGTGATGTTATTGTTATCAACCGTGTACAACTTAGCCATGGTAGCATACTTTGGTAATGTGACCTCATCTTCTCCGCAGTTTAATAGGTGTAATGGCACTCTTCCCCTGTGTACGTCAAATACTCCTCTAGCAGTGAGTATGGTCGGTCTACTGTCTGAGTACACGGGTTCTACCAGGGCCTGATAGTCTTGCCCTTTAATGCCTATTGCGGCTCTACAGCACACCAACATTTCAGTTTTGGGAGGAATTACAATGGGTATTGGATCACTTACTCGTACACTGCCGATCTCACCTCCGGAGATTTCTACCTGTTGCTTCAACATCAAGGCTTTGATATCTTTGTGCAGAAGCCTCTGTTGTCCAGTTCCGGCAGTCTCGGCAATTTGCTGCAAAACACTTAACACTTCGGAAAAACATTTCTCAATAACATTCATTCCTATCAGCATCACGGGTTCACGTTCTCGCCGGTTAACGTCGATGATTATAACACCCTGATTCTGCAATTCTACCTTCCCAACCTGAATATTCATCTCTCTAAATCCAACCTTTGGTATTAACTGTCCATTACTAGCCCATACCTCAAAGTTAAAGTCATCTGGGGCATTAGTAATGTCTGAATCAGCCCAGTACCTTTTATAAAGAACATGTGGAATGGATGTTATTTGGGACCCGGTATCCAGCAAGGCACTAAAGGGGATGCCATCCAGCACAATAGGGATCACCGGTTTTCCTCCCACGAATCTGTCATACCAGGCTGAGGGGCCTTGAGTGTTCATTCCTGGGGAGTGGCCCGCCTGCCCAGGGAATCGTCGTTTAAAGGACACTAACGAGCAAGATGGACTGGTTTCTGGCAACGGCGGCAAATGGGCTGTCCATCTGGTTGGTAGCGATCGCTGGGTCGTCCTCTTGCTGCTGGGTATCTTCTGGACCTCGTCCACTGGAGATCCTCTCTGATGGTCACCGACTTGGTCTTGGGTGCAGGCTTTGACTCTCGCAGTTCCTTGATGACCTTGGCCATAGAGATCACGGTGTCTGTCAGGGCATCTAGCTTTTGTTGATTGCGGCATTAGAAATTAGTTCTCCAGTTTCAGCAGCAGTTGCTGACATAGCAGATGTCGCTGGTGCTGCCGGCTGCTGAGGTGCTGCTGCAATGTCCAGGACAGTGGGTAGCTCCCGTGGCTCTTCCAGCTGCTGCAAACGGATGGCTCTATCTTTCAGCTCAGTAAATGTCATGTCAGGGTTCTGCAGCAGTATCATGCTTAACTGTCCTCGGTGGGAAGGGGAATGGAGGCCCTCTATGAATTGGTCAAATAGCATTTTATCAGCTCCCGGGGCTAAAGCAGGTTCTGCCAGCTTAAGGGCTCTGAGTGCTTCCTGCAGGTTCAAGGCAAAGTCTCTGGCACTCTGTTTAGGTTTCTGGTGGCATGCAAAGAACCTCATCTTAGCCCGGGTATCAGCAGCAGATTCAAACGTTGCTTTCAGTCTAGCTGCTAGATGCTCTACAGTGTCCTTATCTGTGTCCAGCCAGGACGCAACCTCACGCCGTGCATTGCCCGTTAATTGTCCCATTATCATTCCTACACGCTGGGCATCAGTGAGGGGGTACATCACATAATATTCCTTTATCTTTAGCATAAAGTCAGTTAGTGTATTAGGCTCACCGGAGTATTGGGGCAGCCACATTGCCCCTGGAGTATACGGCATCAGGAACGGCATTATTGGTGCTGTTCCTTGCGCCACTGCACCGCCGGGTACTATCGCTGGGTCCGGCGCTGCAGCTCCACCAGCTGTTCCGTCGCCGCCTTGTGCATTGGGCTGCGACATCTTGGGCCCCCTTAGTTAATATCCGCCCTCCGTCTTCCGCTTCCATCCGGATGTCTAACAAACGTTCCGCTGTGCACCAGGGATTCTCTTCCCTTCCGGATGATGTCATAGCGGTGAGAGGTTTTTCTTCCCGTCGCGCGTTCTGCAATGGCGGATTATGAAATTTACAGTATCTGTGGCGCAGTTACAATTCAGCTTGCCGCGCGCCCAGCAATGGCGGCAGATTTAAAACAGTCACTAATCACGGCACACAATGCCGATACCGGACACGGTAGATCCTGTTCGTGACGCCAGGTTGTGGAGCCCACTGGGACGGGGTACTCGGTGCCGGACCGGGGTACTGCTGGGGGATGTCACGGCGGTCCTGGTCGGGACCGTGTCCCGGGCCCGCACAATAAAATGGGGGGTTATTTACAGGGGATTTGTCACTCGTGACGCCACCCACTATATGCGGCCAGTAATGGGGCCGCCGCTGCTGCAAAACCTCCTGGGATGATGGGATAGCAGCTTGGATAGAATAGTTCCTGTTGGCAGAACTGGGTTCCCCGGGGCAGTGGTAGTAGTAGTTAAAGTCTGTGAGGATAGTTATTGATGCTGCAGGAGAGTAGGGGTAGCAGTAGAGATGATGAGAGTAGAGGTAATCGCAGTATATGAGGGCAAGTGGGGCTTCAGTATAAGGATCACACACACTCACGGTTTCCGTTGTTTTCCAAGTCTTTACTTGTAGATGGTATTACACAGTATTGTCCACGGAGTCTGTACCGGGTTGCTCTCACCCTGACCGGGTCCTTGGCTTCCTACTTAAGCGCTGTTTGTGGCCCTGCTGCTGCTTGTAGCTGTACTGCTGGCCCTGTCTCTGCTCACGGGTACCAATCTGCTGGGCAACTTGAGTCCTCTCTGTAACTGACCCCTCCGTGTTGCTTTGCTATGGTGCTGTGAAGATGGTGGACCTTCACTATGCCGGTGTTTACTGTCCTGTCTGTCTCAGGCACAGCCTCGGATCCGGTATCCGTCTTAAGTGCTTCTCCGGGGTTAAGTTTGGGGTAACTCTTTATCCCGGGGATGTTCCTCTGTCTCCTTTCCTCAGACCTCTCAGGACCTCCACCTCTATTTGACTCTGCTGCTGCTCCAGATTAAACTGAACTGTCACTTCTGCTCTGTGGTAAACAACTTTAGCTCCTCCCACTAGTGCAGGTGCCACCTGTAGCTCCTCCCACTTTCTAGTGTAGTGTTGTGTGGGGATTAAACCTGTGTTGATGTTTCTGTGGCACTTTAACCCTTGGGGTGCCACATTGTCAATACAAGAAATACAGAGTAATTGGAATATTATGGAGCATGTATCTAGATTTATAACCAGTTGTACACTGTAAAATAAAGTTCACTGTTGAACCTAGACGTTAAGTCCTACATATCATACATTTATAATGTACCCTCAAAATATGTTCCTGAGTAGCTGTACTCAACGTCATGGTTGAGGAATACTTCCATCAGCCGAATCTACAAGTTGATGACAATTGAGCTCAATTAAACTGAAATATTTTTGACAACTGTTCAACTTAGGTAAACATAAATGTTCAGCTTAAGAAATGTGATATTTTACTCGACTTTACAATTCAGCGTTAGAATATTAGCCTGTCAGTCTTCACAACCATTAGTTTCCGTATTCTTTATAGATGTACGTAGAAAATAATTGGCATTGTCACTGAAATAGCAGTAGGAACACTAGGAGAAGAAATACTTCTGCCTAAATGCAAATATCCATTTACAATGCAGCTGCAACCATTTGACCTTATGCAATGTATTCCCTTGTTTTCGTTTTTTTTTTTTTTTCGGGCTGACTCATGTTAGCTTAATATATCCTGCATATTAAACTTATTCATAACTTCTCAGATAGGAACTTTGCGTGCTACCACTCTGTATTCAACTGTCTTAATAAATGCAGATTACTGGTATGAAAAAGAAAACCCTGCACAATCTACACATTAGTCAAGTTAGATCAACAGTTTGAGCTTCAGGGATGCATTTTAAAGGAAGCGAGACACAAAATAAAAAACAATTTTAGCCAGTTTAAGGCATATGCAACACTGTTGTTGGTCACCTGGTCATTGGCTACCTAAACTGTCCACAATGGGAATGTCACTTTGTAACACACACAGATGTGACTGCATAGAATATGTTAGATCCTCAGTAATTCGGGCTAGGAAAAGAGATACTGTCCTAACAGGGTGTGTGCTCGCAGAGTTGTTCCTATAAATGTACATCTATGTGTGACTAAGATACAGAGTCCGAACAATAAAGAAGACAAATAGCTAATATATAAAAGCCGAAGGCACTTCCGTCACTTTGTCCGCACTTCCGTCACTTTGTCCGGAGACCTACACCCGTTGAGGGTGAGCCAAGATGGTGGCTGTAAGCGGGAGCGGGACACACACACACAGTCGTCCGGGGGCGTTGACATACTTTGTCCAAGATGGCGTCCGAGAAGTCTCGCGAGACTTCCTGGACGCCATATTAGATCCAGTCATTCGGGGGCGGTGACATGTCGACTGAGGATCCAGGCGGCGGGTAAGACGCAGGGCCGGTGGTAAGTATAGCAGAGTGTGTGTGTGTATGTGTGTATGTGTGTGTATGTGTGTATGTGTGTATGTGTGCGCTGACCACTCTGCCCACGGCACTGCACTGACCACTCTGCCCACGGTGCTGCGCTGACCACTCTGCCCATGGTGCTGCGCTCACCACTCTGCCCACGGTGCTGCTGTGCTCACCCCTCTGCTCATGGCACTGCGCTGACCACTCTGCCCATGGCACTGCGCTGACCACTCTGCCCATGGCACTGCGCTGCCCACTCTGCCCACGGCACTGCACTCACCACTCTGCCCATGGTGCTGCGCTGAACATTCTGCCCATGGTGCTGCGCTGACCACTCTGCCCACGGCACTGCGCTGACCACTCTGCCCACGGCACTGCGCTCACCACTCTGCCCACAGCACTGCGCTCACCACGCTGCCCACGACACTGTGCTGACCACTCTGCCCACAACACTGTGATCACCACTCTGCCAATGGCACTGCGCTCACCACTCTGCCCACAGCACTGCGCTGACCACTCTGCCCACAGCACTGCGCTGACCACTCTGCCCATGGCACTGCGCTCACCACTCTGCCCATGGCACTGCGCTCTCCACTCTGCCAATGGCACTGCGCTCACCACTCTGCCCACAGCACTGCGCTGACCACTCTGCCCATAGCACTGCGCTGACCACTCTGCCCATGGCACTGCGCTCACACACTCTGCCCATGGCACTGCGCTCTCCACTCTGCCCACAGCACTGTGCTGACTACTCTATCCACGGCACTGCGCTCACCACTCTGCCCACGGCATTGCGCTGACCAATCTGCCCATGGCACTGCGCTCATCACTCTGCCCACGGCACTGCGCTGACCACTCTGCCCACGGCACTGCGCTCACCACTCTGCCCACGACACAGTGCTCTTCACGCTGCCCACGGCACTGCGCTTACCACTCTGTCCACGGCACTGTGCTTACCACTCTGCCCACGGCACTGCACTAACCACTCTGCCCATGGCACTCCGCTCACCACTCTGCCCACGGCACTGTGCTGACCACTCTGCCCACATCACTGTGCTGACCACTCTGCCCACGGCACTGCGCTGACCACTCTGCCCATGGCGCTGCATTGACCACTCTGCCCACAGCACTGCACTGACCACTCTGCCCACGGTGTTTCGCTGACCACTCTGCCCACGGCTCTGCGCTGGCCACTCTGGCCATGGCACTGCGATGACCACTCTGCCCACGGCACTGTGATGACCACTCTGCCCATGGCACTGCGCTCACCACTCTGCCCACGGCACTGCGCTGACCACTCTGCCCACGGCACTGCGCTGACCACTCTGCCCACGGCACTGCACTGACCACTCTGCCCACGGCACTGCGCTGACCACTCTGCCCATGGTACTGGGCTGTCCACTCTGCCCACGGCCCTGCGCTAACCACTCTGCCCACGATGCTGCGCTCACCACTCTGCCCACGGCACTGCGCTGACCACTCTGCCCACGGCACTGCGCTGACCACTCTGCCCACGGCACTGCGCTGACCACTCTGCCCACGGCACTGCGCTTACCACTCTGCCCACGGCACTGCGCTGACCACTCTGCCCACGGCGCTGCGCTGACCACTCTGCCCACGGCACTGCGCTGACCACTCTGCCCACGGTACTGGGCTGGCCACTCTGCCCACGGCCCTGCGCTGACCACTCTGCCCACGATGCTGCACTCACCACTCTGCCCACGGCACTGCGCTGACCACTCTGCCCACGGCACTGCGCTGACCACTCTGCCCACGGCACTGCGCTAACCGCACTGCGCTAACCACTCTGCCCACGGCACTGCGCTGACCACTCTGCCCACGGCACTGCGCTGACCACTCTGCCCACGGCACTGCGCTGACCACTCTGCCCACGGCACTGCGCTTACCACTCTGCCCACGGCACTGCGCTGACCACTCTGCCCACGGCACTGCACTGACCACTCTGCCCACGGCACTGCGCTGACCACTCTGCCCACGATGCTGCGCTGACCACTCTGCCCACGGTGCTGCACTGACCACTCTGCCCACAGCGCTGCACTGACCACTCTTCCCACGGCGCTGCGCTGACCTCTCTGTACACGGCTCTGCGCTGACCACTTTGCCCACGGCACTGCGCTGACCACTCTGCCCACGGCACTGCGCTGACCACTCTGCCCACAGCACTGCGCTGACCACTCTGCCCACGGCACTGCGCTTACCACTCTGCCCACGGCACTGCGCTGACCACTCTGCCCATGGCACTGGGCTGACCACTCTGCCCACGGCCCTGCGCTGACCACTCTGCCCACGATGCTGCGCTGACCACTCTGCCCACGGTGCTGCACTGACCACTCTGCCCACAGCGCTGCACTGACCACTCTTCCCACGGCGCTGCGCTGACCTCTCTGTACACGGCTCTGCGCTGACCACTTTGCCCATGGCGCTGTGCTGACCACTCTGCCCACGGCACTATGCTGACCACTCTGCCCACAGCACTGCGCTGACCACTCTGCCCATGGCACTGTCCTTACCACTCTGCCCACGGCACTGCGCTGACTACTCTGCCCTTGGCACTGCGCTGACCACTCTGCCCACGGCACTGCGCTGACCGCGCTGACCATTTTCACCGCACTCACTGCTAACCACTGAGCCACCGCGCAGTGCTAACCACTGAGTCACCGCGCTGTAGTAACGACTGAGCCACCACGCAGTGCTAACCACTGAGCCACCGCGCAGTGCTAACCACTGAGGCACCACGCAGTGCTAAACACTGAGCCACCGTGCAGTGCTAACCACTGAGCCACCGTATACTCTGCTACCCACAGAGCCGCCAGTATACTCTGCTACCCACAAAGCCGCCTGTATACACACAATTCATTTCACCGCACTCCCGTAACTATTAGTAAATAAACTATATATGGATTCTTTAGAATCAGGCCGCCATCTAGTATGTATATATATATATATATATATATATATATATATATACATGGTGCAGCAGCATGCTGTGATTAATGTATACATGAACTTTAATACTGCTGTAAATGTTAAAAATGTAAGGTATTTAGTTAGACATTTTTGATCACAGAGTGCAAAAACCATCAAAAGAAGTCAAGGTGTTTCTTTAATATGGATTGTCTGTAAACACTGTTTTCCTATCTCTCCATGTGCCTACAATAAAAAAAAATTTTGATCAAAGAGCGTAAAAGTCATTCAACAACTCAAGGTGTTTCTTTAATATGAATGATCCCTTAACGTCACCCCTTCACAACCTATGATGCACATAAGTGTCATAGGTCGTTACCCACCCTTTGATGCAAACTCACACACTGAAATCGCTTCCTCCCCTGCACATCTCAGCTAATGTCATCAGCTGAGATGTGTATCTAACAGCACCAATCAGATCCACAATCTGATCACCGCTATTAACTATTTGGATTGCACTGTCAATCACTGACAGCGCGATCCTTAGCACCGCGGCGAGGATAGCGCCATTCCCCGCCATGATTGGAGGTCTCATGATGCAATCACGGGACCTCCACTGTTGCCTCAACAGCCCGGAGTTCTGTGATGACCCCGGATGCTATCTGGGATCACTTCCTGTTGATGCCTGGGGAGCGCCAGCATCCACACGAAGTGATCATTTGTGCTATGTACTGATGTGCTGCAGCTCAGTGCTGCAGCTCATAAGTGTATAACACAAGGGATCAAACAGTGCAGCACTGAGGCCCTCTAGTGGGCCAAGTAAAATAATGAAAAGTTTTTAAAAGTTTGAAAAACCCCACAAAAGTTCAAATAAACACCAGTGATGAGCGAGTACTAAAATGCTCGGGTGCTCGAAGCTCGGGCCGAGCATCCCAAGATACTCGTGTACTTGGCCAGAGCACCGAGCCCAATGTTATCCTATGGGAGACACGAGTATTTTTATGAAATGACTGCCGGCAGCATGTAGAAACACTAAAAATTTCACAAACGTCTCAGAGGAGTGCTGAAATGACATGGCAACACCATGGGGAAGACCCCTGGAAGCATTTCTCACTCAAAAGTCACAGCTGTGAACAATGTTGTCCGAGTTTCACGCCAATTTTGCGGAGTCACCAGAAAACCTTCCAAAATGACACCAAAATGAATATTCAGGGTGGAAATATTAAGGGCACATACCCAATAGTGAGATACAGCTGGTGTATGTTACTTTTTGTGATTACATGAAAGATTTTACGTGAAAACATTGTGTGGCACTCCAATGTCCCTGAGAAGAGACGTACATGAAGCCCTGTCTTGACATATTGTGCCCATTTTGAGGACCTGTGTCTATTGTAGTATTTTCCTTTGCCAGGGCAGTCTAAAATTGGGAGGTTCACCAATGCCCCTGGATAGAGACGTGCATGAGGACCTGTAAACCTGAAGTGCCCATTGTAAGGAAGTGGGTGTATTGGAGTATAACCCTTTGGCAGGGCAGCCAAAAATTGGGAGGCTCCACATTGTCCCTGGATAGAGACATGCATGAAGGCCTGTAAACCTGAAGTGGGTGTATTGGAGTATAGCCCTTTGTCAGGGCAGCCAAAAATTGGGAGGCTCCACATTGTCCCTAGATAGAGACGTGCAGTAGGGCCTGTAAACCTGAAGTGGGTGTATTGGAGCATAGCCCTTTGGCAGGGACGCCAAAAATTGGGAGGTTCAACAATGACCCATGCATACAGACACGCAGTAGGGCCTGTAAACCTCAAGTGGGTGTATTGTAGGATAGCCCTTTGGCAGGGCAGCCAAAAATTGGGAGGCTCCACATTGTCCCTGGATAGAGACGTGCAGTAGGGCCTGTAAACCTGAAGTGGGTGTATTGGAGTATATCCCTTTGGCAGGGCAGCCAAAAAGTGGGAGGCTCCACATTGTCCCTGGATAGAGACATGCATGAAGGCCTGTAAACCTGAAGTGGGTGTATTGGAGTATAGCCCTTTGGCAGGGCAGCCAAAAATTGAGAGGTTCCACCATGACCCATACATACAGACATGCAGTAGGGCCTGTAAACCTCAAGTGGGTGTATTGTAGTATAGCCCTTTGGCAGGGCAGCCAAAAATTGGGAGGCTCCACATTGTCCCTTGATAGAGACGTGCAGGAGGGCCTCAAAACATTTTTCCCATTGAAAAGGAGCGGGTCTCCTGTCGTTGTAATGCCCATTCTGAAAGAATGGGCGAAAAAATTTACCACTGGGGGTATACCTGAAACAACAGTCTAACTATTGTAACGGTCATCATGGTGGCACATGAGGAGAAGGAGGACCAGTCCAGCGATTAGCCAAAGTCCAGAAGTGTGTACCCATGGGTGAGTGTAGGTACATGGCAAATTCACAGAACAAAATTTAAATTCCGCTGTCATTTGTTGGTGGTGTGGTGAAGTCTGGCCCAATCCAACCCTTGTTCATCTTGATCAGAGACAGCCTGTCAGCATTTTCAGTTGACAGGCGGGTGCGTTTATCAGTAATGATTCCACCTGCGGCACTGAAAACACGCTCTGACAAAACGCTAGCAGCAGGGCAGGTCAGGACTTCCAAGGCATAGAGAGCAAATTCATGCCATGTGTCCAGCTTGGAGACCCAATAATTGTAAGGCACAGAGGAATGTCGCAGTACAGTTGTTCGATCTGCAAGGTACTCCTTCAGCATCTGGCCAAACTTAGCATTTCTTGTGGCACAACCCCGCACCTCAGGGGCTGTGGTACGTGAGGGGCTGAGAATACTGTCCCACATCGTAAAGACTGTTCCCCTACCTCTGGCGGATTGGACTTGTGCCCCTCTTGGCCATACGCCTTGGTTGTGCACCGATTCCTGACCTATGTCGCTAGCGTTTTGTGAGGGGAATGCTTTGCCTACTTCCGTGACTATGGCCTTCTGGAAATGCTGCATTTTGGCTGACCTCTCCGCCTCAGGAATGAGAGACATAAAGTTATCCTTGTAGCGTGGGTCTAAGAGTGTTGCCAACCAGTACTGATTGTCGGCCAAGATGTTCTGAATGCGAGGGTCACGAGCCAAGCAGCTTACCATAAAGTCAGCCATGTGCGCCAGACTCTTAACAGCCATCACTTCAGTATCCAGACCAACACGATGACTGAACATGATGTCCTCCTCCTCCTCCTCATCTCCCCTGTCCTCTGGCCAGCCACGCTGAAGCGAGGGTATGACTGGTGTGCATGGCATATCCTCAATTTGACCAGAGAGTTGCTCCATGTCTTCATTCTCCTCCTCCTCCTCCTCGTCATAGTCCTTCACTGCACGTTCTGATGAGATGAGGCTGGGCTGTGTGTTATCACCCACACCCACTACTGTTTCTTGCTCAAACTCATCGCGCTCCGCCTGCAACGCATCCTCTTTCTTTTTCAGCAGAGACCGTTTTAGAAGGCAGAGTAGCGGTATGGTGATGCTAATAATGGCGTCATCACCGCTCACCATCTTGGTGGAGTCCTCAAAGTTTTGGAGGACGGTACATAGGTCCGACATCCATCTCCACTCCTCAGGTGTTATGTGTGGAGTTTGACCCATTTCCCGACGGCTTAGGTGATGCAGGCACTCAACAACTGCCCTCTTCTGCTCACATATCCTGACCAACATGTGCAGAGTTGAATTCCAACGCGTGGGGACATCACATACCAGTCTGTGGGCCGGAAGACGCAAACGTTGCTGAAAGCCAGCAAGGCCGGCTGAAGCAGCAGGTGACTTGCGAAAATGTGCAGACAGGCGGCGAACTTTTACCAGCAGATCAGACAGCTCTGGGTATGACTTTAGAAACCGCTGAACCACCAGGTTGAGCACATGGGCCACGCATGGAACATGCGTCAGCTGGCCTCGCCTCAAAGCTGCCACCAGGTACCGGCCATTGTCACACACGACCTTTCCTGGCTTTGGGTTCAGAGGTGTGAGCCAGTGATCTGCCTGCTGTTTCAGAGCTGTCCACACCTCTTCTGCATTGTAGGGTTTGTCACCTATGCATATTAGCTTCAGTACAGCCTGTTGCCGCTTCGCAGAGGCAGTGTTGCAGTGCTTCCAGCTTGGGACTGGTGTGGAGGGTAAAGTGGATGAGGATGCGCAGGAGGAGGAGGAGGAGGCTGAGGAGCATGACATTCCGGAGCTGTAGAGTCTGGGTGAAACCATGACTGAGGTAGGGCCTGCAATCCTTGGTGTGGGAAGGACGTGTTCCGTCCCTCGCTCAGACTGGGTCCCAGCTTCCACAATATTAACCCAGTGTGCCGTCAAGGAGTTGTAGCGGCCTTGCCCACAAGCACTTGTCCACGTGTCTGTGGTTAGGTGGACTTTGGCTGAAACAGCGTTGTTCAGGGCACGTGTGATGCTTTGTGACACATGGTTATGCAATGCGGGGACGGCACATCTGGAGAAATAGTGGCGGCTGGGGACCGAGTAACGTGGGACAGCAGCCACCATCAGGTCGTGGAATGCTTCCATCTCCACCAGCCGGAAAGGTAACATTTCTACCGCAAGCAGTCGCGAAATCTGTTAATTTAGGACTGTGGCATGTGGGACGTTGGCAGCGTACTTGCGCCTGCGTTCAAAGGTTTGCTGAATGGATAATTGAACGCTGCGCTGGGACAAGGACGTGCTTGATGGAGGTGTTATTTGTGCGTGGGCAACGTCTGGTGCAGGGCCGGAGGCTTGTTCGTGGCAAGCATGGACAGGGGATTGGCTCGCACGCACAACACGCGAAGACGTAGCAGTGACATCAGCAAGCACCGCTCCTTGACTCTGTTGTACTTCCCACAAAGTCGGGTGCTTGGCTGACATGTGCCTGATCATGCTGGTGGTGGTCAGGCTGCTAGTTTTCGTACCCTGCTGATGCTGGCATGGCATGTGTTGCAAATGGCCTTTTTAGAGTCATCTGGAGCCAACTTAAAAAACTGCCAGACTCGGGAAGACCTAACATTTGCACAGGCACCTTGTGTCATGTTGTTGTTCCGGGGAACGGTTGCCTGCCTTCTGCCTGTGAACACGACCCTGCTTCTTACTGCCTGTTGGGATGCTACGCCTCCCTCCCCCTGTGCACTGCTGTCCTCGCTCTGCATATCCTCCTGCCAGGTTGGGTCAGCTATTGGATCATCCACCACGTCGTCTTCCTCTTCCGCACCCTGATTCTCCTCCGGACTTCCTGGCAATTGTGTCTCATCATCGTCCACCCCTTGTTGAGACATGTTGCCAACGTTCCCTCCGTGATAACGTGGCTGCTCAATTATTTGGGCATCTGTACATACCATCTCATCACCCACTTCAATAGGAGCTGGTGAGAGGCCAGATTCTGCGAATGGATACGTGAACAGCTCTTCCGAGTGTCCTAGTGTGGGATCAGTAATGTCCGTGGACGTGTACTCGGCCTGGTGGTAGGAAGGAGGATCAGGTTGGGAAATGTGCGGTGCAGTATCACGGCTACTGACACTTGACCGTGTGGAAGACAGGGTGTTTGTGGAGGTGCCCATCTGACTTGAAGCATTATCCGCTATCCAAGTAATAACCTGTTGACACTGGTCTTGGTTCAAGAGCGGTGTACTGCTGCGGGCCCCAAGAATTTGAGACAGGACGTGCGAGCGAGTAGATGTGCCACTTTGTTGTTGCGAAATTAGTGCTTGCACACAACCTCGGCCTCTGCCTGCACCACCATCACGTCCACTTCCTTGTTCCTTGCCAACGCCCTTGCCAACGCCCTTGCACATTTTGCCTATATACAGTAACAACAATCTGGTGACTGTTCAGGTCACAGGAAAGTTGGATTTTAGAACCTGCCTGTATAAAGCTATTAAGTATAACAGTCTGGTGACTGTTCAGGTCACAGGAAAGTTGGATTTTAGACCCTACCCTGTATAAAGCTATCAAGTACAACAGTCTGGTGACTGTTCAGGTCACAGGAAAGTTGGATTTTAGAACCTGCCTGTATAAAGCTATCAAGTACAACAGTCTGGTGACTGTTCAGGTCACAGGAAAGTTGGATTTTAGACCCTAACCTGTATAAAGCTATCAAGTACAACAGTCTGGTGACTGTTCAGGTCACAGGAAAGTTGGATTTTAGACCCTAACCTGCATAAAGCTATCAAGTACAACAGTCTGGTGACTGTTCAGGTCACATTAAAGTTGGATTTTAGACCCTAACCTGTATAAAGCTATCAAGTACAACAGTCTGGTGACTGTTCTGGTCACAGGAAAGTTGGATTTTAGAACCTGCCTGTATAAAGCTATCAAGTACAACAGTCAGGTGACTGTTCAGGTCGCAGGAAAGTTGGATTTTAGAACCTGCCTGTATACAGCTATTAAATATAACAGTCTGGTGACTGTTCAGGTCACAGGAAAGTTGGATTTTAGAACCTACCTGTATAAAGCTATTAAGTATAACAGTCTGGTGACTGTTCAGGTCACAGGAAAGCTGGATTTTAGACCCTGCCTGTATACAGCTAGTCAGCTCCAACAGTCTCCTGAGGACTGTTCTGGTCACTGTAAAGCTTAGACTCCGATCTGAATCACCCTGCCTATATCCTCCTAGATTAGTCCTGAGAAGGACTGTTGTGGTCAGCAGCAGTTTGCAGCCCTGCTCCGGATCTACCTATGAGGGCCGCAATTCTGTCCCTTAAGCAGCAGCAGACACTCTCCCTACACTGACTCTCTGGATGGCTGTGTGCAGAGCACATCGTGGCCGGGTCTTATAAAGGCTCGGTCACGCTGTGCGGGCTGGCCAATCACTGCAATGCCACAACTAACATGGCTGTGGCATTGCAGTGACTGCCAGCCAATCCCTGCATGTGGGCTGGCTCTCTATAGAGCGCCAACATGCAGGGATGAGGACCACGAGCACAGCACGAGTATCGCGAGATTACTCGGTGCTCGCCAAGTAGCCCGAGTACAGTGATACTCGTGCGAGTACCGAGCAGCGCAGAGCATACGCGCTCATCACTAATAAACACCCTTTTGCACCATTGAAAAACTATTAGCCAAATTTAAAAATTACATACATTTTTTGTCGCTGCTGCAGACATGCCTGATCTTTCAAAATATAAAATCAATTAATCAGTTCTGTAAACTGCGTATCTGAAAAAAAAGTCAAATGCCAAAATCAGGGGTTTTTTTGTCGCCGCAACAGTACAATAAAATGCAATAGCAAGAGATCAAAACATTGAATCTAGCACCAGGTGCCAGATTAATTAATTAATCAAACATATTCAACTTATGAAATAAGCTTGAAATACTGCTAATTTATTCATGTTATGATATTTTCACATAGGACAACACAATGATCTCAACATTAAAGAAAGTGTGTTTTTCTCTAATTTTGATCTCCAGTGTATATTTACTGAGCTAGAGAACAGAATCATAGATAACAGTTGTTGCATTCAATTCTTAGCATCTATATACAGTTGACCTAAATATATTCAGTTACAAGGTAAATGTGAACTGCTACAGTTTATCATGGAGTAGTAACTATCAACTATTTCCACCTATTTGTCACCTTTCCTCCAGCACCTTAGGGCTCATTTAGGCTTTAGTTCAGGGTCACTGATCTGAGTCTCCTCCGAGAAAGTCGCATGTAAGTAGGATAGTGTGTTTCCATCCTATGAGGTTATAACTCTGGAACCCTTCAACTGATCCCAGTGATTCCAAAACAGTTTTTTTTTTCATGACATATTGTACTTTATACAAATGGTAAATTCATGACAATATTATTTGCGTTTATTTGTGAAAAAAAATCTGAAAATTGCGAAAATTGTGAAAACTTAGCAATTTTAAATTTTTTTACATTTATGCCCCTAAATCAGATAGTTATGTCCCACAAAAAAGTCAATAAATAACATTTAAAATATGTCTAATTTACATTAGCACAATTTAAAAAAATATAATTAGTTAAGACGTTATAAGGGTTGAATTTTATCAGCAATTTCTAATTTTTCCAACTGAATTTATAAACCTACTTTTTAGGGACCACGTCATATTTGAAGTGACTTTGAAGGGCGTATATGACCAAAAATACCCAAGAGTGACACCATTAAAAAACTGCACTTCTCAAGCTACTCAAAACCACATTCGAGAAGATTATTAACCCTTCAGGTGCTTCACAGAAACTAAAGCAACGGTGAAGGAAAAAATGAAAATGTATTTTTTCTCAACTAAAATGTTACTTTAGCCTGAAATAGTTCATATTCATAAGGGTAACAGGAGAAATTGCATCATAAAATTTCTTACGCAATTTTTGTTGAGTACAATGGTACCTCATATGTGGTGATAAACTATTGTTTGGGTGCATTGCATGCCTTGTGCCATCTCTTATTAAAATTCCCACCTCCTTTGCTGCTGTGATACGAAGGGCCAGAACGTTATATCCACCCCTGTGCATTGTGGGACTGATCACATGACACAGCCAGGCTTCGACGCATGCGCAGTGTACATGTTGAAGCCGGGTCATACACGTCATAAGCCCCCACAATGCACCGGGCCGGATATGATATTCCGGCCCGGTGTATCATAGCAGCAAAGGAGGCTGGAATTTCAAAAAGAGGTGTAACAGCACAAGGAATGAGAATGCCCAGCAGGGCCTGCTGGGAGCCAGCAAAAAGGGTAAGATGGAGCCCCAGAGCACGCCTTTGCAGTCTACGGATGTAGACTGCTTGTAAGTTATAAATCATTTTTCTTAAACTTTATAGGGCACGTTTAGATCAGACAGGGATGGTTAGCGATCAGATCACAAGGGGCAGGGACAGTTAGTGATAGCATAGGGGGGGTAGAACGAGCTGACAGGTTCCCTTTAACAGCATTTTATAATGTTGAGCCGTGAATATGGAAAAAAAATAGTTTTACACAGAAAATGTCCTTTTAGCCTCATTTTTTTCATTTTGACAAGTACACTCCATGAAATTGCAAACTGCTCAGTTAACAAAGACTTTAAAAATGTCTAGTTCTGTGAGGTTGGCAGTGTCAAATTGGGTTACTGATTGGCGAATAAAATCAGGAATCTGTGTAGCAAAATCTTTGGAGGCTGAGGTCCGAAGGGGGTCACAAGTGCTTGGTTTGGGGTCTCTAGTGCTGGGTTGGGGGTCACTTACCCTCAGCTTTAGCTTATTTCTTGTACTGTGGCATCTCAGTGGAGGTTCTTCATCAATGGAAGAGGAAGAGGAGTGTGAGAAATAAAAGACGTTAGGATCCTATCCCTCACTATCAATATCAGAAGCAATGATGGTGAGGCGGTCGACAGGGGATGGGGTACTAGGGTACCGGGGCTGATGGCGACTTTGATGGGGGGGATCACGGCTGGTCAATCCCCGATCCCGTGCCCTGGACCCTCAATGGCGGGGAATGGTGGGGAATAAGGGGATTGTTAATGTGATGCCACCTATGGTACCTGGTAACGGGTATACCAGCATTGCAGCCAGCCGCTGAGGTGATGGTGGGTGCAGCAGAGTGTGTTACAGCTCCCCACAGGTGGAGCTTTACCTCAGCGCAGCGGGAATGGATGATGGGAGTAGTAGTTGCGTCTTTGCAGACAAGGCGGTGAGTTGCGGTGGTTAGACAGGAGCACAGACACACAGGGATGGTTGTTTCGGTACCTTTTACTGGTGACAGGGTAACAGGTACAGTCCAGAGTAATAACCCCAGTGCAACTTGGGACTGTCACCTTAGAAAATTATGATGCCTCCTTTGTGCTCTGTGGTGTGGGATAAGTCCTGCCTGAGCCTGAACCCACCGCTTCTTCTCCCTCTCTGGGCTTTGTCCTAAACTGGCAATGAGGTCCTTCTGCGGGGTACCTGTTTCTACTATGGCCCCTGGTCCTATACTTGGTCAGTTTAGCATCTCTTACTTTGTTCTCCTCAGGGCTGAACTCCTCCTGAGTCTTCTGGGCTTTTGCTGTGGCAGTAAATGCTGGCAGCATCGGACTCCGGTGTCCGGGTGTACTAAAGGGCTGTAGTAACCGATTCCCTTTTCTTAGTTCCCTTCTTTCTCCACTTGCCTCCGACCCTTTCCCTAGGGTGCGCACAGCGGTCAGTGGTCCCTGGTCCTGGGCCTGGGCCTGGATCTCTCCCAGCGGCCAGCTCCTCCGTCTCCTCTCTCTTCCTTCTCACTGCAGACTCTAGCCTCCCTCCAGGGACTAACTAACTCCTCCCCTCAGGCCTGGATGTGCTTAAAGGGGAACTGACTTAAGGCAGCCAGTAGAGCTCCCCCTTCAGGTCTGGGGTGGAAGGTGTGGTGTGCTGTGCTAAACAAGGTGTAATTCCCTCCTTGCATCGATGGATCCTGTGGTAATCCCCCGCAAGGGTGCTACAATGACATGTGCCTCCTTGACCGAATAATGTCTTGGGGACTGGGATGAGTTGGAAATTTATGTGTGAGATGTGTGTGTGTGTCTGTGCATGTGAGAGTGTTTGGTGTAATCATTATTACTTCATAGGAAAAGTGTAACAGAAAAGAATATAGAAAGAAAAAGAGAAAATAAAAAGGAGAAATTTAAAATATAGTAAAAAAAAGAAACTAAATGGGTGTCAGTAAAAAAAATGTACTGAGCACAGGCAACTGACTATTTTCAGTAAAAAATACTGTAGTAGATAATCATTGCAATAATATATTTTTACTGTCCATAATCTAGCCCTGTCATCTAAACTAAATGTATTATTTTTTCTTTATCTTTATTATTAATGATTAGGGATGGGCGAGCATTCTCGCCGGTACTCGGTGCTCGCCTGAGCAACTCAGTACTTGAGATGTTCGGCTCTCGCCGAGTACCAGCGGGATGCTTGGGCACATGCTCAGCTCCCCTTCCCTGCATGTTGGTGCTCTTTACAGAGCCAGCCCACATGCAGGGATAGGCTGCCACACACTGTAATGCCACAGCCATGCTGCGCTGTGCTTGTCACGTCTCCCATGTGACATTTACGTGTACTTTCACTTTGGCAGTGCATGAACATACACTACCAAAGTTAAATGAAAGTAAGCAAAAGTATGAAAATAAAAAAAACACAAGCTCACCTTCCGCCTGTCCCGCGATGCGAGGCTTCCATCTCAGCTCATCGCAGGACCTGAATCAGCTGACCGCGGGAAGCCGATCAGCTGACGTTTCACGTCATAGCATCAGCTGATCTGTTTAAATCGCCTGCCGGTCGGCTAAACCAAAGAGCTGATGCTGTCAGCTGTTCGGTTTAGCCAACAAGTGAGCAATTTAAACCAACAGCTGATTCTGTCACCTGATTGGTCACCTGCCAGCCGGCTAAACCGCTCAGCTGATGTGTCAGCGGGTGGTGTTGGCGGGTGATTTAAACAGCTATCAACTCAACAGTAGTTTAAACCTCCCCTGCCGACATCAGCTGTTTGGTTTTCGCAAGCAATTTAAACACCTGATCTGACAGCTAATTCAGGCTCTTGAACCTGATATTGATCATCAGATGATATTGGGTCCGGATTGGATGTCGCGAGACCCTCGAGCCTGGACTATGTCGGGGGGAAGGTTTTTTTTTTCTTTAATAAAGATGGAGTCACTAATTGTGTTGTGTTTTATTTCTAACAAAAATATTTATCTCTGGGTTGTGTTTTTTTTATCTGATTACTAGAAATTCATGGTGGTCATGTCTAATGTTGGCATGACCCCATGAATTTCAGGTTTAGGGCCAGCTTATAATACAAAGCTGGCCCTAACCCCATTATTACCTAGCGAGCCACCCGACACCAGGGCAGCTGGAGGGATCGGATACAGCACCAGAAGATGGCGCTTCTGTGAACGTGCCATTTTCTGGGGTGGCTGCGGACTGCAATTCGCAGGTGGGGGGCAGAAAGCTTGGGCTTGCCATACCAGGCGTGCCGTAGGTGGTTGACCTGTAGGTCATCAAGATAACCTTGGATTGCCATGGTAATCATCAGACCCCCATGATGAATTTGCAGGTGTCCTGATCATGTAGAGAGGGAGTGCACTCTCCCCACCAGCTCCCTGATTTCTGCGATCAATATTGATTGTAGCATTTAGAAGGTTAAACAGTCCATTCCTGGCTGTGACAGGCAGAGCTTGGCTATCACTTATGCCAAGCTGACAGTCAGGAACCCCTCTCTGCTCATAAAGTATAGGTACAACAAATGTCGCAGCTGGAGAGAGGGGTTTTCTGTTAGTCTGCTAGTGGCCATCTCCAGACTACAAGTTCTATGTAACTGCAGTAAAGTATTACTCTGAATACACATCTAGAGAAAATGGAAAAAAAAATAAAAAAATAACATAGAAAGAAGAGTATTTGTTAGTACCAGTGTCAGTGGACCGATCCCACACCAGAAATGCACAGGCTGCCATTGTTCTCAGCTGTGCAGTGCTTATTTCATCTTCTGAGAAAAACTCTTGGTTAAAAGATCACTAATAAATGAGCATTTTGCTTGTTTGTCAGGTGATCAGCAGCTTGTATACACTGCATAATTATTGTGAACAGGTTTCCTATGGCCACCCATCCATAATAATTCTATAGTGTAATTGCATCCAATACAATGTTTTCCTTGTAATTACCAATGCAGGAAGATGAAAAAGGAGCTTGTGTTGTCTTCATAATGTAGCCCATTTAATAAGAAATTCTATGATATGATATAATTGTTTATGGGATCATGGGCCATTGACAGGATATTGAAAATTCCATACAGCTTTTATGGTGGTTTGTAAACTGTTGATATAGAGTCCACTGCCAGACTTAACAGCATTGTCCATTACTATAACAACCCCTTCTAACTCCACTTGTGTCCAACAGTTAAAATAAAAGACCCTGTACTCACCTCCAATTTTGATGCCGTTCCAGCACTGTCAGTAATCGTGGTAAAGGTGTGACATTGTGATGTTATGAAAGCCCCCCCATCCAATCACTGCCAACTTCTCTCGCCATGCCTTCGACCATATGAGTGATCACCAGGAAGTGAGCGGCAGATGCAGTGTCCCTTCCTGTTGATTAAATTATTTTGTAAAAAGGCCAGGAGAGAAAAGCTGGCAGTGATTGTATGCAGGGCTCGCTAGACTTGATGTCCCATGACCCATTTACCATGATTACCGACAGTGATGGATCAGAATGGGAGGTGAGTATAGGGTCTTTTATTTGAACAGGGGAAAACAAGTAGAGTCAGAAGGGGCTGGAGTAGAAATTGACAACCCCTTTAATGCAACCCTTAACAATTTCCAGGGAAACTCTGGTATTTACCCTTCACACCTACATAAGGATCTGTCCTTTGCTGCACAGGCTCCAAACTTGCATCTATAGAGTAGGTGCTGGAAATTGGATATTGGAGTTGAGCATAGGATTGTCAGCAAGATAGGTCAGTGTTAGACAGGTTGGGACAAAGACAGAATAAATAGCCATAACTTTAGTCAAGAGAATAGCCAAGGTCAACTACAGGAGGTCAGACAGCGGCATAAGGTCAAATAAGATATCCAAGGTGTTAATTATAAGAGTAGTGGGTTCACAAACTAGATCAGAATACTAAGTAAAAATATACTATAAAGTGCACCAGATGCAGAGAAAACAATGCAATGTAAAATGGCAATGGACTTTGTAGCATGGGGATTTAAATAGTCTACTGTGCATGTCTATTGGCCACTGCACCCTTCCTGCAATTGGTTTGTTGAGCAGCCCAGGTGTTAACTAGTCAGCAGAATGTAATATACATACAACAAAACATTTAACAAAATATCTGGGTGGCAATCATACCCAACAAAAGGAGTAGTTCTCCGAGGAGGTTCAGGGGGTTTGACAGGGCATCAGACATATTGTCTAGAATGTGGACAGATGATTTCTTAACAGTAGTTCACTATTAACTAAGTTTTTCATTATTCAGATATGACGTGTCAGGTCTGTCATGTCAGTATACTAGGAGGCTTAAACACCTTGCAAGCTCGTCTGGGAAATTTAATATGCAAATTGACTCTTCAAAGAGGACTTGAACTCTATCACCATCTATTGGAAGCAGCAATCCTAAAAGTCAATATTGACCCTATAAGGAGCCTTATCATATGACTAAGGATAAAAGCCAAATCATATTCTCCATTTGTAAACATAGTGTTTTGGAGTGTTTGCTTCTCATCAGTGCAAAGTATAAGACATGATTTGGCTAGGTAAGGGGCTAAGACTGCGGATCTAAGCTATATAATTTCTAATTCTGGGTATATATATGAGGAGACTTAAATTCCTTTTGTGCATCTCTTGGGAAATTTAATATGCAAATTGCCTCTTCAAATTGACACCGACAACTCAAAACGTAAGTATGCATCAGTAAATTTGGGTGTACGTTACTTGGATAGGTGAATAATGACAGTACTGCTGTGGGCATGGGTGGGTGGCTGGGCTATGTATGTATCTTTATTTATTTATTTTTTCTATGTCTTTTTCTTATTTTTTTAAGATTTATTTTTCCCAAAACCGCATCCAAGACTACTGATCCAAGACTACTGGAGCTGACGGCCGTAAACCATAAGCTGACTGCCTGCATCCAGCTGGCCAGGACACCGACAACACAAAACGTAAGTATGCATCAGTAAATTTGGGTGTACATTACTTGGATGGGTGAATAATGACAGTACTGCTGTGGGCATAAGTGGGTGGCCGGCTATGTATGTATCATTATTTATTTTTAAACGTAAGTATAGATGAGCAGTTTAGGGCTACACTAGGTGGGTTGCAGTACTGATGAGTCCTGTGGGTGGGCTATGTATGTATGTGTTTTTTAGGATTTAATTTTTTTTCCCAATACAGCATTCAAAACTACTGCCCCAGACGGCCTGTCATGTCTGACGAGCATACAATGCTGGAAGTAAGTACCTCATGTTGTATGAAGAATGGTGTTAGATATTTATAGTGTCTTAGGCCCCATTCACATCAGGGTTTTTCGCTGATTGCGGCAGATTTACCGCATCTACCGCCTAACGGTGGCACTTGCGGCAAGCCCCATGCATTGTCTATGGGGATTGCGGCAAGTGCGGTATTGCTGCGGTTCCGCCAGTTGTGGCCACAAAAAAACGCTGCTGACCGCGTTTTTTTCGCCACCGCAACTAATATCGCACCTGGCGCAAGCCCCATAGACAATGCATGGGGCTTGCCACAAGTGTGCCGCAAGTGTGACCGTTAGACGGCAGATGCGGTAAATATGCCGCATCTGTCACAATCAGCGAAAAGAGCTGATGTGAAAGCAGCCTTAGTTATTTATATTTTTTATTAACAATTCACTTGTCCTATTCTGGGAATATTTTGATACCGAGGTGGAGCAGGGAGATGCGGAGGGAATGGCAGTTGGTGGTGTGGCGCAAGTAAGTATCCGACAAGCTGAAATGTTCTACCCTTTTTTTTTTTAGCTGGATATGCGAAAGGGTACGAGTAAAGGTTTATTGTCCTCCACTTTAATACTTTGTCTTTGTAGAATACTTTTTTCGATTTTTGTTTGGACTGAAAGTATTTATATTGACTAACTAGATAAAAAATTAAGGTATTGTGTATTGATTCCTTTTTTTATTTTCCCTATTTCTACAGCTCACATGGTGTTGTACAATTGACGACACATTCGGGACAACTTCCGAAAGCAATTTAATGCGGAGATGCTGGCTGCCAGTGGGTCAGGGGTGCCGAAAAAAACACTGTACCCATATGCTGCAACTTTGAGACCCTGCATGTTGGCAAGAGTGTAAGTATGCTTCTTTGACTTTTTTTTTAACCTCGGTTTTACATTTTCTGTTGTAGTACACTTTGCTGACCTTTTAACTTTCTTTTTTTTTTTTATTTCTCCTTCAGTATGCGATTGTGACCTTACTTTTTCACCACTTTGTGTCCTCTTGCATTAAGCTTCTAAGGGCCCTTTCACATCAGCGGTATTTTCAAATCGCGGCAGATGCGGTGAAAAAAACCGCATCTGCCGCGATTACCGCATAACCGCGACACTTGCGGCACACTTGCGGCAAGCCCCATGCAATGTCTATGGGGCTTGCGGTAAGGGTGCGGCAGGTGCGGCAAGTGCGGTTTCGGCACTTGCGGCAGGTGCAGCCGCGAAAAAAAACGCTGCTTGCATGGGGCTTTGCATGGGGCTTACCGCAAGTGTGCCGCACGTGTCTCGGTTATGCGGTAATCGCGGCAGATGCGTTTTTTTCACGTCATCTGCCGCGATTTGAAAATACCGCTGATGTGAAAGGGCCCTTATAGACTGTTATTGTTTGATTTGCTGTTAATTTTTTCTTGCTTGATGTGAATCCATACAAATGTTCTTAATGGGTTTTTTTTGTTTCCCCCCACAGAACATATGGGAGTACATGGGCACCCGCATCACAGAGAGTTCCCCGCCCGTCTGAAGTTGTCCAAGATGTTCGCAGCGCTAGCGACTTGGTCACATCCCCTAGCCCATCTGAGGAGCAAGAGGGGCCTGCAGCAGCTGCTTTGTGTGACACCGATAATCCTGCAGAAGAGGGACAGACATCTTTTCCCCTAACTCAGCCCTCTGACGCTGCCGAAAGTAATATTTCTGCATCTCGCCCTGTTTGGCAGCACCAGAGTGGACAGATAGGAGTGGTCTCACTGAGGTTTTACATCTGGTGCAGGTTCTTCAACAGATATGGAGCCACCTCTCCAAACAGATTACGGAGGGGTTCGATGGGCTCCATATTGATGTAATGAACATGCAGTCAGATGTAAAAAAAGTCGCACAACTAGTACTTCATGTCGGTTGCCAGTGAGATGGAGAACATGACATCCGATCAGCAGGAGTACATTATCCGGTGCTGTCACAAAGCCATCCGCCGGCCAAGGCAGATGGGCCCAAACCAGGGGACCAAGAACACCCTGAGACAGCCCAACATCGTGCAGTAAAGCATCCTCCTGCTGGCACCACCTATGCTCCAATTCCAACCCCTGTTCCAGCCCCCATGCATCATCTCTTTACTGCTCCACCTCAGGGTGACAGGTCTTATGTCACCACACCAACAGTGCCTTATGCACTTATGCCTTCCCAACCTCCACACTCCATTCGTCACACCTCAACCCAGCGTTCACCCTACTTCACCCTACCTGTTGCCTCCACACAACCCTGATCTGCCTACCACCCTAAACCCTACACCTACCACCCTTTGGAGTCCACTTCCTCCTGCCCTTCAGCTTCCTACTATCATTCCCAAAGGTTTCAGTGCCCATTCCCCCTTCAATCCCATTCTACAGCATCCCATCACCCGAGCCCACACCTTTCTGCCCTAACCAGTTCCAGTGTCATTCCCTCCACTTCATCCATATCCACACACACCATCTCCTCCTTAACTCCGTACCGCTCTGTAAATCCTCAAAGCCCACCTATAGATGTATGCAGCCCCAAGAACAATGCCTCACTCAATTCAGCTTTCCGTCCCTGTCCTTGCTTGCTTCCTCAGTCCCAACTACCTCCTCTGCCTCGACCAGTGTGCACACCCCACCTTAACAAAATGTACCCCACTTTGCCAGCCCACCAACATCCCGGTATACAAATATTTAGCAATGCTTTCATTTTTCCCTGTGTATAATAAAACTGTGTTGAACCACTTAAAATGTGGTTTTCATTTATTTCATTATTTTTATCTCTGTACGATTCAACATTCTAAATTGTTGTGTACATGTATGTATATTCCAGTTGATATATGCATTCACATACATGACATACTGCTTGACATGAAAAAATGTGTAAGTGCATATGGACACATGTGGATACATGTTTTCTGTGTTTCACATGTGCACATAGACACAAGTAGCCACAAACGTGTTTACGTAGCCATGAGAACATGGATGGGTATGTGTAGGTATACACACTCTCCTCAAGAGACTTTTGTATCCATGGAAGTGTGCGTATACATCTCTCTGTACACACAAGTATGAATCCACTGTGGCACAGCCAAGAATACATCAAGAGGTATTCATCAGTGTGGATTGATAATTTGAGGTGCACTTATATACATGTAAGTGTACCTATAAATATGAATCCACACTGATTGAATACCTCCTGGTGTATTCTTGGCTGTGCCAGAGTGGTTTCAATCTTGTGGGTACATATAAATGTATTCAGATGTGTACCTCTCTGTATACACTTGCCAAAGTGTCTTGAAAACAATGTGTATAGCTGCGTGCATACAAAGCCGTGAGTACACAGCTGGGTATGTTCCTACAGGTATACCTACTCTGCCACAAATTTCTTATGATACATGAGTACACATGGCAGCAGTGCTTTTTTTGTGGGGGTACGTGTTGGCACGGAGCTATGCTGAAACCCCTCTCCCCCGCCCCTCAAGTAGCCGAAGCCTAACAGCAGCCCATCCCGTTCCTCGAGTTGCGCGCGCCTGACAGTACCCCCCCTGTCCTCAAGTTGCCTGACAGCACCCACCCCGCTCCTCACCTCGGTACTGGCAAATATTCATTTACCAAAAAAGCACTGCGCGGCAGTGTATACATGACTGCAGAGGGGACACATACATACATCTATTTGTGTAACCCTCTGTAATCATATATACACACGGCCATGTTTACTCAGGCATCACGAGAAATTTGTGGCTGTGTAGGTATACATACCAATGCCTGAGTATCTATAGGTCAACACAAACACACTATTGTGAAGATACTTTTGGAGACATGGAAGTCTGTGTATGCATGTATACACATCGGTACACCTACATAAACATACCCAGAAACACAAATATGCAAAATACAAAAAAAGTTTTTTTTATAAAAAATGACACGTTGTTCGTATGCAATGAAGATTTAATTGTAAACACTCTAAAAAGGAACAGTAAACTTTTTACAATGAAACATTTTAAACAGCTACATATCTACACATGTGTACCAAGGACACGGGATAGAAAGTTTAGGGCTGCAATGTAAACTACACAAGTTTATTTATATCATTTGGTCCTGCCACGGCACTTGACCCGCCTCTGATTCGAAATAGGCCCCAAGGTGATCCCTCTGTTGTGCAAAAGCAATGGTAGATCGCAGAGAAGTGTGAATGAAATTGTCCAAAGGACTTTCCAATATTTCCTCTGGCTCAAACACTGGTCTCTCTGTCTTCCAGATGAAATTGTGTAGGACAACACATGCTTTCACAACATCATCAATCGTCTCCTTCTCAGGTTGATTGCTGTGCCCAGGACTCGCCATTTAGCAGCTAATATACCAAAAGCACATTCTACCATTTTACGAGCCTGAGTTAGTCTATAGTTGTAGATCCGTTTAGTTCGACTCAAACCACGGCTGCTGTATGGCTTCACCAGATTGTGGCACATTTGAAATGCCTTGTCAGCCACAATTACATAAGACATCGGAGGCCCCTATGTTCCAGGGAGCGGTGCTGCTCTGGGGAAGTCAGTCATCGTTATAAACTCGACGCCCCATTGCAGACTGTTTGAAGCTTTGAGAGTCGTTCGAACCATATGAGCCAATGTCAACAGCAACAAACTGATAGTCGGAATTAACTATTGCCATCAAGACAATGGAAAATAACTTTTTATAGTTAAAAAATTCAGATCCTGTGCGTGACGGTTTTATAATGCGCACGTGTTTGCCATCGAGCGCTCCAATACAATTAGGGAATTGGCATGCTTCATTGAATCTTGATGCAGTTCGAAGCCACTGTTCGGTGGTTGGATGTGGAATATACTCCTCATGTAACACCTCCTATATAGCCCCGCATGTTTCCGTAATTATTCCGGATATAGTTGAAAGTCCCAGCCAGAACTGATAATGGAATGACGTCAAGCTTTCTCCTGTTGCAAGATATCTGCCAAGGAAAGGTAAATAAAAAAAGTTATGTTTTTTTTTCTAACAACACCCAAAAATAAGAAAAAATTCAATTACACTGGAGAGGGTTTTTAAACACGAGGGCCGCGTCCCACTACATATGTTAATTGACCAAACATTGGAACAAATATAGTGCAAAACCCCCGATATAGACATAC